>QZGG01000082.1:252500-297612 GCA_006409495.1 Sedum album
TAGAAAAATAATCTCAGCAGAATGCAAACACAGAAGGCGAAGTTTACCGATCCAGTTAGCCGAACCAACCGGTGCAGCTAAACCAACCAGGACACTTGTAACATGCTGAAGAAAATCAGCAGTGAAGAGATTGCAAATGGACACGCGTCCAAACCCCAGGGAGCCACGTAGTGGCAGCTGAGAACGAAAGACACGCGGCCAAAGGAAGTGTAAGCTGCCGACACTCAGATCCATCGTCACGTGTCTGCAGCAAGGGAGGACCACGTCAACAGCAAGGAGCACACGTGGCAGCAGCACCACGAGACAACCCACGGCCGACGACGGTAAGGAAACCACCGAACAACACCGGCGCCACCACCATGAAGGACAGCAGCAGCAGCCAGAACGAAAGTCACAATCTCAGCTTGCATCGAGAGACCCAACCAACAACCGCCAACAGCAACCATCAACCACCCGCCGTTGAAACAAACAACAAACCGCAGCAGCAACCGCCAACCACCATCAGACAACCACCAAACCAACCAGAAGACTAACACTGCCACCAAAGCAGAACGACGACGCCGCGACCAAGCTTAGGCGAACGAACCCTATCCAAACGACGACGGCAGCAACAGGCGACAAGACGGAACAAACTGAAACTGGCAATGAAAAGAACAGCAGCAGACGCTACTGCCACAGATCTGCCAACCGTTGAAGACGGCGGCCACAAAAACCGGAAGCTTTTCGAGGAACCGAGAACGAGATCAGCAAAGACAGAACAACAGGGCAAAGACGGTGGGGGTGAACCGACCACCGTCAGAAGTCGCAAGTGCAAATCGGAGGGAGAGGCGGTGAAAAAATGATATCCGTGAACCGCCGCCACCTAAGACGTCCCTCCACAGCACAACATCAAGCTCGCAGCAACACCAGACCCCTAACAATAGGATTCCCATTTTTGGTTTTCATACAATTTTGCATTCCCAAATTGTTCTGAAAAAATATGTTCTTAATTTCATTACAACACTTGGTGGCCTGCCCTCTTTTGAGGGACTAAAGTCAGTAAACAACACCTCTGAAGGTATGCACTTAGTTTCCACGTGATGGACTGCAAAAAGGCACGATTTAGGAAAAAGAGCTTAATGAACATTGTTGGTGTGTTGTTGTGATGACAGCTGATCCCATTTTGCATGTAGACAAGTGTCATTGCTAAGCCTTACCTTCCTGTACACATCTGAAAACACCACAGCACATTGCAGGAGCTCCAGCACCAGCAGGGTTATTCAAAACCACAACTTTTACCAGGTTTTGATGGTTTATTGAGCTACAAGCTGCTTGCCTTGCTTTTTCTTTTCTTTGTTTTTTCCCTCCTCATTTTCTGGTGATTTCGTCAGCATAGCCCTTACACCAACAACCTCCAATCTTATAATGTTTATTAAATGTATTTTGACACACTGGTTTTGTCCATCATTTTAGCTATCCTTTTCAATGTCTTACATGCCCATCATTTTTCTCTATATAAATGTTCCTTTGTTCAGTACCCTCCTATATGTTTCTTCCAGCATGCACTGCTGAGTGATCTTGTTTTGTTCTTTGATTGTTGCTTCTTATTCCTGCTTTATTTTCATTTAGGTGAATTTGTGCTTTGAGTTGCTTCTACTCGCAATGGTGTCTTCAATGATTAGATTTCGTAAACTATGGTATGTGGCCTTGGTGAAGTTAAATTCAAAGACTTTTGAGCCATTTAAGACTGCAAAGAAGGATCATGTTGCACCTGTTGTGGAGAAGCCTCTGAAAAGGAGAGCTAAGCGGCAACCTCGCGAATGGAGGCGTATGGACTACTGCTGTATGGCTATAGGATACATTTGCACCACTTGGTGGGTGCTTTTATTTCTTTATAACTGTTTGCCTTCTAGCTTGATGCAAGCTCCTGAGTCTCCTGGGACTAGGCTAAAGCGTGAAGGCCTCACAGCTGTTCACCCTGTCATTTTGGTGCCTGGCATTGTAACTGGTGGATTAGAGCTTTGGGAAGGAAAGCCTTGCTCTGAAGGACTGTTTCGAAAACGTCTTTGGGGTGGTAGTTTCACTGAAATAATAAGAAGGTACTATGATTTAAGGCCACGTTGTTGCGTCTTCAAATTATAATGTGTTTAACATTGCTTCAATCAACATGCAATGTGTTCTCTTTTTGCAGGCCTTTATGTTGGTTAGAGCATCTATCTTTGCACAATGAGACAGGGCTTGACCCTGAAGGAATTCGAGTACGTGCAGTCCCAGGACTTGTTGCAGGAGATTATTTCGCTCCTGGCTATTTTGTATGGGCCATTCTCATTGAAAATTTGGCAAAGATTGGATATGAGGGTAAGAATCTATACATGGCTGCTTACGACTGGAGGCTCTCATTTCAGAACACTGAGGCAAGTACTACTCTTCCTAAACATATGCCAGCATTGTTTAAATAACGGTAGTGTATTTGGAGTGAAATGTGAGCTGATTCCTCATGGTAATCGTGACTGTGAGTGTAATGTTAATTGTAGTGTTTCGCTAAATGCTTACATTGTAATTTTGTTTGATCTCGCAATTTGTTATATCCTCGGAATAAATTGGAACTTGGTTTTAAATTGGGCAGACCAGAGATCAGTCTCTAAGTAGACTGAAGAGCAAAATTGAGCTGATGTATGAAACCAATGACTACAAGAAAGTGGTAGTAGTGCCTCATTCAATGGGTGCTATCTACTTCCTCCATTTCATGAAATGGGTGGAAGCTCCTCGCCCTATTGGAGGGGGTGGAGGTCCAGGCTGGTGCGCCAAGCATATTAAGTCAATCATGAATATTGGTCCAGCATTTCTTGGAGTTCCCAAAGTAGTTAGTAGCATATTCTCCGCTGAGGGAAAGGACATCGCAAATGTTAGGTGAGATTTTGCGTTTCTTTATTCTTATTGGTAATTTGGTATCTCTAGCAAAAAAACAAGTTAATGCTGACATTTTTAGTTTTTTTTTGTTCGTCAGAGCTATGGATCCTGGAGTTTTGGACTCTGAGATACTTGGACTGCAAACTCTCGAGCACCTTATGAGGGTAGCTCGGACTTGGGATTCACTCATTTCATTGCTTCCAAAGGGAGGCGAGACCATTTGGGGAAACATGGACTGGGCTCCCGAAGAAGGTTACCAGTGTCATCTTCCTGGCAGACTTCGTTCAAAATTCTCTGAAAGAGAAAACGATACCAAAACCACTGGTGTTTTACAAGAGTTTCGTATGGTAGAAGATATACTAAACTACGGACGAATCATTTCTTTCGGGAAGGGTGCATCACAGGTGTTTCAACCAAAGTTCTCCACTCATCCCTCCATTGTAAGGATTAAGTAATTTTTATCTGCGGTTTCCATTCATAATATACACTTTTCGGTAATGAAAAAGAAATCTGTTTGCAGGGTGACCGTGACAAAAATTCATCAAGTGCATCAAATCAAGTTTGTGGAGAAGTTTGGACTGAATACGATGAGATTAGCAGGAACAACATCCATGAAATTGCAGATAACAAAGCTTACACAGCCAAAACCATTCTTGATCTGCTTCGCTTTGTAGCTCCAAAGATGATGCAGCGAGCAGAATCTCATTTTTCTCATGGCATAGCTGATAACCTGGACGATACAAAATATTCTCATTACAGATATTGGTCGAATCCTCTAGAGACAAAGTAAGTATTTCTCAAGTTTTTCGAACTACAGAGATTGAAATGTAGCCAAGTAACCATTCTTTTCAATCTTCAGATTGCCTGATGCTCCTGAAATGGAAATTTACTGCTTATACGGAGTGGGTCTCCCCACAGAGAGATCATACGTCTACAAAAAATCACCTTCAAATAGATGCAACAGCATTCCCTTCCGTATCGACATGTCAGCAGACGACAAGTCCTCAAGCAGCTGCTTAAAAAGCGGAGTCAATTTTGTGGATGGGGACGAAACCGTCCCCGTATTAAGTGCAGGGTTCATGTGCGCCAAAGGCTGGAGAGGCAAAACAAGATTCAACCCATCAGGCAGTAAGACTTACATAAGAGAATATCGGCATAAACCTCCAGCAAGCCTGCTGGAAGGAAGGGGAGCAGAGAGCGGATCACATGTGGATATTATGGGAAATGTTGGCCTGATTGAGGATGTGTTACGGGTTGCTGCGGGATCTAGCGGAGCTGACGTGGGAGGAGACAGGATTCATTCAGATATAATGGGAATGTCTGAGAGGGTTAATCTGAAGCTTTAATGTAAGGTATCTGAGTTTGAGTAGAGTGTGACAAGGAGAGAGCATTATAGCAACATCTGCATCGGCTTCATTTGTATAAAAAATAAGTTGATGAAAATTTTGACAGTTCTTGGGATGTAGGCGTAAACGCGTAAGTGGTAATTAGTGAGACGATAATATCTTTGATGAATGATTCAAAACTATTCGATATACACATGATAAATATTTAACAACTATTCATAGAGTTGAGATTTAGAGAGACATAAATTTTGTGAGATATAAGGACGTAATCTTGATCGTTGATTTGATTAATTCAACGGTTGAGATTAAAGTTGGTTTTAATTAATTGGACGGTTGGATTTGCAAAAAACACGGGCGATTGGTGATTGAAGGTTACCAATATCAATCGTTGGATTGATAAAAATCAACGGCTGAGATTATGTCCTTCCATCTTACCAAAAGATGCTTGTCCTCATCGAACCTTTCACACTATTCATAAATTCCATTATGAAATATTGTTATACATATAGGTTTTTCAATAGTTTTAAAAAATAAATAATTAGCTCGAGAGTAGCGCTGGTTTGAAGCTTCTGTGTAAAGCTAGCACTCAATTACATTTATATTTTTAAATTACATTTGTAAAGTTATATTTCAATTGATAATCTCATTTACTAGTTCATCAATTGAGTAACATGTGTTTATTTTTGAGTTGGTAAATAACACTAAATACAAAAGCATTAGTGGTTGACACCAAATTGATAAAGTAATGAATAAGATGATCGATTGATGTGGTCTTACGAATGTAATATAAGAGTTAAATAAAGTGATTTTGTTATTTTTATTTGGTTAAAATCAAGAGGCAAGATCACAAATAGAAATCAAATTCTATTTACATATTTAGTTCGTGAGAAGCACCCAACTACAACTATTTTCTATTTTGTATCTATGAATCTTTATCTCAATTGTTTATCTTATTTTTCAATTCATTCGCAGATTGATGTAGTTGGATTGATTGGTTTGAGTGAATAAATTAAAGCAAAAAAGTAATCACGTTTCGATGAATTAGAGAATGAGTTGAACATTAAGATGAATACGAATGGATACAAAATAAGAATACAGATGTAGTGAAGTGCTCCTCTTACTTCGACTTTCATCAGAGTATATTTTAAATATCTACAGTTAGACAAGATCATTAAGTTTTAGTTTTCAAAAATTAAGAAGAGATTAGATGAATGGATGATCAATCTCTTATAATAATGACTACAAAAGGATTCCACACTTGATTTGAAAATGTATTTCATTGTTGGCATGTTGAATTTTGATTTTGAATGAGAGGAGGGGGGAGGAATTTTTGGTTATTCTTAATGGCAAGTTGTCCTCGCCGGCAATACACTCGATGAAAGTCGAAGTATATATACAAACAGAACTTGAATTCCCATTTATACTCTCATGCTGTGACAGGCTTCAAGACCAGAAGACATTCAGTCTTGGATGGAGCTCAATTCCATGACTGAAATAACCCCTAAGATTGTTACTCAAATTCTGCGTCCATAGTAAATGATATTATTGCTATTTCTTGAATTTGTAAATTTATTCTCTACATGATAATTATGGTCATCTATCTTGGCAATCACCAAGTAGTCGATTTTACTAACCAATGGTCCAATGGATATATTGGATCCCTAGTACAAGTAGTGAATTGCAACCAAGTGGGACACAAGCTCTTTGATTATTTAAAAATACAGGAAGATTGAGGCTCAAAATGTTTTTATTCAATGTGCCTTTCATAAGAACAGAGTACTGGCAGTATAACCTGAGTTTTCTTCCAACATCAATCGAGGATGGCAGACAACAGTTGCCTGCAATAGTTAGGGACACCCGATCAGAAACTAGTACAAGGCACTGGTGAAGAAGTAATTATACTTCAACTTGCATTATAATATTATATGAAGCTGATGAGAGAAAAGTAAAGGAAAATATACATTTAATAAGGCATCACGATGTTAAGCATCAACAGTGACACTGGCAATACTTTTAAGGTCAAAAATCTCAATCCAATAACCATCAGGATCTTTGATGAATGCAATACCCTTCATTTTTCCTGCAACCAGAAGAACATGTCACAAAGCAGCAATTAGTAATTAAGAAACTGAAACAAGTTGTATTGTCCATAACAAATTTTTAGAGAAACCGTCACTATGACCAGCATAAAATCACACATTGTGCCCATTTTCCAATAAAAGAAGTAATATTGCTGAAGAGGTTAATCATCTCCAACATATTTCATACAAAAGGGGGAGCACTATTATTGAACATTAAAAAGCATTTTGATATGGTAGTGCATAAAATAAGTCAACTGTTGCATACTAAAAGAAGAAGATAAATGCAAAAAGTGTCGACAGATATGTATAGTTCCTTAAATTAATATATTAGAGAATGAATCAAATAAAAAGTGCTAGATTGGTTATAAAATGCAAACAAATCTAAACCACCCATTAGATTTCAATCAACGGTTATAATTAAAGAATATTAATTAATACAAGAAATTACAAAAGGGCAATAATGGAAATACAAGCATAACATATTTTTCAAATATTATCATTAATAACAATCCCTTATTTTAAGGGATTGAGTAACCGACTTTCAATTTTTTAAATTCAGACTCATTAATATCCACCCATTAATATTTTTCAAATATTCTCATTAATATCATGTAAATTTCATGTGTTTAAATAGTCTTTTACAATATCCACTACTCACTGCTATATAGCATGAATCACGATTTGATAGAATCATACAATTAATTAATTTAAATTCAGACTACTCATGCATTCTGACATGATTCACGATTTGATAGGATATGATTCTAGAATCATACAATAGCAAACTATGAATCATACCAATTTCAAGTATTTAAATAGTCTTTTACAATATCCACGGCTTGCCGCTACATAACATGGATCACGATTTGATAGGACATGATTCAATAATTAATATAGTTGCAAATCATGAATTGTTTCTGATCAAATCGTGTCACATGAGTTTATGTCACATGAAACACAGTACAACAAATCATGAATCATATCAACAATTCATGAATCATAGTATAGCAATTCACGAATCATATCAACAATTCATGAATCATAGTATAGCAATTCACGAATCATATCAACAATTCATGAATCATAAGGTGTCAATTCATGAATCTTAATAACGTTGATACAAATGTTGGTGAAGCTGAGATTTACTAAATTGTTGTTTATATAAGGTTGATACAAATGTTGGTCGCGTAGCTGTACGACTTGGATGGGATTCCCAGTACTGATAACATATTTTTCAAATATTATCATTAATAACAATCCCTTATTTTAAGGGATTGAGTAACCGACTTTCAATTTTTTAAATTCAGACTCATTAATATCCACCCATTAATATTTTTCCGCCTCATTCTTGATTTTTTCTGGACTAATTTACCCTTTCTACGTTTCCAAAATAATGATATCGTATTTAATGTTTCGTTTAATTGTATTTCGACCCCCAAATTAATAACCGTCCGATCTGATTATTTAACGATCCAGATCTGTTTGTATTTTATAACTCAAATCTACTTTTCATCTGATCCTTACTCATATATTAAGTGGTTACAAGACAGTCTCAAGTTTTCAACAAATCACTTCCACCATCATATTTGGGGAAGATATGAAATATAATATCAGTATATTTACCACTGTCTGGTGTCTTCACAAACTCAACTCCTAAGCTTTTGAATCTCTCACATGCTTTGAATGTATCATCGACAGTTATGCCAATGTGCCCTGGTAAATATAAATCATAAGAGTAAAAATCAACAACATACACAAATTAAGTGAAGTGGCTCCACAAAATCCAGTGTGAAAGGAAAGGCATTTCATCATTGTTAGTAAATTCATTCAGTTTAACCAGCTTCAGATAAGCATTTAGACATTTGGTTAACAATATGGTTTATAAAAATATTTAAAGTGACCATTCACCATTGCAGATGCACATTTAAGATATATTAATAATTTACTCAAAATAATATTTCTTGATAAAACATGATAATTTGTATTCGTAATATGATATGAATGTTTAGTTAAAAATGAAATGTGTGGAATAATTTCAAAGAAATAGTTTAAGTATTTAAATGTAACTTAAAGCGCATAAGTACAGACAGAATTTGATCTTTTATTCTAATTTCTAAACTAAAGACTTAAATATACTGGATTTTAATTGTACACAAATTTAAAGAGCGTTGATGTGTTAAAGTGTCCGACAGAAACACATTAACTAAGCTACTGGGTGCAAAGGAGACATTAGGGATCAGAAACCACTGCAGTAAATGCTTTGAAATCTATATATAATGTACTTATGTACAATCATCATAATAGTGTAGTAAATGAGATGTTGCTACAGTGTTACAACACACCTCACCAAGGAGTTCACTTACCAAAACCACGAGGTTCACTATTTCCGTTGTGGTAGCCTTTAAAATCAGGATCACTTTCTGTACCCCAATTACTATAACGAAACAGTCGCATATAGAGTGAGTTCCAGTGATGCGTATAACGAAAATAAGGTATAGCATAAGATCATCACGGTAAATCAGCAAGTCTTACTGTGTGAGCTCAATTGTTGCTTTCTTGCTAAAAGTCCAAACAACTTTTTCTGTTGGATTGTCAGGGGCTGATCCAACATCCTGCGCAACAATTGTAAGTATTATACTAGTATATTACATACTATATTCCACTGGCAGCGGACTGACTTATTTAACAGATCAATCAGAAATCTTCTATCTCATCGCGAAGCCATAAAATGTGCCCCACCCCCTTCAGCTCATTAATATCTTGATAGTTGAGAGACTTGAGAAGATAGTTTTAATGCATTGTCATATATATAGATTTTTCTGAGCTCGAACCAATGGACGCACAAAAAAGTGAAAGAAAATAATACAAATACTTATATACTTCCAATTCTAACATTTCAGCCTCTGTATAAGCTCACAAATAGAAGAGAATGCTTGCTGCACTACATCTGCTCCTCTAACATAGTTAAATAGTTTGAAGAGTAAACTTAATTTCACATGCCTGTCATTCATAACATTAAGTCATTACTGACGAATCATACTTTGATCCAGCAATAACAGACCTGACCCTGGAATTGCCTCGATCATATAATTAAATACCAATGATGTAAGCTTGAAAGTTCAACGAATATAAAATCACTCTCAGCAAGATAAAAGCATACAAGCCACTTTTCAAGTATTATACAGCCAATTTTGAAATGTTACCTCATATCCCATGAAGTATAGGCTAAATTTCATTTCAGGGAAGTCCAGCCTCTTCAACAGCCTACAACCAAAATACCATACTGAATATCAACAAAATCATCACTAATAGGAGGCACATCGCGAAACATCAAATCCATTACGAAACACTCTCGGCGACAATAAAAATAAAAAGTGGCTACTTACGACATGCCGAGCACTCGAGAATAGAAATCCAGACTAACTTTAGGATCTTTAATCCTAAGCATCTGCAGTCACATTAACTTAATCAACAACAAATTCCAAAACCATAAATTGTGATAGTGATTTGAATACTCACAGTCTGCTGCATGGTGTATCCTTTGGTAGCCTCATCCGGAGTGGCATGCAGTCCGGGGTTGTTCGCTGGGGATTCTTTCGATTCTGACGCATAGAATGACGAATATACTCGAAATCGACCTAAACCCTAAACTCACAAAAACAAACAAAAAATAAAATTTGAACACAATTAATGGAAATTGAACACAATCGGCACGCACGCTTAGAAACGATTCAGACATCAGGAAGGGGTAGTTCGTACCTTGGATTGAGGGGAGTCGAAGCGCAACAGGGAGGGCTTCGGAGTGATGCGGAGGAGGCGACGAGTGACGAGACGAGAAAATGATAAGACGAGTGGACGCGCAGACGCTGCCATCGTATCTTCCTGATAAACGATGCCGTTTTGGAAGAATGAATACAAGATCAGATTAGGCATAACCATTGCACGTTTTGTAATTTTTTGAGTTAAAAATAAGGTTGTACGACATTTAATTGTGAAACTGAGTGACATCATATTAATTGTTGATTTTTATAAATTTAATAGTTAATATTGATAACCGTCATTTTTAATTGTTATAAAAATTTATTATTTCCTGTATCCAAACTCTTGAGTCATATGTATGCACATTTAATGGGAAATGTATCATGTGGATCAATCCAATTTGGTGGACTCGTGGATTCCCTTCTGCACTCGTTGATTGCATTTTTTGAACGCACCAGATTGTGCCAATGCATTAATGAAACATGTGAGTTGCACGTGATGCACACGTGATGTGCACATGACAAATGCAACGACGTGGCGCAATCTGGTGCATCCAAAAAATACAATCAACGGATACAAGAGGGATCCATGAATCCACCAAATTGGATTGATCGGTTTGACCAATACTTCATGATACACAACATCAATGCCGTGTACATGCCATATCACACAAAAAATAATTATTAAAATAGTTAAATTTATTACACAAAATCCAAAATAAACCTCAATTAGGATTTTTAACAGAACTCAAGTTGCGGCCGCTAAAAGTCAGCTTCTCCGATGATTTTTTTTGATTCCTCACATAATCCTCCGGCCGAATCAAAATAATAATAATAATAACAACACAGCATACAACATACATGACATCAAAAACTGATTAAATTATTTTTTAATCAAATATCTTGAACATACTTAAATTATCAGTGTTGCGCATCAGAAACATAAATTATGTGACCCAGGAACGTTAATAACCATATCGGTGATTAAGCATAATAAACTGAATTGTACATTATGCGTACCTTGATGCATAAGCTTTAACATCGTAACAGATTCCGAATGAATAAATAATAAAGCTGAAACGACAAATCTGAGTTGTGTACGTAACTCTCACGAAGCTGAAAACTATCTGCGGTAGACCGGAAACCATAATCCCTATTTATAGATGTACACTAGCATCTATAAACGAGATAATGATCAAATCCGTCTCTCAAAGATATTAATAATTGGGATTATTGCCGAAAATCACCACTTATAGGGTGTAATTGCCGAAAACCACCCCTTATACATTTTATTGCCGAAAACCACCGTTTGTTCGTCTGACTTTTGTTGACCGACACATTTTAACGGAAAACGTTCAATTAGTGTTAAATCTCCGTTAGATGGATTAATTAGGCATTAATTAGGTTAATTCAATTAATTAGGTTACGGCCTATAAGGGGTGGTTTTCGGCAATTACAGCCTATAAGAGGTGGTTTTCGGCAATCTCCGACGGGTGGTTTAACCTAGTTGTTTGATGCACAATTATTTGCATATCGATTGAAATATATTACTATATTCTATATTAGACTCTTTGTGCAATAATTACTATATTCGATTGAAATAAAGTAAATATGAAAGAAGTTAGGGGTAAAATGAGACTCTTTGTGCTTTATATATACAATAGATGGATATATATATATAGGTTGTATCATGTGGATCCTCTCAATTTGGTGGACTCGTGGATCCCCTCTTGCATCTGTTGATTGCATTTTTTGGATGCATCAAATTGCGCCACGTATGTGCATTTGTCATGTGCACATTACGTGTGCACATGACAAATGTACACGTGCAAGTCACATGCTTCATAAATGCGTTGGCACAATCTGGTGCGTCCAAAAAATGCAATCAATGGGAGCAAGAGGGGATCCACGAGTCCACCAAATTGAGAGGATACACATGATACAACCTCTCTATATATATATATATCCAGAGATTGTATCATGTGGAACCCCCACCTTTTCATGGATCCATGGATCCCCTTTGCAGCCGCTGATTGCATTTTCTGTTTGCATTTTGGACGCACCAGATTGTGCCAGCGCATTAATGAGCATGTGCAACTCACGTGTGCATTTGTCATGTGCAACTCACGTGTGCATTTCAAAAATGCAAACACGTGGCACAATCTGGTGCGTCCAAAATGCAAACAGAAAATGCAATCAACGGCTGCAAAGGGGGATCCATGGATCCATGAAAAGCAGGGGGTTCCACATGATACAACCTCTATATATCCATCTATCGTATATATAAAGCACAAAGAGTCTCATTGAATTGGTCGATTAGATAGACAGACAGAGTAATACAAAAGTGTGAAAATTGTATAAAATAAAAAAAGGGTCAAAGAATTTAGAGATACATGTGGTTTTCGGCAATTACAGCCTATAAGAGGTGGTTTTCGGCAATTATCCCTGTTGAGATTTGGGGTTGAATTAATTGAATTAACCTAATTAATTAACCTAATTAATGCCTAATTAATCCATCTAACGGAGATTTAACACTAATTGAATGCTTTCCGTTAAAATGTGTCGGTCAACAAAAGTCAGACGAACAAAGGGTGGTTTTCGGCAATAAAATGTATAAGGGGTGGTTTTCGGCAATTACGCCCTATAAGAGGTGGTTTTCGGCAATAATCCCTTAATAATTATCTATTTGGTATCTACACAGGATATTTTCATGACTATATTTATCGCACCAAAATCTCAACCAATATTTGATCACTTAAATTGCACTAGTACAAATTATATATTCAACAACGCTTGTATTTAAGCGCTGTTAAAAAAATTAGATCTTTAACAGCGCTTTATTAATACAGCGCTGTAATAACTACATTTAGCACAGCTTTTCATACAAAAACGCTGTAAAAAATAAATAACAGCGCTTTAAGTATTAAGCGCTGTCTTAAATATAATATTTAACAGCGCTTCTTCAGAAGAGCGCTGTCTTAAATTTCACATTTCACAGTGAAATATATACAACATCGCTTTTTATATAAGCGCTGTCTTAATATAACTTTTAACAATGCTCTTTCATATAAGCGCTGTAAACAAGTATTTAACGTCAAGGATCCCACAAATGAACATAAATATATTGTCGTTCATGGAAAACAACATATTTTCTTCGAAGATGGTATGGATACAAATGATTACTCTGAAGATAGTGCAGCGGTTTGTAGCACCATTCCAAACAATTTCGAAGACGTTGGTGAATTTCAACAGAGAAGGGATGATCACAATGAAGGCATATGGATTGAAAAACAATGTAAAAATTCTGAATATTTTTCAAAACATTAATATATTTGTGAAGTTGTGTTTAGATTTATATATCATTTACTTATTTGTTTGGTGTTTTTCACACAGGATTTTAGTGATGAGCACGCTATATAAAGGGATGATGTAATCAAACTTTTTTTATGATTTGGAATTAAGCAGGTAATTAATGTGTTGAAAATTCTTACTTTAAATATTTAATTATTTAAATATTTTTATCGTGTATATTGTCCTTATGTTTAATTTTTTCATGCAGGTATTCGAGATAATATGGATTGTGAAGATTCAAAATTATTAGATGATGTTTTAATAGAGCTTCTGTTTATTGTTATTTGAGTAATTTATCAATAATGAAAGTGTGTACTGCAGAGTGTTATTTAAATTTTTGAAACATATATAATAAAAATACTGCTCTGTTTTTTAACTTATTAATGCGCTTTAAAAAAAGAAGCGATGTTGTATATATTATGACTAATTTATCATGTTTATTACATCGTTTGAAATAATAAACTGATATATAACAGCGTTTAATTTAAAAAAGCGTGTTGTAATTAGGGTTCTAAACCCTGAACCCCGAACCCTAACCCTCAATCCAAACCCTAATTATAACAGCGTTTAAAAAAATAAACGTGTAATATATATTTAAAATAATTATAAAATAATTTGTTTTCACAGCGTTTAAATTAAAATAAACGCTGTGATTTATTTATTACAGCGCTTATTCCTTGATAAAAGCGCTGTAAAAGATATCTTTTTATTATTTTCAAGTTTTAAAAATCAGGTAATATTTTTTTAAGGTTGTTGTTAAGTTAAGATTTTAAAAACTGAATTAGTAACATTCTATTTATTAAAATATCATGAGAACATAAATAAGCATTTGAAATCATTGCCATTTGAAAATTTGTACTGTGTCTCTCTACTAAGCAATAGGTTGAACATTGTACATTTTGATCAACTATACTTTTCATTAATAAAAACACAACAGAAATGCAAGTGATTTTTTTGAAGTAAATGAGTTATAAGCTTCATTAATCAAACTTTCAACTAAATTTGTTTCATAATAATCAATGAATTCTGAAGAAAAAAAAAACAAATAACAACTGTTTTTACAGCGCTTATAACGTAAAAGCGCTGTTGTAAATAACATACCACAACGCTTAATTGTTATAAGCGCTGTAAAAAATTCTCAGTAATTCGATTTCCTTAAATAAAAAATAATTATTTATATTTTACAGCGTTTTTATATTTTTAAGCGCTGTTGAATATTTAAAATTACCTGATTGGTCGATACGGTTTCGCGCAGATTTTAATCCCAATCGTTGCTTAAATGAATCTAACAGTCCATATTCAATATTAAAATTCATGAATTTTCAGTACCCGCAAAACTTCCCGCTACAATCTTTCATATATATCCAAATATGTTACAAAATTTACATTGAAATTTTCTGTCAAACTTACTATTGTTCATGTCGGATGTTATAATTTTCAGTCCAAATCTTCTTTGTTACGCATAAACTTCCCGTTTCAAGTAAGGATAAACACCTATTTGTTACACTTTTGTGTTTTATATTTTTCGGTAAGCTTTTTTGTTCTTTGTTTGATATTAACTCTATTCTATTTTTTGTTGATACATGTCGAGAACGATGAGACAAATTCAAGACGAGCAATGAGAAGACGAGCAATGAGACAAATTCAAGACGGCCATGGTTTTGGTCCATAATTTTTATTTGCTAATGTTTGTAAAAATCGAATGTTAAAATCGATTTCAATTTCATTGTAAAATTACGATTTAAATAAAAAATAAAGAGAATTTATAATCAAAACTGATTCCCTTTAAAGCGGTTATAAATATTATTAACTTTCCAAAACTGTCTTCTCAAATCTCCGTAAATATAATAAATTCAGCGCTTTATTAAAATTTGATTTAAAATCTTATATTTAACAGCGCTTTTATTTTGAACGCTGTAAAATAAGAAAATTTATAAAAATATCGATTTAATTATTTTAAAATAAACAACCTTTTACAGCGCTTAAGTACAAAAACGCTGTAACAACAGCGCTTTATAGTAAAAGCGCTGTTGTATGTTTATATTTTTTACAGTGTTTTTTCTTAAACGCTATAATATTTAATATTTGAATTATTTTAATTTTCTAATTATTAAAAATAATTAATATTTTACAGCGCTTAAATAAAAACGCTGTGTAATATGTTAACTAAACGACATCGTTTTTGTTTTACGCGTGGTTGTGAGTGAAAGTTTTTAACAGCGCTTTTCGTGTAAGCGATGTTGTAAGGCTCTTATTTTTGACAGCGTTTTATTATAAGCGCTGTACAAAACACAATAAATGACAGCACTTTTCTTGATAAACGTTGTTGTTAATCTATATATATAACAGCGCTTATTTGTTTCTAAGCGCTGTTAAAAACCTTCATAAACAACGGCGCTTTTTATAAAAAAGCGCTGTAATATATCCGTGATTTGCAACAGCACTAGTTTCAACAGCGCTTCACGAAGCGCTGTTAAAGGGCAAAAAAAACGCTGTTATAAAGATGATCTGTAGTAGTGTTGATAAATTTATTTTTAATAATAGCAATAAAAAATATTCAATAAATATTACGGTCCTAATATGAATATTTAATCAAATATTCCAACATACCTCATAAAAACTTAAATGAATCGAGCTTGAATAGCTTGATACTCAACTAGGCTCATTGGCAACTATACTAGTGAATAAGTGATATGAACAAGTTAATTAATTATGAACCTGAATGAAACAAAAGGATATATATATTTTCAGGAGAAACTATCCTGTGCAAGAAATTTAATAGACAATCCTCATCATATAAAACTCAGGTTTTCACATATTTTTATTTCAAGATGTTTTCATGTGCAACAAGAATAATAACAATGCATGTTCATGGCTTTTTCTTGAAAGATCGGCATCCAGTCCATCCTAATGTATGGTAGTTGGCAAACCGACTTGGCGCAGAGGCCCGTCTGAACCCCTTAGGCAGACATCCTCTTAGTTCCTTATCATGAGAGAATCGATTCCGGCTTAAACTCAAGGTCCTCGTCTCCTCCACCCTTCCCGGAGGGGATAGCAGCAACGGAGCCTTCAATTCTCTTGCAGCAAGACAATGGAGCAATGTCAGCATCAATAGAAGGAGAGCCAAAACCTGGATTTTTTGGGGTTTGGTGGTGGAAGTGGATGGCATTGTGTGCAAATGAATGTGCTGATGAAGAAATGTTGGTTAAATATTGGAGGTTAAAGGGGTTTAAATGGGCTCGTGAGGTCATTGACAGGCAAGCAAATGGGTTAAGTTGGAGAGAGGTGAATGTGATCATGGGATTTAGAGACTGGAGGTGGTCCTTTTCAGTTGTAAGTGATAGGATACTCGTGAGCTTCCTTGCTTTCTACAAGTCCACCATCCTCAAATCTCATCTTCTATCAAATACAAGTTTGCACTTGACCAGGCAAAATCAAATATCCAAGTCATTAAATTTTCTAATCAGCAAGATAAATGCTACTAGAATATTACTAAACGAAATTCAACCAAGCCTTCCTTCCAATAGGAAGCATAATAATGTAGTCAAAATGATAATCTAGCACACATGTACAAACTTCTAGCCACTTGCTAACAGGGCTGATTCATCATATGCCTCTCCCAAAAATTATGGCAAAAGAATACACAGATGTGGACTTGAATTGGTTATTTTGATAATTCCTCGCTTCCAAGGTACGTATTGCTGTAACTGGTGTCAGGCGAACAGTTGCTTCATCCTGTCCAATAACTTCATTCATTTGCATATTTAAGAACACAAATAAATAGAAAATTAAGGGTTGCCTTACATGAAGGTCGCCATAGTGGCTGCTCATTTTCACGAAGTGGCAGAGGCTGAACAACACAGTATCATCAACTGAAGAAATGAAGGTACATTTCAGTGCATAAGTACGCATAGAAAGACACAATCATTTACTATGAGAAAGATAATTAAATCACGTAAAGGTAAAAAAGACTCGATAATCATGATCACATCAGTGAAGAGATAACAATTTAACTGATTATCATTGTTTTAAATGGGTGTGATCAGATCAAAGTCAATGAGCTATCCTATCAAATCAGCAACATCAGAAAAAAAGTTAATCAAACTACATTAATGTTCTTCATGGGTCATCATAAGAGGCACCTAAGTATCAAGACATGTATAGCACCCGATTGCTTTGGTCCTTACATGTCTTCAAGCTGATATGTACATATGGTCTTATGACTAGAGAGCTACAATTGCTTATGTAAACATACGCCAGTACATATAAGTATATAACAAATGAATAAGATGATCTGCAATGTCACAGAAACAAGTGAGATAGATCATATCATTGGCAGCCTTGGGACTCTCTGATACGGATGATGTTTTGATACCCAACAGCTAACAGTTTATATCTACTCCCTTGATCTAGAATTGAAAGTCAACCATATTACCAAACAATGAATGTCTCCTATATTTCCAAGCTTCATCTATTCAATAGTTTTAATTTACCCACGTGTTTCACCTACCGCAAAATGCATCTCCAAAGTAAAACAATTTATCGTCATAACCATTTACGATTCATGAGTTCGCGGCATTGTAAAACAGGTCATTAACTGATCGGAAACAGGAAACTGAGTACTGACTACTAACTTTCCCTATCCAAAAATGAAGTTCAAGACTGCAGTGTTGGATGCACTTAAGCAATTGTATCCATGTGTTAGACTTTTATGTATAAAAACCTAGCTAGATGTGCTGGCATAAAGTTAACTCCTCAAACTATGCTACCATAGAACTGTCTATTTAAGAATGTTTACCAATATCATTGTCTACAAACTAGCATGTAGTCCTTTAACCCTAAATTCCTCAAATTCTCGGACATTATTCTCAGACAAGAGTCCCTTGGAAAAAATAATAATAAATAAATAATCCTCAGACACTGTCAATTGATCAGCGCACTATTTTGAGTGACCAAGTAATCAATGAGATCCATATCAAATTGATTTTGCCAGTAAAACTACTAAAACAGTTACAAAATTAACCAGAAACAAGTCGTTCAAAAAGGAACATCACATAACAAAATTAAGCAAAAATGCATTAAACCTACGGCATCAGTTAGACCTAATCTTGACATAAATACGCAATCAGGACCATTTCCAGTCAATGAGATGAAACAGGACCACAATCAAAACTAGAGGTGTCAAATAGGGCGGGTTGGGCAGGTATTAAACGGATAATGGATAAACGGATAATTAACTCATTAGACCCATTTAATAGAATGGTTAAATGGGCGGGTATTAATGGGTAACGGTTAACCCGTTAACACCCGTTAACCCGTTAACACCCGTTAACACCCGTTAAACCCGTTAACACCCGTTAACCCGTTAACACCCGTTAACCCGTTAACACCCGTTAACCCATTTACACCCGCTAGTGCCCATTATCCATTAGCGCCCGTTTAACTCATTTATCCATTACCCTTTTAACTCATGAGAATAGTAATATGAATCTCTAATAAAACTTAAACGATGTTCATCAAATATTATGTATTTGAATTCAAATTAAGTTGCCACTTAGATCCTGAAAAAAATCTAAGGTGAAGATAACAAAACACTAAACTAATGGATGAAACACTAAACTAATGGATGAAAGTATATACCATGAAAGATCTAGCTTGAATACATACATCTAAAACTATCCACTTGGTCTCCATCATGTGCTTATTCAAAACTATTGGCATACAAAAGGAAACACATCCTTGTCCAATTTAATAAAAAACACCAGACTGAAATTAATCTGAAAACAATGCCATATAACCATTGTTAGCTTCTAATAGACTAATGTTTCAAACCTAATGTAGCGAGTTTAACTATTCCCCTGATGAAAATACTCCAAGATACCAACATTGTAAGCCTAACAAATTCAAACTGATGTGCTGGAGTACATCCAAATTCAGATGACATCCAAAACATAGAACTCAAAATGATCTTATCGAGAAGCAATCTCCAACAAAAAACCAAACCCCCAAACTAAAAACTCGCAGCAAACCTCAGAACATTAAATCGCCCATAAATAACATAAATTGACATTCCTAAACCCTAAAAAAAACCCATCCTTCCTAGCCATCGAATCAAAGAACATATCTCAGCTTTTTCAAATGCAATTCGCAACCCATAAACACCCTAACCAGCTGAAATTTCCTGGAAAAATAAGAAGCTTACCCGGGCGCTATGACCGGCGGCGGAGTTCCGGTGGCTTTTGTCGGCGGTAAAATCACAATTGCGATGAAATGGCTTGAGATGGTTTTAGGTTAGGTTAGTTTTGTTTTTCTTTTTTTTTAAAATTTTTTTAATGGGTGTTGATGGGTTAATGGACTACCCTGACTTAAATGATTAACTGATGGTTAACGGATAAATTTATCCAATAATTTAAATGGGCAGATATGGATAATTTTTTAACGGATGGATAATGGACTTTGGGCTTTTTTAACAGGTCTAGTTGCATCAATGGACAAGATTTTACCAACACGTTAATGAAACATGTGAGTTGCATATATTTTGCACGTGACATGTGCAATGACGTGATGCAATCTCAGCCACTGATGAAATGCAATCAACGGATGCAAAGTGGAATTTACGAGTCCACCAAAAAAAATAGATACACATGACCAAACCTCACTATATTCATAGGTTTTACAGCTTTCAAATTGATTGTTGTATAAATATAGTTAGGATCTATAAGAAATCATTTTGGCAGAACATTTAGAGGTTCAAGGTCGTTATAAGAAATTAAATTATCTGTTATATTTGTGAATTACTGCATGCACGACACATACATCCTACGTTATTGACTTGAATACAAATTTCGATACTGATACCCGCGATATGCTATGATTTGAGTGTCCATATCTGTAGTGAAGACAACCCCGCTGATTAACATGAGATTGAACTCGTTGACTGATATGATCCGCTGGTCTGAACTGACATTGATGATTGTTTACTATTTCGATATGACAAACACGTGCATTATCACGCATTCATCTCAACATCTCATTTTGCATTTATAGAGTGTGACAAAATTGATATATGGCATATATGAAATGGATTAAACAAAGTGCGCTACTTTAATGAAGTATATATGTATTCATTGAGTCATTCGACTCTCTTTTATCTTTAAACCTTTTTTAGATAAATGAAAATTGATGGTATAAGCCTTGACAACAGCTCCACCCGAGAAGTTTGGTTTCGACGTGCACTGTCATCGTTGATTGCTTTGATAAGTGAAAGTCGATAGTATGAACATTAACGTCAACTGTGAAAGTCTTCATTGATTGCTTCGATCAAGAACTCATCGGCATGCTGCCGAAACATTCATTCTCTTGAGTCATCCATAGATTGCTAAAAAGGTGCTTCAATAAGGAATTCATGGATTGACTGTTAAAGTATACATTCTCTCAAAACCTTCATATTTTTGTTTATAGGGCACTTCGATAAGAAAATCACGTGTTCAATGTTGAAGCGACAGTTTCATGGGTTAACAATTAACATATGCTAAATTTCCAATGCTATTTTATATAAACAAGGGTTATTTCATAAGAACCACCCATAAAATACTCGGTTTTCCAAGTCCCACCCATAAAAACTTTCTTTCACAAATCACACCACGCCGTTACAACATTTTTCACAAGTCACACTTCACCCCTTACGTCGTCTGATTTTTCGTTGACAGCGTGCGACCGTGTGGGTCACGCGATATTTACAAAAATAATCGCAATTAATTCTTCGGTAGCCTCGGTAAAGTCGGTATGGTACAGAGGCGGTTCAGCTGGCTCAGTTACTTCGGTATGCTCGGTAACATACCTAGTGTACAGAGGTAGATATTTTCAGATTCTTCACGATTACCAGCTTGGGTCGGTATGCTCGGTTGCCTCAGCACAGTACCGAGGTATTGCCACCTTTTTGAAGCCAAAACTCAGATTTATGCAAAAAATTGGACATGACCTGTTTGCATTATCAAACAAACTTAAATAACCTGCAGTTTCATTACAACATAAACACATCACAAGACTTCATATTACAAAAGGGAAGTGATTACAAGACTTCACATTACAAGACACATTACAAAAGTGAAGTCATCACAGATCAGTACACAAAGTTTGCACAAACAGATCAACCACAGCTGAAGCTTGGCTACTTGCCGCAGGAACATAAACATTAGTCCGTACTTGCAGCTGGAACTTCACTACTTGTTCTGACATGTTCCTGCATTTCAGCACACAACATGAAACTTAAATGTGTTGTAAGACAGTTTTAACAAGTCAAACGGTACTAAACCCTTACCTGATTTTTTCTCCGCTTATATATGTTTGTCACTTGTCCCAACCTAATCCCAGGGACTCCTCTAAGCATGCACGTGTTCTTGGTATGTCCAAACTGATGACAGATGCTGCACTTCTTTTTGAAACCGCTTATTCTGATTCTAGGTCGTTTGCTTGGAGGTGGTTCTTCACCAACTTGCCTACGCCTCGCGTGCTTCTTTGGCCGACCAGGTTGAGTTATAAATATTGGCGGTTCAGGTGGCACATTTCCTGACTCGACATAGTCTGCCTCATCTGGCTGAGTGTTGATTACGCCACTGTAAGCCCTCCTGTATGTGTCAGTGCTATAACAACGGTCCACATACTCTTCAATATTGCCTAGTGTTTTGATGATGATGCAGATTGCGTGATGGCAGGGTATCCCGGTTAACTCCCATTTGAAACACCCACATGTTCTTTACTCTAAGTCCACGATAAATGTCCTCTGATGATGGTCGACCTCATAGGATGCATCTACAGTTTTTGGATGCTTCCATTTTGGCTGCCTCAATCAGCTTCATAGCATTACGAGTGAATGCACCGCCATGGCCCGCCATATTTGCCCTTTTAGTAACAAACTGGTTCATTAACTCCCGTCGAATCCATTCACATAGCGAAATGACTGGCCTATCTCTACACGAAAGTATGAAAGCATTAAAGCTCTCACAAACATTATTCAGCAGCATATCAGATTTGGTGTCCTTCTGGAATTGATGTCTTGACCATGTACTGGGATTTTGGCTCATTAAATAATCGAAGGCTTTGGCGTCCACTTTTTTTAATTTCTTCCATATGTGTCTGGAAATCTTTTTTTGTGTATGCCCTCGCCGCTGCCCAAACCAGGTTTTTCAGTGCACTCCCAGACCATTGTTGCTTGAAGTTATTGTAGAGATGTCGTACGCATACTCATAACTTATGCGGCGGGACAATAAGATTCAACTCTTCAATTTTAATCCCTACATACGTGCACATAAACAATATGAAATCAGTTATAATCAGTGAGGAATTTACTTATAATCAGTGCAAAATACAAAGATATACTTTCTGCCTATCTGACATAAATATTGGATTCACTTCTCCAATATCACGCATCAAAATCTCAAGAAACCACCCCCAAGTCTCTCGTCTTTCGGCTTCTACAACTACAAAAGTAACTGGGAAAATCTGATTATTCCCATCCTTGCCAACAGCCACCAACACTTGGCCAGAAAATGCACCATGCAGGTGACAACCATCAACCCCTATGATTGGCCGACATCCTTCCTTGAAACCCTTGATAGAAGCGGCAAAACTAACATATATCCTCTGGAAAATAGGCTGCTCAGGACGTTGTAAGTCTACCTTCACAAAAACAGTGGTGCCTTCATTATATATTTGAGTCGTTGCTGCATAATCCCAAATCTTTGCATACTGTTTTTTTGCATCTCCTCGTATCATCAATATTGCTTTATTTCTCGCTTTCCATGCCAAACTATACCCTAGGTGAACCCCATACTTCTTTCTAACATCCTGAATAAAAGCAGAGAGCTTCCATGAAGGATCATCCCTAAAATTTTCTAAGTATTTCTCAGCTAACCACTTTCCCCGAAGCTTTTTATTCTTTTCCTGCCAACCACACTCATGCTTCCCAACAAAACCCTTCAACTGAAAACTACCATCTGCAGCAATTTTCCTCGCATAAGCCTTGAACCCGCACTTAAACACCTTACACGCACACTTCTTCCGACCATGCTCTAATGGACATTCTCACATCTATGCACACAATACACTGAGATTTTACTCTTATCATTATGCAGATAGAAATAATCCCCACCGTTTGTCACTGCATACTGTCGTAATGCTTCCCTTACTATCTGATTGGAACCAGTGGCGGATCCAGAGGTTGAAGTTAGGGGGGCAATTTTTTTTCTTCAAAAAGTATTATAATAAAATATTCAGTGATAATTTCATAGGGTCATTTTTTTAATAATACACAATCATAAAATATCAAAAAAAAATCACATTTAGAATTTCTGGGAATCGAACCTAGACCTTCAAGGTCTTTGCCAAAGCTTGATTCCACCACGCCAGCAAGCATTAACCATTATTTATTCACTATTTAGTATATAATGTATTAAAAATCAATAAAAAAATTAACAAAAGTAACTGCTGCTGTTGGGAATCGATCCTTGGCTTCTCAAGTTACTAACCAACCCAGCTCCGTTGCGCTCTTTCGTATTCAAGTTACATGTATAGTTTACATCTATATAAAAATCGAGGGGGGGCACGGGACCCTGCAATCCCCCCCCTTGGATCCGCCTCTGATTGGAACTAAACACCATCCCTCGACTAAATTCAATAGGCTTGTTAAAATCTAGTAAGAGATCAAACTGACAATACCTTTTCTCCCCTTTGTCCCCTTCGTCTGAAACATCCAGACTCTGTAGTTCTTCATCATCGAGTTCCATCTCGTCCACTGCACTTTGCCCCCTGTTTGACATTCACCAACAACCGCATTCTAAACTTGTTCAGCTGATGGTGGTCTTGCATGCTCCAGCGATTCCTCGTACATATGTGCATCTTCGCCATCACTGAATTCCGGAAGCGCATCTCTGAAATCCAGATTCCCAGCATCTTCGCTTTCGAATTCTGGTACCTCCACTTCCGTCTCATCGCAGATTTTGTCGTCGACCAACACAATGGCAGTGAATCGCGTTGCAAATTTCATTTGGTTCGATTTCGTTGACTATTGACAACAACCAATTCGACGAGTCGCCGATCAGAAATGCCAAGACCCAATTCGCTTCTGGTCAATCTCAATCCAAACAGTACCTAATCAGACAAAAAAGAGCCACCTTTATGCCCAGATCGATTTTCGACGCAATCGAATTGAGGGTCCGGTTCACTTCAAATCTCAAATCTCAAATCTCAGGTCCCTCTTCGTTTGGTTCGATTTTGTTAGGTTAGATTTGAGTATTTAGTTTTCTTGATAATTCATTTGGCGAGTAGATACACGCGTTTGACGTGGAGTGTGACTTGTGAAAAATTTTGTAACGGCGTGGTGTGACTTGTGAAAGAAAGTTTTAATGGGTGGGACTTGGAAAATTGAGTATTTTATGGGTGGTTCTTATGAAATAACCCTATAAACAATGTCAACATTCATTTTTGCTAATCTAAAGCTGAAACATCATATAAAGTAGACAGTTTACAATAAACGTTCGAGATATCGTATCGAGTTCATAAATAATGGCTTAGAGCATCTCCAACATGGTTATGTTAAATGATGATGTAAAATAATGTACAATATTATATTAATTATGTATAATATAGATGATGAGAAACAAAATGTGCTTCCATGGTGTTATGTATAATGGTGCGTAGAGTCCGGTTCCTTTACGATCCACTGCATTTGTGCAGATTGACTTTTTAATGATTTGCATTTTTCACTTAACTCTATGCACATTTCAATATGCATTTGTGCAAGTAGCAAAACGACAAAATTCAAAAAGTACAAATTGTGGACAGTGTTGGATCAAATCGATCCAACGACCCATATCGTGGATTGCAAAGATCGCACGCCACGTAGGGGGTCGTAAATAATCGTTCCTCATGGTGTGTATATGGTTAGAGATATGTAAATTTATGAAGAAAAATTATAGAGAATGAGAAGATGGATAGCAAATATGAAGATATCCACATACATGTTCTCTAAAATTTTAGCTAACCTAGCAAGTGCATTGGAGGAAGCATTATGTATTGTATTCTCTATATATTATGCCATGTGGACCATTTTTTTACATATCTAGTGATTGACATGATGGCATTGGAGATGCTCATATTGTAAGTTTTACATTTGACTAATCAAACTCTTTCCAAAAAATGAAGTGTAGATGGTCAAATGTTTGCATTTTTTTGTTTCTCTTATGTTTTTCTTATTCCAAAATGTTTCGATTTCAAATTTTCCAATGAATTAGAACAATGCTTTATCAATTTCTTGTCATATAAGTTGTTTGTTTACTTAAAAGAAACTCAAAATATTAAGAGCGAACGATGCGAAGGGTGTGAACTTCTGATCAATATTATATCTTATCATATTTTTTTGATCAAAAGTGGGCATATCTTATCATATTGATTTGAATGAAGAAACTGATGTAAAATAATTCATGAGTAATAACAATTTTTACTTCGATTTACTTTCTAAACTTAAATAAGCCAATTATTCTATTATACAATTTTTACTTAAATATTCTCACAAATATTTGCTTGTCATCTTGGATATTTTCCCTATATTTCAATTTTATATAATATATATTATATATTTATTTAATTTTTATTACGGTCCGAACCTGAACATTAATTTTATGGACCATACCGTAATTCGTAATCTCAAAAAATTATGGATCGTTAGTCGGACCATATTAAATCGAGATCGTGGATGGTTCAGTTCGGGATTATGGTATGGGACATTTTTTGCATCACTTGATAAGTGCGTTTATACTTGATGAGCTAGGATCAGGGAGGACATATAATTATTATAAGACGGATGAACTTTAACTCAATCGTTGATTTTGATTAATCTAATACTTAAAATGGGTGATTCAGTAGACAAATATTACGGACAGTTAAAATTGTCGATTACCAATATCAACCGTTATATTAATAGAATATAAATAGAATGACGTCATTCAATCTCATAAAAATTCATTTTTTCTTCTTAAACCTGTTCTATATTCCATTACTTGTTTTTCAACTTCTGTTAATCAATTTTAGCAGTCCATTGACTATATTTGGAAGTGTATGGATTAAATTGCAATTTTGCATCATTTTCCCATTAAAACGACAAAAAATGTTTATAGTAAAAAGTAAAAACGTGAGCCAGGGGCATATTGGTAAAATCGAAGTCCAAATCGTCGTCCGTCACTGTTTTGTTTCTCTCCCTCCTCCGGCGAAGCGAGAGCGATCGATTCCAATCACCCGACGTCCCATCGCCGCGTCCTCTATTCAATCGTCAGAAGCCTTTTCTCAACACTGCTTTATCCATCCCCTTCCCGTCTATTCTACCGCGCTAGGGTTTGGTACGAATCTCAGGTTTGTGTTCTTTCTTCCGGAATGGGTGATAAGGAGAGCCATAACAAGCGGAGGAAGGTTCAAATCACCCTTGATGACGTCTATAGTTGCGTCCTCCAGAGGTTCCTTTCATACCCTCTTTCTTTTAATTGATTGTTGTTTGCAATATGCCTTCTTTTTCTTCTGTTTAGGTTTTCAATGTCTGTAATCCTTTTTCTGAAATTTTATAGGTATACACCGTCTTCGGTGATTATAATGTATCAAGAGATAGCCCAGGTTTGTGGGAATAAGAAAATTGACTGGAAAGAATTGGCTTGGAGGACATCCACTGGGATCACAAATGCTAGAGAGTATCAGATGCTTTGGCGTCATTTGGCTTACGGCCATCCTTTGGATGATAAGATTGAACAAGGGGCGGAACTTCTGGTTAGTTTTTGGAGTTATTTCAGTTAAATGTATTTGCTTGTTAATTCCTTGGTCACGTTATGCTTTTTTAAATTATTTGAATGTCTGAAATTAATAGTTTTAAAAGGGTAGTGTTACTTGCACCCCCTCAAGACAAAACATCTCCCTCAAAATCCCTCTTTCTTCCAATTATACCCTCCTTTCATTTTATTTACATTTTTTTATACTTACTTATACTATAATAATTCCATTTAGTTTTTAACGTAGCATATTTATAAAATTTCTGATATTTTATATTTTATTTAAATATATATTATACAAATTAAAAAATAAAATTATTTTAAATCTGCATAAATTTAAAAATGTCATACTTTTATGTATTTTGTTTATTTTAATTTATGAACTCAACTTTTTTTACACCCATATCATCCGGTGCCACCTATTCCAACATGGTGGTGGGAATATTCATCACATGAAGCTAGAGGGTGAGCATTTTCATATCAGACACGTATTAATCTATGGAATGATATAACGGGTTCAGAGGCTCTAAGAACATGTCACGACCCAAACTAAGGATTGAGACCGGCGCTCAACAAACATGCTAAGCAAGCCTCTTATTCAGTAAATGACAAAATATTCTAACACAACGGAATTTAAATAAAATAAGAAATGTCCAATATCAAATACAACGGAGCGTCTAAAGAGACAAATGGAATGAAATAAATGTATTTAGCTGAACTAGCTGGATGGCACCGTACTGAGAACAACTGGCTAGGTAGCGTAGACAACTGGTGTGACTCTCAACCACCGGCTCACTTATCTGTAAAAATATTAAAATAATAACGGGTGAGTCGAATTGACTCAGTGAATAAATAACACGTCGGTTAGGGTACTTTATACCTTTATAAATTTTATATCCATATTCGTATCCATTTATATACGCATAAATAAATATATATATATATATACCAGATAAATCAAATATAACCATGATGGGCCGTGATACAGCCGTGATGGGCAGTCGTCACTGCCAATAACCATGATGGACAGTCGTCACTGCCAGTCCGGACCCCATATATAATACCGTGAATGTAATAATGCATAACTCTTATAAATAATAATAGCCAAATATTTTATAATACATATGTCAACGTACGTAGTCACCTTTACCAGATGAGAAAGGGGATTTATATACTTTTTCGTACTATATTACTATCCACATAAATATACGTATAATTTAAACATGCTATTTACTCACCTTCTAAATTATTGGCAAAACCCAACTATCAGTTGCCGACTTTATTAATTCTCAGGAATTTCAGTCTGGATCCTCACTATAGTTTTCTGTATTTATCAACTCATGAGTTTGTATAACATCAAACTTTGACAATGAATATTAACACGTCTCCAACCAACAGCTTACCCCAATGACCTCTCGGGAATCCAATCCTCAATTGTTACGTAAGTCCTTTTTTTATTTATTCTATTCCTACTTAAACCTGTGCAATCACTCACCAAGTAAAAGGTGCTCATGTCAAACTCCATTAGGCGCAAGGAGATTTAAATATGTAATTTGCACTAAGACTAACCTTGTTTATTTCTTTGATTGCCTTAATTTCCTTTGTAGCCCGTCTTCCTCACTGCCTTCACATCAACTCAAAATTTCCAATGGGGTTTCTCGGTCACAGCTTTTGGAGCTTTGGATTCTCAGATTTAGTTTGGATGTAGATTTAGTTTGGATGTGATGTCTAGTAAGGGATTGGCGATTAGAAAACTTATAAGTAACTTAATAAGATGAACATTTAAAACCCACTCATACGGTTTCCTTAATCTCGGAGTCAGTTACTGCAACCCTATCCTTTTGTTGACTCAATCACACCTGACCACTCTAAACTTTATTTTATCTATTTATTTCGAATTTACTTAACTATTGACATATATATTTTTATAGTAGATATAACAGAACAACACATTTGGAGGAAATATTGATTAGAAATGACTACTTTTTATTTATCTATTTTTAAGTATTGTTGAATGTATTTTTAAGTATTGTAGTCAAGAAATTACTTGTAGTTGGAACGCTTTTATGTTTTATTTGACTAGTATATGAATAAATGTGCTTATGACATTTTAATTGTTCGTAGCATTTTCTAAAATACTACTAATAATAAATAGTTATATTAAATTATTTTTAATGTTAATTATATTTTTGTTGATTTTTTAAAGTATTTAAAAATTGCAACAATATTTAATAATTAAAATAATATAAAAAAATTAGAATTAAAATTATTAACATTTAATACAATTAAACAAGGTACATTGGTACAAATAAGTAAATGACTTAAGAATAATTATGATTTGAATGAAGGATAAAATGGTAAACTTGTCATGGGTATTTTGTCTTGGAGGGTGGGAGTAACAACTCCCTTTTAAAAGTAGGGAAGGTCTCATGTATGATGTCATATCCTGTCTGTACTTTTCAGTATGTGAGCAGTCCTAGTTGGGAAAAATAACTGCATATACAGTTTGATAGTAGTGGCAGTTACGTTGTTATTTCCTGAGTTAGTTGGTTCACCGTCTGTTAAGCTGATTTTGAAAGTATGAAAGTGTCTTTTCAACATTTGGTGTTTAAATCACAGCTTTAACATTCTGTTGACTGCTCTCTTTTAATAATAAGCTTCATTCCATGACTCTCTCTTCTATGTCGTGGATAAAAAAATTCATATCGTCTGCACATTGACTGTTAACAAGAAATCATTATATTTGTAAAACAAGCCATATTTGCTTTTACCCCGCATTTAATGGGACTTGTTGATGGATTAAGCTTTCTTTTTGATAGATTAATATTTCTTTTTAATAAAAAGTGAACTGTTGTGCAGATTTTATTTACTTGACTGTTCAAAAAATAGCTTTTAAGGAAAAATGATCAACATTTTTATATTTAAGAACCATTAGCCTTGTTAAATAAATGCAGGGTTTAAACTTTGATCATCTTTGGCAGGACGATGATAGTGATCTCGAAGTTGATTTGGAAGCTGTCCCACATGGTAGTGCTGAAGATATAGCTGACGCTCATGCATCTGTTCAGGCAAGTGCATGCATATCTTGGGAGTCTTGTTTGTTTCATGGATTTCCCATTTAATTTTCTTTTTATTTGTACATGCCTTTTTGATCCTTTACCATCTAGTATTTGATGGATAAGCTCTTCTAAACTTGATTGATACATCTTTGATGGCTATAAACCTAAGTTTGAGATTCCTGTCTCGTATATTCTGTAGGTTCTTCTTGCTTCTGGCCCACCTTCTGATCTGAGAATGATTAACAATTCAACTGCTGATGCCAGTTCAGTTCCCAGTGAAAAACAAAATGGTACTGTCTCAGAAAATGCACATGTAGCTGGTAGCAGTGGTCTTACGTCATCCCAGAAACAGTTATCACAAGTGTGTAAATCTACTGACGGTCGAAAGAAAAGAAACCCATGGTCAGATGAAGAGGATAAGGAGCTTATTGCTGCTGTGAATAGATGTGGCGAAGGTAATTGGGCAAACATATTTAAGAGGAGACTTCAATGGGGATAGGACTGCTTCACAGCTCTCTCAGGTAGCTTTAATTCCTATTTGGTAATATATAATGCCACAACGTGTATTCTCGATGTCTGCTTAAGCGTTTACCTTTTCCATTTACTGTTTATTGTACACATAGACAGTGGTTAGTTACTGTATCTCTATCTGTTACCATTGTTTAAATTAGGACTTAGATTCCCACAATGTAAGATGTCATTTATTATTTTTGTAATTTCTGTGATAGTGATCCCCTTGGTAGTTCCATTCCAATTTGATAGTGATAATACAGCAACTCGGGGTTGGTTATTTTATTTCTTAAACAATATGGATATCAAATGCCTTTTAATTTGCAACGTAAAAAGTCCCTTACTCTTTATGTGAATTGTACACTCTATGTCTGAACATCCATGATGTTTACTCCATGATAGAGGTGGGCCATTTTGAAGAAACGAAACATAAACATAGGCGTTGGTGGATCTAGTATCAATGGACAGCAGCTTTCACAAGCACATTTGGCAACCCGCAATGCACTTTTAGTGGCTTTGAATATGCCTGTCACCTTGACAGCCTCAGGTGAATCCTCAACTTGCACACTCTGTATTTTGTTTTGACATGGTTTGCATTTCATTATAAAAATTTCCTTTTTGTACATGTTAGTCCAAAAGTGGTCTTCATGTCCAAGTTACATAAAGATCAATTCAATATATGGCTGTACTTGTACCTTAGTTTGGATGTAGAAAGTTTTAGAGTAAAGAATGGAAGGTAAAATTGAAAGGAAAGAATTTTCCTTGGAGGAAATGTTCGTTTTATTTCCTTTGATTATTTTTCATTTTCCCTGAACAACCAAACAAATCACCTCATTTTCCTCGAATTTCCTTCCAAGTTCCAACCCTTAATTTTTTTCACCAAAATTACGGAGTTTCAGGATTCGACTAAAAAGTGTAGCCTGCATATTTGTGTGTTAGATCTTTGGCCAGCGTAAGCTTCTGTAGTCCAGTTTCTGAATCTAGCCTGTCTTGTTGGTGAAGTTATTTTTATTACAAACAAATAATCATTTCTTTCTTGATATATGAACAGCTGTGACGAGTGCAAGCACTGTTTCTAGCAGTATATCAGCGATCAATCCAACAGAAACGTTGCCTACTACGCTTTCTGCACCACAGGTGCCAGATAGTCTGCCACAAACTTCTACTCAACTTGGGGCTTCATCTGCATCACTAAAGGACCGGCTGGACTTAAAGAAGCCACCTGTGCCTGTGAAACCTTCAATTAGTTCAACTGCTATGCTTCAAGCTGCTGCAGTTGCTGCAGGAGCGCGCATAGCCACACCTGAAGATGCTGAATCACTTCTCAAGGCTGCCAAGGCAAATAATGCTGTTTACATAATGAATGGAGGTTCAGTCATGAAATCTGGAACTATTGGCCCTTGCCCAGCAGCCATATGGGAGCACCTCACTTTGCAGGTGTTGGGACGCCAGGAACATCACTTTCGAACTCGTCAGTTGCCTTGCATAATATTCCGAAAGTCGGTCTCACTAAACCAATTGCTACGACTACACAGTCTAGTGCTCCTCCCAGTATGACGTCAGAGAAGCATCTGTCAGCGCCAAAAACAGAAGTGTCTACCACTTCAAAACAAGCCAAGGTAACAAATGCCGAAATTCCTCGGCCCCCAGGCAAGGAACCAAGTAAGCTAGCTTATGAATCAGATGTTGTTGACAAGCCAAAAGAATGTCAACAACCAGTTACAACAGCTGAAGAAGCTCCTCTTTCAACATCACCCAACTCAGAAACGCAGTTACCCCAACCTCAGAAGGCGAGAAGCCTCCAACAAAGGAAAAAGGAGAAGGTAGTCCTGGTAAGGTTGTAAGTAATGACAAGGTGGCTACAAATGAAGTATAGATAGGATGTGCACAAGGTAGAGTTGGTAGCTGTTGTATTCATAGGGCTGGCTAATTTTCTAGCATCCAGTTCAACTTCTGCACATGTGAATCTGTTAAAATGCACATGATGTTGACATTTGATAAATCTGATTTTTATTACAATGTGCTTGACCATTGTAATTATTTTGATCATTAAACAGTTCTAACTTGGAGCATTTCTTGCAGGGACAATGTAACATATAATTAGTTCCATATATATCCCTCCAAACCAGTGTGTAGATCAAACGTGAGGCACTTTACTCCAGGATACTTTAAGACAGGCTCCATAAAAATCGCAATCTTTACTTTTGAGCTAATACTTCTGGTTTGCAGAAGGTTTCAGGAAATTTATTAGTTACTTTAAATTTATAAAAGAGTCTTAACTAATCGGCAAAAGAGATATTGGGGATCTCTGAAGTGGCAGTCGTGAGATGGTAAATAGACTTGTCAAAATGGACGGGCGGGTCATAAATGGGTAAAGGGTTAATGGGTAAATTATCCGTGTATACCCGTTTTTTTAAAAGGGTATAAATGAGCGGGTCCGTTTACGACCCGTTACCCGTTTAATACACGTTACCCGTTTAATACCCGTTTACGACCCGTTACCCGTTTAATACACGTTTACGACACGTTACCCGTTTAATACCCAAAAGCTGATTTTTTTTAAATATAGTTATTGTTATTCCATTTTATTTATTTATTTAAGTATTTTCATTTAACTTATCTGTTTCCATAAGACAGAATTAAAATAAGCATTACCCTGCAACTGATGGAAATTGGAATAACAACATATAAACACGAACTTTGTGGAGCATCAAAGTCAAACAACTACTTCAAAGTTGGACAAATTTGTTTTTGCAGAAACAAAAAAATAACTTCTATAATTGACTAATGAGTTAGTGCTGATTAAGCATAATATTTCAGACTGGATTTCTTCTTTGCTTGTACTTGAATAATACCATCATTGAAGTCTTCATGCAACACCTGTAACATATAAAACTCTTATCAGTCTCGACAACAAAAGATGTTTAATACTGCAGAAAGAAACAAACTCTTCAATGTATATACTAACCCTCTTCCTTATGTAAGTCTTCTCCTAATGTCTAGTTGATTTGATCAAAGTTCAACTCGAGAGCATCTTCATTATACAAATCTGCATCTCCTGAATCTTCAACTGAAAAGTATATAAATAACTAATTAAACACTAAATAATTACCAATATCAATAATATTGATAAAAATGATAAAAAATTACATTTTCTATCATATAACCAATCTCTTGTGCATAGCAGTGCTTGAACTGTTTCCGGCAGTAGCAAACTACGATATTGATCAAGAACCTTTCCTCCAATACTAAATACCGACTCTGATGCAACGGTTGAGACGAGTATCATTAACATATCACTAGCTAAACGAGATAAAATCGGATAACACTATAAGAACTCTGACTTCCTTTCTAATCTCCAGTCCTCTAAGTAACAAGTCAACTCATTTTTCACACTAAAACTCGTACCAACACTATAAGAAGAGTCGAACCGCTGCATAAACGAAATATAATTATACAAATAAGAAATAGGCACATGAATTATATACAAAAGACATATACAGAAACCTCAGTAATAAGACATATGTATAAGCTCAGTATTATGATTAAGAATAGAAAATAATTTGTACCTCAAATAATGCATCAGCATCTTGTGATGAAGAACAACTTGTCATTGTTTGATCCACTGAGGTCGATTCAGTAGACCATTTTCTCATATAAGCCTCATACAAAGCATACAAAGTATCTCTGAATTTTGTCAACTCAGTTGTATCCTCGCCATACAACATACTGTAAGCCCATGTTACAAACTCCAATTTATATCGAGGATCCATAACCACTGCAATTCCAAGCGTCACACTATAGTCTGACCAATACTTTTGAAACTTGAGACCCATAATATCTCCCATTTGCCTCATAAACAAATTTTTATCAGACTTGGCTTGATGAATCAAATGCTGAATCATAAAGATCTCAGGAAAAAATAAGTTCCTGAAAAAAGAGTAGTTAGCTCATTAAATTCTCTAAGAAACTTGCATATCACCTTTATTCGACCCCATTCCTCAGTAGTTGGGCAAGTTTTAAATTCTGAATCAACTAACGAAAATTGACCTAAGTCCTGACTGAAGTACAAAGCACTCTCAAGCATCAAATATGTTGAGTTCCATCTAGTTGGGCAAGTTTGCGAATTCTTGAGCATGTACGACATGTGGGGGTTGCATACTTCCGACACAGCCAGTGATCAAAAATTCTCACAACCTGAGGCTAATATGGGGCCGAGACTAGAGGTAGCAGACCTTTTCAATGGGTGAGAAGCCGGCGGATATTTTTGTACATGCGTGGGACGCTGGTAGGGATATTTGTATACATGTATATATTCTCTCCTTTTGTGGGAGGTGCAGGGCTAGGGTCAGGGGAGACGACCAAGAGAGCGGAAGACAGAAAGATTGCTAGGTATGAGGTTAGTTGTTCAGCGAATGAACTTATTTTTCTACCTTTCATCATGGAGCCTTTAGGAACTTTTAGAGCGCGAGCGGATCAGCTGATTAAGACGGTAGCGGCGAGATGGGTGGAGGCCAAAGGTGTGGAGTTCCCACCATCCTTCTCTATTTTGAAGCAGAAGTTATCTTTTATCTCTTAAAAGGCTTTGACGGACAGATTTCTACTACTAAATGAGTACACTAGTTATTAATTTGTCCGTCATTACCTTTTGATTTATGTCCTCGTATGTAATTGTTTCATTAAATTTTAAGAATGATTTATTTTTAAAATTGATTATTAATTGATTTTGCATTGGGATATTAATGTTATTATATTAGTTTGTTAGAGTTTAAATTTGATCTAAAGTATAGTCAATTAAGTCAACGATAAGTTTTCCAGCAAAAGACGATGAAAAGGTAATGAAGTGTCACAATTTAACGATTTTTGAATTGCTTGTTATATCAAAGAAAGTTAAAAATATGATTACATTAAAATTGAGCTACTCAGATGATAGTTTTTGAAGAAAAACCAGAACTAATAAGATATTAATGATATTTGATTTTTTGAAATTCGGCATTATGATTTCTTTTGTAAAAATTAGGGAGATTATATAATTTTTAAGAGTGGCAAGCATAATTTCAACCGTTAATTTAATAGTTGAGATTAAATTAATTTTTAATTATATCGGACAATTGAATTTGCAAAAACACGTCTTTTTTTTATTAGGGAACCGCAAATTTCAAAGGATAGATAAAAATGTGACATTTTTAAAATCCCTCAAATTCGACAAATCCTAAATACCTAAAATCAAACCCAATAACTAATTCAAATAAGTCTATCTTCAAGAATAGAGAGTCATGTGTCCCTTGCATAAACTTGAATGAAATCAGGTGAGTAATGGATTGTTTTAATCACTAATTCACCATATAGCTAGCATTGACTGTGAAAACACAGACATCTGAACCTAGCAGATGATAAAAAGTCATTATAACAGACACTTGAAAAAGAATACCCACTATACATGGAACATAAACATATCACACTGTCCCAGCAATATATGAGGTTTGAAGCAGAAACCAGCCATCTGCATACCATACTGGTAATCAAAATGCTAGATACCCTTTTTAACCAGTTCACTGCAACTACAGCAGCATGGAGAGTTTCATTCCTTTATCCACTTTCAAAAGTACCAAAACATAAATATTGACACTTAGAATTCATCTGCTACCACTTATTTAGGAAATGAAGTTTGCAAGTGCAAACATAATACCGAAGTTACACAAAATTTCCTCAATTACCAGACGCTACATAACAATTTCATGTTTACCAGTCTCTTAAAGAGTTAAACCTTGTGGTGATCCTGCGACCGGAGCCCTGGGTTTGGCTTTCTCCACCACGATGGCTTGTGTGGTCAAGACCATTCCTGCAACTGATGCAGCATTCTGGAGGGCACATCTCGTGACTTTGGCTGGGTCGATAACACCCGACTCAACCAGATTCTCATATTTATCTGTCATTGCATTGTACCCGATCTCCCATTCTGAACTTTTTACCTTCTCGACTACAACCTCGCCCTCAATGCCAGCATTCTGTGCTATCAATGCCGCTGGTGCTACCAGTGCCTGTTTCATCATGAGTTGGAACGTATTAGTCAACTTGGTCAAAAGTGTGGCTATTTACACTTGACAGCTTAAAAGGGAATACCTTTTGGATGATATCTGCTCCCAATTTCTCTTCTGGGTCATCAATAGTATCCTTGATAGCAGGGACATACGTAGACAAATGAACCAGTGCAGCTCCCCCGCCAGGAACAATACCTTCCTCGATGGCAGCAAAAGTAGCATTCTTGGCATCCTCGATGCGGAGCTTGCGATCCTCAAGCTCAGTTTCAGTGGCTGCTCCAACCTTTATGATAGCAACTCCACCAGAAAGTTTGGCAATTCTTTCAGCCAGTTTCTCTGAGTCATAGACAGAGTCGGTCTCAGCAAGTTCCCTCTTTATCTGGGCAATTCTGGCTTGAATTTCATCCTTGGATGCAGCATCAGCAATGATTGTAGTGGTGTCCTTGCTGATAGTAATTTTCCTTGCTATTCCAAGCTGATCAACCGTTGTATTCTCAATGAGCAAACCAAGATCACTGGCTTGGAACTCGGCTCCTGGAAAAAGGTGAGGCCAGGCTATAATTAAATCATTTTACATGGACATAAACGAAAAATCTATTTAAAATATTTTCGTCAACATACCTGTCATAATGGCAATATCCTGCAACAGAGCCTTTCTCCTCTCACCAAAACCAGGAGCCTTAATAGCGGCAACATTCAAAATTCCTCTTAGCTTGTTAACCACCAAAGTAGCCAAAGCCTCTCCAGTAACATCTTCAGCGATAATAAGCAATGGGGCCCTTAATTGAGTGGTCTTTTCCAACAATGGAATAATGTCTTTGATAGATGAGATTTTTTGGTCAGTGACCAAAACGCGGGCATTCTCAAACTCAGCAATTAGCTTTTCGGGATTTGTCACAAATTGAGGAGATATGTAACCTCTGTCTATCTGGAATCAACATGAAATGCAAAAAAAATGAGTAACAGATTAGTTAAACATCACTAAAAAAATTAAATCAGTCTTAACATTGCGTACCTCCATTCCCTCTTCCACATCAACTGTAGTCTCAAATGATGAGGAAGATTCAATAGACAAAACACCATCAGGCCCAACTTTATCAATGGCATCAGCAATCATTGCACCGATAAGTTCATCGTTTCCAGCAGAGATTGAAGCGACAGCTAAAATGATAAAATACAATCAATAATCAAACAATCAAGAGAGTTATCTTGATAGTTATTTTTGAAAATGAAAACAGTAAATAAGAGCAGCACTACCTTTGATGTCATCGCCACCTTTGACGGGTCTTGCTTTCTTTTCAAGTTCTATTATCAACGCAGCAACAGTTTTGTCTATTCCCTTCTTGATTGATACAGGGTTGGCACCTGATGTCACGCTCAACAGACCAAGCTTTATAATTTCCCGAGCCAAAACTGATGCAGTAGTTGTCCCATCACCGGCGGAGTCATTTGTTTTACTTGCAACCTTTAAAAATATTTATTAACCAAAGAAAAATACTTGACTAAAAACACAGGACCAAAGCTTACATTGCATCAGAACCATTAACAAATGACACAAAACATCACCTAAATTGTTATTTGGAACATTAAAACCCGATCAACCTAAATAAAGATTCTCTTACCTCCCTAATTAGAGCAGCGCCAGCATTTTCCATTGCATCAGGTAGCTCAATCGCCCTGGCAATCGTCACACCATCATTCACAACTTTGGGGCTCCCAAATTCATCCAAAACCACATTCCTACCTACAGAAGAAAATTCCAACATGGTTAGAACATTTAATATGAATATTAAAAATTAATAAATCAATAATTTAATTTCCCTCTTAAAACATAAATCAAGGATATGCAAGGTTTTTTCTCTATGACATAAAATTATTAAAGACATAATGAATCAATAAAATACCTCTGGGTCCAAGGGTGAGGCCAACTGCATCAGCAAGCTTATCAATACCAGCCTGTAGAGCAGCTCTTGACTTCTGGTCAAAAGCAATCTCCTTCGCAGCAGCTCTAACAGTAAACCGTCTGCCAGATGGCCTGTAACTCAATTTCTGGGCATTCTGACCGCTCGTCCTCCTCAAACTCGTCTGCAATAACACCAATTATACAAAAATCCACCAATTCCAATCCATTTTGAATCCAAATTCAAATTCCAACCACAACAACAATATAAATAAAAAATGGATATTTATAAAAATGGAGTAAGTGGTTACTTGTTTGGGAGAGCTGAAGGCGGAGGCGGTGAAGAGTGCATTTGCCGAGGCCATGTCGAGGAAAGACTTGAAAGCGCGCCGGCGACCGTTGCGAGGTTTTGTGGATAAGATGAGACTGAGTGGAGCTGCAAAGCGTCGGATTAGGGCTTTAGTAAACTCCGTTCGGGATTGGTGGTCATTCCAGAATATTCTTACTTACATCCAATCGAACCGTTCTGATAACGGTTCAATTGGAGTTGAACCGGATTTTGGGATTATCGACTTGATTGAGAATTTAATTAATGAGTTACGAATCAAGGACAAATAACTATTGTAGGACGGTACAACATAATTTCAGTGGTTGATTTGATTAATCTAATGATTGAGGTTAAAATTGATTTTTAACTAGATAGGCGGTTGGATTAGTAAAATATGGGGGATTAGATTTGACGTTTATTTTTTGATTAAATCTCATTCGTTAGATTATAGATAATCAACGGCGAAGATTATGTCTCACCATCTTATATAAAAATAGACGCCCCTAAAACTTTTTTCTTTAATTAATTAAAAAATAGGCATTTATGTAAATTAATACCCCTCTGTCACTAATTTCATGGTTTTTATGAAACGTACCTAGATAATATATAGTTGTGAATGAATTGTTTTAAAAAATATGGATAAAAAAATAAAATGTGTGATTGAGAATAATTGAAAACAAACAAACATTAGGGAAAACATTAATCCTTCGTTTGGATGCGGGAAAAAGTGGTGGAAAGAAAATTTAAGGAAAAATTTAAAGGAAAGTAATTTTTCATAGGAAAATTGAGAGTAAAAGTTTATGTTGTTTCCTTTGTTATTTTTAATTTGGGTTAATTGCCCCAAACCACCCATAAAATACGCGTTTTCCCCGGAACCACCCTTAAAATAATTTTTTTCCGAAAACCACCCTTCCGTTATACATTTTTCCCAAGAACCACCAGCCGTTAGTGCATGATATTCAAACACTTTATTTTTTCCAGGAACCACCCATAAAAATTTGTTTTTTCCCTAACTATAATTCATAAGTTAAATCGATAAAAATTATGTAATTTGCAAAATAAATAGTTTCAAGAGTACCTCAAAAATGCGAATATTAAAATATGTTTGAGTGTCCAATATCATTAGTTTATTATAATTTTTAAATAAGTGTTTAATCGTATGTCATCTTTCGATTTGTTAAGTGTTTGATTGTATATCACGAGGACCTCAAAGACGTAATTTAAACTATGTAAGAGTGCCGGGTAATATAAATTTTTTATACTTTTTTAAATTAGTGTTTGATTGTACGTCGTCCTTTGATTTTAATAAATATATTTATGTCTTATATAATAATTTTATAGAGTTTATATATGCTAAAATATTTTCAAAAGTTAATAAAACTATAAGTGACATTCAAATATAATATTATAAACAACAAAAAAATCTAAATGTATGATTTTATTACCTATTGTTCTTAATTTTATGTTAAATAAATATTATACTCATAATTATTTTTAGACTTCTTTGGAACCACCCATAAAATGTTATTTTTTCCACAAACCACCCATTAAAGTGCGCTGTTAACGGAAAAGTTAACGGTGTTAACGGCTGGTGGTTCTTGGGAAAAATGTATAACGGAAGGGTGGTTTTCGGAAAGAAATTATTTTAAGGGTGGTTCCGGGGAAAACGCGTATTTTATGGGTGGTTTGGGGCAATTAACCCTTTTAATTTTCCATAATTTAACCAAACATATACAAATATTTTTCTTTAATTTTTTCGTCAAATTTTCTTTTCCACTCATTTTTCCTTGCAACCAAACGAAGCATAACGAACGGAGAAGTATTTGTCTTCATCTTGACAAAATGGCAATACGTGTGGCTTGACACGAACAAATGAGAAGCATATAATATTTTGTACGAGCGAAAATTCAAGAAGCTACTGAAGTGTTAGAAGATAGAATAACCGATCACTTATTTAATTAAATCATGGGAAAAGGAGTATTTGCCAACATCATCTATTTACGTGAATGTAAAACAGTAAGTGTTCTTTTTTAAAATGCGATGATAACGTAGTATTTAAAACCAGTAGCGGAGAGAGCACTGAAACACAGATGATTATTAAGCATGCACTGCGCCTTTTCCACTGGCTTCCGTTTTTCGAAGTAGTCTTCACGGACGTTATCAGCCAACATGAGAGCAACAAGCCACATAAGGGATGCATCTAGGGATAAGAAGGCACCACCTCCCAGCATACCTGTCTTTGCAGTCGGGCAATCAGTATCGCTATGGTGGACATTTCTTGTCAGGTGGAGTGTCTCCTGAATGGTAGGCCATAGGAGGAAGGTCAAGGCTAGTCCGGCAATAAACCTGTACATTGAAATTCACTATTAGTTAAAATTTGAGTTACTAAGAGGCTTAAAGGGAATTGATTTGAAGGTTATCTTACAAAGCAATATTCAAGAAGACTACAAAGGTGGTGCTACTGAAGAGCTGCTTCTGAGGGATTGACTTTCCTTTGTAAGGGTAGAATAGAGAAACGTAGCCGCAGACAGTGGATGCAATGAGAAACCCAACCGAAAGGTATCCCAAAACAATGGATGGGTCTGATGGGTATTTGCAGATTGTCACACCCTTTCCCACCACTGGAGTTCCAGCGGCAGGCTGGAAGACAGCCACATCAACATTCAATTTATTGACAAAACCAGTAAAGCAATCTACCAAGCCCTTACAAACAAATTTTAGAAAAAAGAGTTGGGAGGGGTTTCAAACCTTCTTATTCTCGGCAATAACTCCAAGAATAAACGAGGTGACTCCAAATATAGTCACAAGGAGAGACATCTGCTTGATCGTAACACCCATTATTCTAACTGTAGCTGATGCCTGACAAATCCAAATTGAAAACATGGCATCAAAAAAGTACCCAACGATAAAAACCCCATTCATGAATTGATTCCGTAAAGCAAACTAGTTTAGTTAAGAAAAGTAAACATCCAATCTAACAGATTCCGCTTAAGATCAAGTCACTTGAGAACCATCCTACACAAATTCAATGACCCCAGAGACAAATTTACAAACAACATATCACAAACCTGGTGGACACAATTATTTCAAACCACAGATCTGAGCGGATTTCAATATCCACCCGGCTAAATATCAACATGACTGCTGAGTACAACCCTAATTACACAAAATCTCATCAAGCAAATAATATGACACAAACCCAAATCAATTAAACCACAATAAACAATCCATCAAACCCTCCTTTTGCTCAAAATCCATACAACTTCCAATCCCAAATCCACACCCACAAATCAATCAAACAAACAAACAAACAGAAACATAGACACAAAATATGACCAAAACCCATTTAATCTTTATCAATTCGAAGTCCAAAAGTGAAAAAAAGGAAGAAAATTGTACCTTTCTCACTCTGTCTCTCCCTTCAGAAACTAAATTTGAGGTCAGTCGTCAACGCAGCCAGTTATTAGATTTTTTATAGAGAAAATATAACCGCAGAATCGTATGGAATCGAAGGCCGCTAAAATAGGCGACAAACGAATAAAGCTGAGGATAGCGTTCAGATTCAGAATCAAATATCTTTTAATTTGCCGTTTAATTGGGAGTCAACCAATTTATTAGCTTCCAAATTGGACTTATCACAATCCCTAGTCTACTTGGATTCCTTTAAATTAAATTGGTTTCCCATATAATATGTAATAATAAAAGTCTGAGGTCCCATCTGAAAATATCAGCCATAATCGTTTTTTCATGTCCGATTTATGTATCATTTTTTTGATTTATGTGTTTATATGTAATTGTTTTCATTAAACTATACGAAATTATCTCATCGGTTAGATGTATAATAATATAGTAAGATAAAGTTTAAGAGATTCCCTCTCAATCAGATTGATCTTTTTGTGTCGTATGCTCATTTATCAAGAGGGAAGAAGAGCGATCAAATTTTGTTTATATTTTTAATTTATATTTGTTACCTTCATCTCATTCACTATTTTATTAATCTGGTGTCACGTGACAATCACTAACTCATTTACATTTTATGTTATTCACTAACACAAAAAATAGATGTTTCACCCAAATGATGAGATAGTGGATGAGATTGACGTTTGAGATGTGACTATACGAATATAATTTAAGAATATTGATATACTTGGGTGTTTCTATTATTTTTGATAATATAATGTTTGGTAGTTTGGAGCATAATTTATTCGAAGACAATTCATATCCTATTTTTATACTTTTCTTAATTTAATAGTATTGAAAAATAAGTGAGATAGGAAGTTGTTCGTGTTCAACTTATTTAAGTTTTCTCGCTTAGCATTTTGAGCTTCAAAAATATATATTTAACCTTCTTTAATTAAACTTTTACTTTAAAAAGTGTTACACAAATTTATGAGTTTATGAATTTAATTTTAATTTTAAGTAGACTTGTTAAAAGTAAAGTATATAAATAATTTAATTATGTAGTTTTTATTAAATCGAAAACGACAAGGTATCGGCTAAGATTTCAAAATTCAACCCGATCAGAAGCCCATTTGAGTCGGCCCAACAACTAATTTCTTCCGGAAAGCGGAAGCGACTTGTGCACCAAGACAACTCTCATTCCGTCCGAAGACATCGATCTCCTCTGCTCACCAATCTTTCAGTCACTCCTCTGCTTAATCAACATTCACGGATCAATGGATATGAACATGAATCTTAACGCGCCTCACTCTATGGGTACCACCATCATCGGAGTTACCTACGACGGAGGCGTCGTTCTCGGCGCCGATTCCAGGACCAGCACCGGTTTGTAATCGCCTTGAGCTTTAATTTTTTATTTAAAAATAATCTTACATAATATGAATGCGAGAAGTAGCTTTTGGTTATATTTGTTTTCATGTTATAGGGTTTTGATTTGTGTTTTACAGGAGTGTATGTGGCTAATAGGGCTTCTGATAAGATTACTCAATTGACTGATAATGTCTATGTTTGCCGCTCTGGATCGGTATGTATCAACCTCTCTAAAATTGATGATGCAGAAATGATCGTATGGTTTTCATTGTGTACTAATGCTATCTTTTCTTCTTTGTGTAGGCTGCTGATTCACAACTGGTTTCTGATTATGTGCGATATTTCCTCCATCAACACACGTGCGTATTTCATTTTAATCTACTCGTTCTTCCATTTTAATTAACCTTATGGTTCTGCTTAACATAGGTTTTGTGCTTGACTAACATACCTCTAGTATAATCTTGTTGTCACTATGTAATTGTGTTGCTTAAGTTAAGCACGTAATTAGTTCTTAATATTATTCAATAGCTATTTATATACTGTAGGATACAGTTGGGCCAGCCAGCCACTGTCAAAGCTGCCGCTAACCTTGTCAGACTGCTTTCTTATAATAACAAGGTTTGATTTATTCTTTCAATGAGAATATAGTAGCTTAAATGAGTTGTAATTTATTATTCTTTTAAATCCTTTGATATGTATAAATGGAACTATTTGAGTTTTGTTATTCCTGAATTGAGCTATTTATATCAACAATATGGGAGCTTTTGTTGCAAGGATAATCCTCTCATGCATAGTGTGTTTTATTGTTATTTGCAGAATATGCTTCAAACTGGTATGATTGTGGGTGGATGGGACAAGTATGAAGGAGGAAAAATCTATGGTGTCCCTCTAGGTGGCACACTCATTGAACAACCTTTTGCTATCGGTGGTATGTGCTTTCCTCCGTAAAATTTGCGTAGGAAAGATAAAAATATATATTTCCCGTCAACTAAAGTTATTCATAGATAAATATGGCTCCTGAAGTGAATAAGGGAACTGACCCACGCTTCATTTCATACATACATACATACATACATATAATGAAAGAAACAACATCCTGGTTGTGTTGTGTTGTAACTTGTAAAGGGATTGTCATTCACATTCAATATGCCTAGTTTTCTGTGCTATTTTGGGATCTTTTCCCTTGTGTATCCCCTCAAAAAAATAGACTTGCACTACTATTCCATTTATTGTTCTGTTGGCTGTTAGGTCTGATGTCTCACCTGTATTGT
>QZGG01000083.1:0-290937 GCA_006409495.1 Sedum album
GAACAATGGACGGCTTGCAGCCATTGTGCAAGTAATCCAGCCCTACAGCCATTCTTCATATCAGTAAGAGAAACATAAACATGTCAGCTAAACTAAGTCATAGATCACATATTCCTAAATGCTAACAACCTTGCGCTGCATCCAACGCTATCTGTAGTCTATCCTTCCATGTCAACAAATGTGCATTTTTACCTATGACAACCAAAACAATATGATGTTTAAGAAAGTATTGTTGATTTTAAATACATGCCGGTTTGAGGTATATGATAATATCCATAAAGCTGACATGGATAAACCTGTTATCAGAGGCTCTAAGTTCCCATTTTCCATATACTCATAAATGAGGCCTAAATGGTCGCCATCATTGCAGTAACCGATGAGAGACGTCAAATTCTTATGATGCACTCTTGTCAGAAGTTGTGCCTACACGTTCATATTAATAAGATTGTTATATATATTAGTACCAACCATTTGCTTCGATCTGAAGTAACTAAGAACAGTATTTGACTAATTTGTAGAGGGAAGTACCTCTGCTTTGAATTCCTTGTAACCTTGGGAAGATGAAGGAGAGAGCATTTTAACAGCAACTTGAGTGTCCTTCAAGAGTCCGTAGTACACAGTTCCGAACCCTCCAACGCCAATCACCTTTTGAAAATCGTTGGTCATAGTTAATATATCCGAGTAGGAAAACAGTTGTTTCTGTGGTTTTAGTATGTCCGTTGATGAACTTGTGAAGTGAAACTTAGCGACTATAATCGTTTTCTTGCGACCTGCATGTACTAAGAAGACATTGTTAAAATCATTCTGTTATTTCCTACTGAGAAAATTATTACACTTTGAAAATCTCACCTTTCAAAATTTTCTTTCGGAACACAAATAGTACCACGAGCAAGGCGATTACAAATATAGTTGCTACAACAATTGCGACAATCACGGCAACTTTGACACTGCTATTTCGTGGATTAAGGGGTTGACTGCATGGGTTGGATGAACAAAGAGCTGGATTGCCTTCATAACTAGTCTCAATACAAATATATCACAACTCCTTAATCAAAACAAGAGTTTAACTTCTGAACAACGATGGAAATGCAGGAAAAGCATTTCTTACCTCAGTATTAATGATCCTTCTGACAATTTTCGAACAAGCATAGATGGTAAGGTGCCTGAGAAATTGTTATTGTTCAAATTCCTACACATTAAATACAGTCAGTTGTTACGCTACTCTCTTCAGCTGTGCTTGAAATACACTCCAACTTAATGCACAATCAGTAAGCTTACAGAAATCTTAAGGATGTCATGCTTGATAAGAATTCAGGGACAGCTCCTGACAGATCATTGTTGGACAAATCCCTGAAAGAGAAAAGACATCAAGATTTTTAACAATTATGGTAAAGAAGCAACCTTTATCCGATGAGTTATTTTTGTAACTTACAGATTTTGAAGTGATTTAAGTTTCGAAATATCGAAGGATATTCTTCCTTTTAGGTTACTGGAGCTTAGGTTCCTGTAACATGAAAAGTCGAAACTTTAATCATTATACCAGAAAAATGCTTAATTGCCAACATTCGGATTATTGTGGACAAGAGTGCATGACTTACAAGCCTATGATTATCGGAGCATCCGTCTCTTTGAATATGCAAGAAAGACCTTCCCATGAATAATTTTGCGGTGCACAAGGATCTCCCTGCCATATTTTTCCCTCCCGTAGCTTGACCTGATAGCATCCATAGCTTCAACTGAAAAATAACAATATTTTAACATCAAAGTATTGAAAAGTCTGGTGAACCTTCAACATAAATTACACGAAAAAGTGCATACCATCTGTTGCATTTGTCATCAACTGGTTCCATGGATTGTATGAGTAAATCTCATATGCATTGAGCGTTGGAGGGAGTGTAGAGTTTGGAGTTGCTGTTAACGAAAAGTTGTATCTTTTGGTGAAATGAGGGTTTATGCTCCATAATGTCATCATACCCAAGTATTCAGGCGAGAAAGATCTGTAGAACAATTCATTGCTGTCCAAATCAATTCTGAACTCCCTACTCTGGTTTGCTGCAAGCTTTTGGACTTCTGAAAAGTGCATGTAAGTGTAGTATTGATCGCTTCCAACGCCTCTGTCCAAATTTTGATTTACAATACCAAATGCCATAGAGCCTACCACTGCACTGCTCATCACAACCGTTGGTGGATTGAACCCATTATTAACGATAGGGGTTTCATTCGTGCTAACATAGCTCACCCCATTCCCCCATTCTGTAGGTTCCCATATTCGATCATATCCATCATCCGGAAACCTACAAGTATACCATGGTCCACAACTAATAAAAACCAAGAAAAATGTTACCGTTTCCTAAATATTAGTTTCAAACTTGGCATACCTGTATCTCCTTGTTGAGCCTGACACCATATTAGCCCGCCTAACAAGATTTATAGACCCAGTAACTGCTATGATATAAGCACTATCATCCAGGATCCTTGTCTCTAACGCAGATATGAATGGAGTCCCGGACCCTTTATTTACTAAACAAACCGACATCACGCTCAACCTCGTAAGATATATCATTTCTACGGTTGTTACACTAGACACATCATCCATTTTTATAGTCGTCCACAGATTAACTCCGATGTACAAATCAAATTCTGGAACTTCATTCTTCGAGTCATAGCTACCATATACAAACTGAGCCCTAATCAAGAATCTCGTCCCGTTGACTGCATTTACTTTATGTCGTATAGTGTAACAATTCCTCACCCCGTCTGGAAAACTCCTAACAGTTCTTAAGTGCGTGTCAAGAACAGTAACATTGTACAAAGCTGCAATGTTTTTGTTCTGGCCGCTATCGATGAAATCAGTGTCTGGAACGTAGTCAATCCCCGTCGCCTTATCCGTGTACGCTTGCGTGCTCCCGCAGTCTATGCTAATGAACCCTGCACCATGAACCAAACACTATTTTTCTTACTTTCTCTTTTCATGAAAAAAATTATATATATTGGGTCATACTGAGGAAAAAGAAACAAATGATCCCCAATTAGATCCCAGACCTGATTGATCTTGACCGTGAACTTTAACAACTGTTGATGCAAGAAAACAAGCACTTATCAGAACCAAAGCAAGCCCTGAATATCCTCGCACTGCTGCCATTTCCATATCCTCCTCTAAAATAGCGATATAAGGCACATATTAAGTTGCAGAGAGTAGAGACAGTCTAATAACTTTGCAGGTAAGACTCCTGGCAAACCCACTCTATCCAAGGAGGGTCCAAACTCCAAATTTCATTAATTACACAGTAGTGTGATAGAATAAGAGGGGATGAACTTGGTGCAAGTGTGCAACTAGAGAGGAGACTTTGAATAATATATGTACTAAAACCTTATGGTAAGGTAGGCATTCAAGTCTGATGCTATCATTCAGCCGCCCTAAGGGGATCTGCAACATTTAATGAGGAGAGTGAGACAGTTTGGATCAACATGCTCTTAATTTCAAGTAACGGAGACTTTAAATGCCTGTTCCCTTAATTTCAAATAGTGGAAATTACAAGCATTTTGCTTTTAGAACAAGATGATTCTCTGAAAGTTTTTTTCAAGTATGCAAGTGAAACTTAGACTGAGCGATCAAAAACCTGTGTTTATGGCAAGACTGAAAATTGTTCTACTATGCATGTGGTGTAAATATTTGGCTGCAACAGTAATACAATTAGGTATTTTGATAACTAACTAGTTTATGTTGGAATCTTGAATACTATCATTCAGGATCTTACCTCATATGCGAGACTCCAAGTTGCCACTATTCATTACATGTCATCTTCAGTGTGAAGCCCTAAAAGAGAGGTCAATTTTCAGTGATGAAAAATATGGGCATCAAGTTGCTTTTGCAAGTTGAGATTAATGACTAAAGTTCGAAATAAAAGACTTCATGAGCTTCTATGCATTTATGAGGTTTTCTCACAATGTACCTCTTCTTTTGACAACTTTTTTGGCGATGAAGGAGATGCCAAGTTTGTGGGAAGCCGACAGTTTTGCAACCCACTGAGCATGTTCAAAATATCCACGAAACAAAGTTCCAAAATTACTGAGGCTAGTCAATATCTGGAAATCTCCAAACCTTTGTTTTTTGCTTCAAGATATCCTCTCAAGCAACCTCTCTAAGCTCTTTCCATTCCCTGAAAATACAATTAGAAGGAAGATCAACATATTGAAAAGAAATAATAAACCAGTTACATATGTATAAATACTGTTTCATGTAATATGGCTGCGGTTTTACTTTCATAATTAGAATTCAGCAGATGGTCAGAGACTGAAAACCAGTCATCCAACTAATTTTGCAATATATACATAGCATTCTTGGAACAGATTAAAATCCCAATGCTTTTCCTATGTCTACAACAGTATTACATGTGGCTGCACTGAGTGTACTTTATGAGGCTAATGCTCTGAACTGATTTAATCAAAATTGAAGCCTGCTGATGTCATCCTAATTTCTTTTTTTTTTTGATGGACAATAAAAATCCTCCCAACAAGCGGGAGCCCACCCAGCAACAGCCAACCAGAAAACACGCAAACAACACAACAAGCTAAACTAAGACAGAACCACCTCCTCTAACCACAAACCTCTTAACGCTATATGGGATCGCAAAAGCATCTAACCAAGTCGACTTTGACTCACGAGCAAATTTCGCCAGAGAGTCCGCCATGACATTCTCTTCACGCACTACATGTTTCACCAGCCAACCCGGAAATCTCCTGCAGAAATTCAGACACTCATCAAGCCAAGACCTCCAAACGCTTTGCTGGTCACCACCCATCCCGATTGCCTGTACGACCCCAATAGCATCCGACACAATCACCCCTTTGTTCGACTTCAACCTTTCAAGCAGCTGCATTCCTAACAGAAGTGCACACCCCTCCGCGTCGCTCGCCGGCCTGCCACGCCCCTCCAACCAAGAGAAGTTAACAGCAATTACACTGCCTTCCCAAACCACCACAGCCGCCAACCCAATGATAGGTGCGTCAACTGTCCATGATGCATCACAAAATACGCACAGGTCCCTTCTATCCCTCGATGAAAACAGGGCATCTGGGATTCGGAGCGCAAGCTTCCTCCCCAAATACATCTCACACTGATAAACAATGGATTTCAATCTTACACTCAGCGCTGTTATGGACCACTCCGTCCCCTCATGCACAGTCACATTTCGACCACCCCACAACAACCAAACTCCCACCATTATCCTCCTCACATCATCCCGAGACTGTGTATGAACGCATCGAAAAAGCCAATCAGCCGCATTTCCTCCCCCTCCCTCCACACCACTAACATCAATGCCAATAGCAGTCCAAAAAGCTCTAGCTTTCCAGCAATCACGCACAGTATGCAGGGCACTTTCCTCCCTGAAACCACAAGCTTTGCATGCCAAATCCACCTCACAACCCCTTCGTCGAAGGTTCTTAGCATCCGGAAGAGCATCATAGTAAAGCCGCCATATCATAAGCTTGACCCTGTTGGGAGCGTTAACCCTCCAAACCTTCTTCCAAAAGCTCTGCAGATGCCTTCTCTCGGATTGCTCAGCATAGTTAGGCAAACTCTGTCTCCTTTGGCACATCATAAACTTGTACATAGATTTAACAGAGAAAGTACCTGTCCCATCAAGACTCCAAGCCGGTTGCGACTCTCCATCCCACCCTCCCAGCCCTACATCTAACCAATGTTTCACCTTACAAATCTCCCGCCATGCATGAGATGGTGTTGACCCCGTGCTAGCTTGGAGCAGACCCCCATTAGGGAAATAACGCCCTTTCAAGACCCTACTCAGCAATGAATCCGGACAAGATATCAGCCTCCACGCTTGTTTTACAAGAAAAGCATCGTTCAACACCCTTAAATCCCGGAAACCGATGCCACCTGCTTCCTTCTCATCCATCAGCACCTCACGACGAACCCAATATATTGCTCTGGTATTTTTTGCCCCCGCCCACCAGAACTTGATAGCTAGCTTCTGCAGCTTCTCACACAGAGACACCGGCAACTTATAACATGTCATAGCGAATTGGGGCATTGCCATAATCACAGCCTTGATTAACACCTCCCTACCAGCCATCGACAACAATTTGGAACTCCAACTTAACACCCGCCCACTGACCTTCGCCTCAATATCTTTAAAAACTTCAGTTTTTCCCAAGCCTATGATCAATGGAAGACCCAAATACCTATCATGCTTCCCAACGACTGCCATCCCGAGAAGGTCCTCCATCTCCCTTCGCTTTATTTCTGTGATGTTAGGGCTACACACCACCTTTGACTTTGGTAAGCTGACTTGCTGCCCCGACAACCTCTCATAATCCTCCAGCACCTTTTTTACAAACTCAACCTCCTCCTTTCTTGCCTTTATAAAAATCAAGCTATCATCCGCGAAGAGCAGGTGGGACACACTTGGACTTGTTCTACTAATTTTAACTCCTTCAATGTGGTGACGTCGCACACCCATTTCTATCATTCTAGACAGCCACTCGGACCCCAGTATAAACAAATAAGGGGACAACGGGTCTCCTTGTCTAAGCCCTCTCGTCGGCTTGATAACCTTCGACAGCTTGTTATTCACCTTCACAACATACGAGACTGTCCGGATGCACTTCATGACCTTGTCAACCCACACCTCAGCAAACCCCATTTTGTGCAACATCTTCTCTAAAAATCCCCACTCCATGCGATCGTATGCTTTGCACATATCTAACTTCACGGACATGTATTCCTCTCCACTTCCTCTTCGCGTCTTTATGTAATGGGACACTTCATGTGCTAGCAGGATGTCATCCTAATTTCAAACTAGGAAAATTCAATGGATGAGCATGTGGCCACTAGCAAGTAGCAACATGCCTTAATTTGCAGCCTTAATTTGCAGTACTCCCCATCTAACACCCACAAATCACCTAGCCACTTTGCTCCACTCTTCCAATGAATCTCACACAATTCGAAACAAAATCTTCTCAACACAAACCAACCTCCCCAAACCAGAAACACCCCTCCTCACAGCCTCCCAAGAGGGCTCAAAGGCTCAAACACCAGTCACCAACCCTCACTTCTCGGCCACAAATATCCAAATTTTAACCTGAATCAATAAAAAAACATCAGAAAACACACCAAAAGGCACATGCGCCAAACACACATTCCGGAGATTAATAACCTATTTTACTTCTAAGGGTTTTCGAGTGATCTAAAACCCAAGACCAAATGCCACAACAAAACAACCCAAACCACAACTACATAAACTCTAATGAACCCTCAGGTCAGTGAACAAAAAAACCGCCGGCGCCCGAAACAGGAAAACCCTCTAAAGCAACGCATTTCAACCGTACCGGCGGGCTGAAGAGGTTGGAGGGAAAAGGGTTCGTGCTGGATCATTGAATTGCTTACCGTACATTATGTCGGAAATGTTTAGGGCACGATCGAAAATACGACATCAATATACTGTTTCGTTTACCATTCAATAAAATCTGGATTTAATTTGTTTATTTAAAATTTAAAAAATTGTATACAACTGCGCAATGCCAAAAAGAATCGAACTTAAATCTTAAGCACCTATAAAATAGATTGTTGTACAAAATCCTGCCCTGCATTGAATCACTGGGTCAGTAGTTTGGGTGCTTATACGATTATAAGTTGCCATTAATTGAATTATGCCATTGCCAAAACCATCGGCTCTCATTTAGAAGGTCAATCTAGAATGCCGAGTAACACAAGTTTCCAAAGACAAGCACATGGATAAACATTCACGACCGTTTGCGTCAATATTGTCATTTTGACAAACTGACTATCCTCTTTCCCAGAACAAGTAACCAACTTTGGCAATGGAAGCCACTCAGTCCATCAAAACTTCTGCATCCTTTCACATGTATTAATTATCTAGCTGTGAATGTGTTTGCCTTTTCTAACATCCCTAAGACACACGTATCCGCTCTCTTTCTTTTTCATTTTCGATACAACATCTCCGCTCCTTTGAATCCATAAAACATACACTGCCACTTTGCAAACCTATAATACTTCACCAAGTGGTGTTTAACAGTCTTACAGAGTATCATGAAAACTCATCAAACAAATATACGAAGCCAGTTCAGAACCAACAAAATAATTTCAACGACATTAATTTGGATCTGGCCACCATTCACCACTGACATTCACTTGTCACATTGTTGCTCCAGCAGATGAACAATAATGTTTTTAAAAAAGGACGCTTGCGCTCATCTCAGGATACCAAGCTTATCAAATTATTCAAGGTGTATCCCACTGCAGATACGACCACCATAAAATATAGACTAACTCAACTGAACAAATTCATTCGCAGATATTCAAGTATCGAAAAAGCAATGACATATGAATCAAACATTCAATCAATGCTTATTCCATCCTAAACAACATGAATGAATTCAACCACACCGAAATTCACAACAACAATATAGAGAAATGAAATGGATATCAAATCAGTTTCATCACACACATACCAGATTTGGACTTCACCTTCAATTCATCACCCTATAGGAGCATAAGACGACGACGTTCCAGCTTCAGCAGAAGCAAAAGCAGAAACCTCCTCCTCAGCCAGGAACAAATCATCCGTCTTCCTCCCAACCGCGTGCAGCAACACAATCGCCGCACCGATCAACACTGCTACAACAATATTCCACGTCGCATCAGTCAAAAACAAAAACACGAGCGTCAAAATCGAAAGCACAACCAGCACCACACGATCATCAATCGTCCTTCTAAACACTACAAGCGGCTCATCACGCAGAAAGTACAAAAACAACCACACGCCATCATCGCAATCAACACAATAAGCGAGATCGGATGCCAGAGGAGACTCAGGAAGAGAATAGTCAACACGATGATGGCGTAGTTCATTCGAAAGTAAGCGAGATTAGTTCTGATTCTGGAGAAGCTTCCGGAGAAGCTTGGAGGAAGACCGAAGGCGCGTAAGGTGAGGAAAACTCTCCATGGACGGCGTGTGCCGAGGCCTGATCTGAGACGTTCCTTTGCGCGGGAGATGAACTCGAGCTTGGTCGCTGTGGCTTCCGATGGATTGGATGACGTCGGGATCGTGCCGTAGTTCGTCATCTTCTCCGATTAGGATTCAGTTTGCAGAATTGCAGTGCTTGTTGACTCTTTTGCAACTTATTTGACAGTTGAGGCAACGGTGTAGATTTGCTACAGTGCGCTTTAGTGTACAGGATTGACGAGTAGTTGTGGATGGTAAGACGAGTTCAACTACTAGTCAGAGGGCTGGTGGGATTAGGTGCAGCGGAGGATCACGGTTAGAATAGTGAGGGCGAGAAGGGAAGAAGACGGAAGAACTTATAACAGCTGTGATTAAATTAAATGTAGAATAGAAAATTAATAGTAATTAAATTCGAGAAAATCAAAGCAGTGTCAGCCACGTAGTGAATGAAACGGTGCGTACAAGGACAGGGATGACGTTGTTAAACATTTTGCGGAACCGGAACGCTACCTGAAATATTCAGACCAAAATCCAGAGTTGCAACTGATCATCACGTAAGCTTATTCATAAAAGAGATGAAGTGCAGAATGAATGAACTACCTTGGTGACTGGAAAACGGATATGGGAATGATTCGGTAAGTTGCGAAGATCTGCGACATAAAGTTGGCATAAAAATATTAGAATCGAGTAGACAAAGCAGGTGGTAAGAACCAACAGATGGAAGCTTGAGCTTTAAGGTAAGATGTTGTGAGGTGGAATACTAGGATTGTGAGTTAGCAAGTATAAGCAGAAATATATGAAAAAGTCTTACAAGTCTTATAAGCTTGTCCTTTGTAGTAGGAGTACTTTTTTTCAAGAAAAAACATTAAAAAATCTACTACTTGCCTGTTAGTACCTGGTGTCCATTAATATGCAAATGCAGGAGCATAATCAACAAGCACGATCTTTTCCCTTCCCTCTCTACGAAAGTCAATCATAATCCTTAGGCAAAACTTCAAGCTAATGCAGGGAAGCAAAAGATTTCTACATGGCACACTTGAGATTACTATCTTCCACGCAACTCCAGACTCGTCATCTTGCCTCTCAAGTGTAAGCAATCTGTGTCACTGTCATTAAAACTAGTTTAGAGGTATTTACAATGATATTGGAAGAGCTAACGTTGACAATATATGAGATATATTGTTAGAACAGGTTCATGAGTTGACATTTTATCCATGTGTGTGCAGTGCCTATTTGGGAAGGGAAAGCCAACCTACGTGACAATAAGGATAGATGGCAAGAAAGTTGCTAAAACATGCCAGGAAGAAGAGAGGGTATGGAATCAGACCTTTAAGATTCTCTGCGCACATCAAGCAGATGCAACCATCACTATAACTCTGAAGACAAAGTACTTCACGTTGGGAAGTCTCCATATACCTGCTGAGCAGATACTCAACGAAGCGAGTTTGATAGATGGCTTCTTTCCTTTAATTAAGGAAAATGGTAAGGTAAACCCAAAGCTGAAACTGCAAATCTTAATGTGGTTTAAGCCAGCTGTGCAAGAGGTGAGTTGGGAAACAGCTATTGAACATGAAGATTACCAGGGTTTGAATTTGAGCAGTGCGAGTTTTCCAAAATGGTCCAACTGTAACGTCAAACTGTATCAAGATGCCCACCACAATCCCACATTTCACCCTCCTAATTGTGGCACACCAAGAAAACTTTGGGAAGATGTATATAAATCCATTGAGGGTGCTCAACATTTAATTTACATTGCTGGATGGTCCTTTAATCCAAACATGGTTCTGGTAAGTGTCTGAATATGAGAGCATAACTCCAGATTCATAACTCTCCAGAAAATCTGAACCATTCCTGCTCAGGTGCGAGATCCCAACACGGATATTCCACATGCAAAAGGGATGAAACTTGGAGATCTGCTAAAACAGAAAGCTGAAGAGGGCGTGGCTATCAAGATTCTTATCTGGGATGACGAAACATCTCTACCTCTGATTAAAAATAAAGGTATTATGGGAACTTCTGATGAGGAGGCCTTTGCTTACTTCAAGTACACCAAAGTAGAATGCAGACTGTGTCCCAGATCACATACAAAATACCCTGCTCTGTTTACTCACCATCAAAAGACTATAAGCGTTGATGCACCATCAGAAACCTCATTTGGCTATAGAGAGATTATGAGCTTCATTGGTGGGTTGGATTTGTGCGGTGGTCGATATGATACTGAAGAACACTCCTTGTTCAGAACACTGAATAAGGAATCCCACTTAGGCGACTTCTATCAGATGAATATGGCAGGAGCTGACCTCCACCAAGGGGGCCAAGAGAACCATGGCATGATGTCCATGCTTGCGTGACAGGACAAGCTGCATGGGATATACTAACAAACTTTGAGCAACGTTGGACAAAGCAACACAACTCTTCCACACTAGTCCCCATAACTTCAATTCCAAATCTGCTTAAACCAACTTCACAAACAGGCATACCACCTGATAGAAACTGGAATGTTCAAGTATTTCGATCAATAGACTACCTCTCAGTAACCCATCCTTCCAATAATTTCATGGTTGAGCAGAGCATCCATGAAGCATATGTAGAGGCTATTCGGCGTGCTGATAAGTTCATTTACATTGAGAATCAGTACTTCATTGGAGGATGCCATTTATGGAACAAAGATAAGCACGCAGGTTGTATAAATTTGATACCTGTTGAGATCGCTCTCAAAGTTGCAAGGAAGATCAGAGCTAAACAAAGATTCGCGGTATATATTATAATACCAATGTGGCCCGAAGGAGTGCCTGAGAGCGAACCAGTTCAGGATATGCTGCATTGGACAAGGGAAACAATGACAATGATGTATAGCATAATTGGTGATGCATTAAAAGAAAGCCAGCAGACAGGGCATCCAAGAGATTACCTGAACTTCTTCTGCCTAGCTAATCGCGAAGAGAAGGGCAAAGGAGAATTTACTCCACTATCCGCACCTCATTTTGCTTCAGACTACAGAAATGCACAAGAACATCGAAGGTTCATGATATATGTGCACTCCAAGCTGGTGATAGGTATGATAGACAATCTTTCGCAACTTAATAATTAATGATATTCTCATAGAATCTTTTTTCTATACAGTGGACGACTTGTACCTTTTAATAGGATCTGCAAACATCAACCAGCGATCCATGGATGGTCAACGAGACACAGAGATTGCAATAGGATGTTACCAGTCACATAAACATCGCAATAACCTGAAACAGGAGGATATTAAATCATTCCGCTTGTCACTGTGGTATGAACATACAGGGAAATCAGAGCAGTCATTTCAAGACCCTCACACAATAGAATGTGTTCAAAAAATTTGCGCAGTTGGGGATGAGATGTGGAATGTCTATAGTGGGGAAGAAATACAAGACATGAAAGGTGTGCATTTAGTCACATACCCTGTTCATATAACAGAAGATGGCACTCTAGAAGATCTTCCAAATGGTGGTGAAGTCTTTCCGGACACAAAAGCGCTGGTAAAAGGAAAGAGATCAGGATTATTACCACCAATTATCACCACGTAATCATCATACAACATGTCTAGAAATTTGACTCAAAGTGGACTACTAGTCAGCTTTTTTGGCACGAAAACCTGACAACTGTAGGAAATTAAGAGATTTTTAATAATAAAGAATTACAAAATGTAAGAAATGTGAATTATTTGTTGCATATGCAACACAGAAAAATAAGCAAATATTGTTACATATATGTTATTTGTTGTGCAAGTATCAGCTGCATTTTTAGTTTAGCCGATACACATACATTTCATTTGACAAGAATTATCAACCAGCTGTTTATAGAAATCTTATAGTTCCAAATAAAAATCCGGGATGCACATAATTCATCAAGTAAATAAATAATTTGGATGAAAGAAGAATGTACATTATCACATTATGGATTATCTAATATTTTGCCAGAAGAAAAAGACTTAGTTCCATACATATTCAACATCAGCTAGTAAGCATCAATAGCCAACCATACACAAAATTTACTATCCAGAAACCCTAATTCAGATCAACTAACATAACCTCGAATTCAAACACAATACTTTCACCAAATTGAATTAAAAGATATCAGTAATCAAACACACCGATTCATAATCAATATACGAAGCCTTCACTTACCTAAGATGCGGAATTGCGGATGCCGCAGTGCGTAGAGGACAACGATCATGGATTGACCTCTTTATTTGGGCCGCGCATTAGGACTGAAACAGAAAATACGGCCCAACCCTCTTTGAAACCTTACACAAAGTGGGCTTCTTGCCCCGTATATTTTCATTTCAATAAAAGATCATAAACACAATTAAAATTCCATTAATTTAATTTATAAATATTTGAACCAAATTTATTTTATTCAATGAATATGGTTGTCATTAATGATAAGATTATTGAACTCAAGAGTAAGGTTCAAGAAGGACATCTAAATATATGTAAGATCGTAAGACATGATCACGATCGTTAATTATTAAAAATCTAACGGATGAGATTTTGTCATAAATAAAATCGTCAAACTCAACCGCTAGGGTTTTTTTGTAAATTCAACCGCTCTTTTAATAAAAACTAACTTTAATCCCAACCGTCGGATTATCAAAATCAACGGCTAAGATCTAGTCCTTCCGTCTCACATATATTTAATCTCTCTAGAATTCAACCCTTGAATTCAAAATAGACATATAAGTTTTTTTTTCTTTTTTCGATAGCGGTTACATTGGGTACAATTTATATCATTTGAAGCTTTGGTCACAACAACGTACATCCAATCCACTTCCAATGGCGAGGATGTATTAAGGAAGTGCATTTCATGTAATAAACTACATTCAATATAATCGATGCACAATTTACCACTACTACAATTCTATGTATAATATTAATTAGCATGATTTTCAAATATAACATTTATTAAATTTAATAACATATTATAAATACACAAACATTCAGTGTTCTAAGTCAAATAAAAGATAAATTAACATAACTATGTCTTTGATGGAGCCCCAACACATGAGTATCAAATTATTCATTTTGGTACTAATTGTTTGCATCAGTTCAAAACTAACGAATTCAGAAATTCATAAAATTCATCAGATATGTGCAAAAACAACATTTGCACCTTTTTGTGAGAAACGAATGATGGCCAACCCTAGGTGTGTTCGTGCAAAAGATTTGTATGAACTTGCAGATTGCACAATAGACATTATATTACACTCCTTAGAAATCGGTTTCGATATATTATATATGTATATTACAGAATTTGAGAAATATACACACGATATGACAACCATTTTTGAAGAATGCATCCATCGATATCAATTAATAAAGGATGAAATGAAATCAATGCATGGGTTTGTGAAGAACAAAAGACCAAATGTGATGACACTTGTATTTGCTCACGCAAATTCGAATATAGCTGGAGTAAAATATTGTGCATCTAAAACGCGGAATTCTTTTCAACAAGTGGCAAATTTTAATAAAATTTTTAAAAGAATTAATAAAATTCTTCAAGTGATTAGTAGTGAAGATGAAACGTCGCAACATGAGTCAACAGTATAGTATACGACCATTATTATGGATAGTTACTCATCAAGAAACACATGAGTCATATATTTTAGACAATAATTATTGTAAACTCAGCCTCTTTTATTTGTACTTTGAAAGAAATTTAACAATTTATAGTTGTCAATATTTCTTTAAATAAGTATTTTAAATGTGTGTGATGGTTGTTGCCCATAGCATTACTTTTTGTTGTATATGAGACTGCATGAATATATGCATAAAGCTGATTTTTAGTTAATTATGCGTTGGAAGATAGATCATAAACAACACAATATTTCTTAAATTTAAAATTCCAAATGACACAGTATCGGAAATCCCAGCACTAACCACTACAATAATTAATTTAATTTATAAATATTTGAATCAAATTAATTTTATGGTTGTGATTAATGATAAGATTATTGAATTCAAATGGACATATTAAAAAAAACCATGGTTTTTTATAAGGAAAAAAAACATGGTTTTTGATTCAATACAATGCTTTATATTTTGTATTAAATCAATGCATTTCATGTCATAACTTACATTTAATATGATTCATGCACAATTTACTACAACTACAATTCTCTATATAACATTTATTAAATAGAATAACATATTATAAATACACAAAATTTCAACCATTGGCAACTTTTCATATATTTTAGACAATAATTATTGTAGACTCGGCCTATTATATTTTGTAATTTGAAAGAAATATAACAATTTGTTGTTGTCAATATTTATTTGAATAAGTATTTTAAACATGGTTATGTTTGACATTGACGATCTAAATTAGATATTTTTGGTCGTCGTTGAAGTTCTTTTGATTTTAATTTACACTAAATTTTAAATTAAAGATTGAGACTCCAATTTTCATTTGAGCGCATAAACTGATATGCTTTAAAATGGAACGCGTTGGGTTTTATTTTTTCATTTAATCCTAATAACGCACAAGAAGTAACGGTCAATGATCAGTTATCCAGTCTCTACGATTTTTACCGTTGATTAATAAATTTCACCAGTTCAAATTTTATTCCACTATTTTAAAAATAAATTATGTCAGTCATGATCTCAACCCTCACGCACATATACTTCTTGTCTGATTTGCGTTTGTACATATCCGAGTCCAATGGGTCAAATCTCATCATCTAGGTCTTTTGTTTGTCAAGTACAACTCATGGTCACTTTCATATTATTTTTAATGATCAATGTCTAACAATACACGGAATTTGCTATCCCACAAACCCAAGTTCAAATCAACTAACATGACCTCAAATTCCAACACAATACATGTCAAGATGGGATAGGGCAACTTTTAAGTTTCACCAACAAGCCAACGACGCTTTACTCTACGATTCGGTGTAACATTTATTTATTATTTGGTTTTTAGAATAGTATAAATAGTAGCTTAGGAGTTTGAGTATCTTTTGTAACACAATTACACATTGAATAAGAAAACTCTAAAGGCGCTTTACTCTAATATATCTGTTCTTCCGCACAACAATACTTTCACAAAATTGAATTAAAAGTTATTAGTAATCAAACACACCGATTCTCATCAATATACGAAGACTCCACTAACCTAAGATGCGGATGGCGCGGTGCGTATAGAAGCATATATTCATATTCTCGCTGCTGACGTATTGACCTGTTTATATGGGTCGCGGATTCGGACTGAAACAAAAATACGGCCAATCCTCTCTAAACCTTGGACCAAGTAGGCTTCTTGGCTCGTATATGAGAGATCGTAATTTTCTTAATTAAAATTCCAAATGACAGGCTATCGAAAAAAAAATTCCAAATGACAGTAACCAAAATCCAGGCATTAAGCACCTCAATAATTAAATATATATTTTATTTAATGAATTTTGTTTTGATTAATGATAAGATTATTAAATTGAAAATTGACATATTAGTTAAACAACATGGTTTTTGATTCGATAAAATGCTTTGTATTTTGTATTAATGCAATGCATTTCATATTATAACTTAAGTTCAATATAATCCATGCACAATTTACTACAACTACAATTCTATATATAATATTAATAAGCATGAAAACATTCAGTGTACTAAATCAAAATAAAAGAATAAGCTAACTATGTCGAACAGAGACAAACAAGCAGCTCTGCTCCTCATCCCATAATAGCAAGGATTTCCTACATATCATAGTGTTAGTGAGAGATCAAGGGATAGCTGAACAAAACCGAACAAGCAGCTATGTTTGTTAGATAGTGAGAGTGCAAATAGAGCTGAAAGAGCGTGAACAAGCAGGCAGCAAATAGAGAACAAAGCATGTTTGTTAGATACTAAGAGTGCAATAAATGCACCTCATCATTAGTTGGAATGGGATCCAGTGTTGCAAACAGCAATTTGCAGCCAATTTCAATTTAATCAATTTAATATTTTTAGGAAATATTTTACCACATGTTAAGGGTTTAGTGGTTTAGATAGGATTTTAGAATATAAAAATATTAATTATATATATTTTTAGGAATTTTTTATTATTATATTTGAAAATTAAAAATTATATAAGTTTTAACATTAAGATAAAACATTGATTAAATTTGGCTGGAATCCGCTGTACGCTGTACCGAATCCTCTTCCTCATTAGTTGTGCGAGAGACTGAACAAGGCGGCAGATAGAGAACAAAGCACGCTTGTTTAGAGAGTGAGAGTGCGCACCTCTCATCACTAGTAGTATATATGTGAGGCTTTGCATGTCTTATCATTCTCATCATCCTAAATGAAAAACTTCTTCAAATTCATCAAACCGAGTTCTGTGACGTCTTTCTTCAAATGGGCCGTTGAGCAAATGGATAAGCTCCGTTTGATCTGGAAGATATTTTTTCCTGGTTGGAAATGTGGCAGTTGTTTTCATCGAAAACATAACTTATGACTTGAACTTGCAGTGGGGTTGGCTATATACTAATCGAGGAAAGGTAACGGAGATGCACTGCCAACAGTTGATTTGGATGTCAATGTTGGGAGCAACTCACTAGTTCAAGTAGTTCGCCGTTGAAGGCTTGTTCAAGGCCAGGGAAAACCAAGTTAGCTCTAGCTCCACTCTCCTAATTATTAGCTTCTTTAAATATCAGTTATGTGTTATTTTCATGAACTATTTTCATTCAAATCAAAGTGCTGCATCAACATTAACAAAACCTTTATAAAAAAACATTAACAAAACCCATTTCTGAACACAGTTGGATTTTCAGCGCTTTTATCATTATTTAATATTTATGAAGAATGCCAATGGAAAGTATGAAAACTAGATTTAAATAAGGGCAATTTACCGAAAACCACCCATAAATTTGGGTTTTTTCCGGAAACCACCCGTATCTTTGAAAATTATAAAGTCACACCTTTAAGTTTATTAAATTTTTCAGAAACCACCCATATGTTTAAATTTAATCAAAATATTAATAAAAATGATAAAAAAACTTATTAAAATACAAATAAAATACATAATTAATTAAAAAAAGCATAAAAACATTTAAAAAATCAGGATATTAAATAAATATAAAATATAAATATAAATTTGAAATTATCCATATGGTATGTATTAAATATGAAAAAAAATCTATCCATATGTTTAAAATTAATCGAAATATTAACAAAAATCATAAAAAAACTTTTAAAAATGCTAAAAGGGACATATAATTACAAAAATCATAAATTTAAAAATAAGGATGTTAATAATAATATAAAATAAAAATAAATTTGAAATGAAGTACTATACTTTTTATTCATATGGTATGTATTAAATATGAAAACTAAATCTATACAAAAATATGGTGTCTTACAATTTATAATAGTGTGTTATAACTTTAAATTTTGTTACATTTTTACATATAAAGCATTCAAACACAAATTTTATTGCATATATAATAAAGTTTAAACACTCATTTTAAGATATTATGATTTTTTTTATAAATTTAATGGAGCAATGATGATTGCCGGTAATTTTTTGTAATTTTCAAGACGCCATATTTTTTTATAAATTTAGTTTTCACATTTGTATACATATCATATGAATAAATTTCAATTTTATAATTATATTTTATTTTTATTTAATATCCTGATTTTTTAAATGTTTTTATGATTTTTGTAATTAATTATGTATTTTTTCGTATTTTTATAAGTTTTTTTATCATTTTTATTAATATTTTGATTAAATTTAAACATATGGGTGGTTTCTGTAAAATTTAATAAACTTAAGGGTGTGACTTTATAATTTTCAAAGATACGGGTGGTTTCCGAAAAAAACCCAAATTTATGGGTGGTTTTCGGTAAATTGCCCTTTAAATAACTAACATGTAACTGCTGTATTTGAAATTCACCTGCTAAAACATATCTTTTGGCTATAAAATGATCATAGAAGAATCAACTTGTGAAATGGTGATAGATACTTCTAATGTATTGTTTCTAATTTATATCGGTTTTAAGAGTTGAAACACAGGGAAAGAACTAATTTTATCCGCTGCAACTTTTCAAAAGAAATTTAAAAGAAATTATAAAATTCTTCAAGTGATTAGTAATGAAGATGAAACAACATAACATGACTCAAGAGTATACAACCATTATTAGGGATAGTTGCTCATCAAAAAACACATGGGTCATATATTTAAGCCAATAATTATTACAAATTTGGCCTATTTTATTTTGTAAGTCGAAAGAAATATAACAATTTATTATTGTCAATATTTATTTAAATAAGTATTTTAAACATGAATGATGGTCATGTTTGATGTTGACTATCTAAATTATTATTATTTGATTCTACTCACACTAAATTTTAAATTAAATATTTGAGACTCAAATTTTCATTTCAACGGATAAACCGACAATTTAAAATAGAACGAGCGTTAGTGATTCTCCATACATTGTTACGATTATACCTTGTCTGAAATAATATCTCTCATCACACAAGGCACAATCGTAACAATGTACAGAGAATCAAATTAGAGATACCGTAGATATTATACACTATTTACATTCAAACGCATGTCATATTCAAAGGGAAGGTTTACTATTACATAATATTATTAAAAGTATTACCTAACATTATTTATATTAAAAGTATTACATAATATTTTACTATTACAAAGGTCATTCTAGTCTACCTACCACAACTAAATAATATTAAACTAGAAAATACTTCATTCTTCACTTGGTAATATTTGGCCGCCACCAACTTTTTAACCTTCCGATGCCACAGCTCTAACTTCAATAGAACTTTGAACACTGATATTGACTTTAATTGGATTGTCATCTCCATCTCCCCCTCTTCTTCAAAAATAATGAACAAGTCCTAATGTAATCATTAGCTTGAGAACAAGTTTGAGAAGATGATATTAATGAAATCACACCCAGCAATAACAACATTCAGCATTGATACCCTAAATGAAACCCATGGTCCTATCATATCCATTGATATCAGTGATATGATGTGAGTAGTTTTTTTGAAGGGATAAGCAGCTTGATTAAGCAGTTTGATTCAGAATAATTAAACCTTTATAAACAGACACATCAAATACAATTAAGTAGAACCAAACCGTCACATAAACCCTAACCATTTGCTACCAAAATCTGAAAACACCAATGTGTTCATCAAATACAATTAAGTAGAACCCGTCACATAAACCCTAACCATTTGCTACCAAAATCTGAAAACACCATTTTGTTCTCAATTCCACCTACCACAATTAAAATTGAAAATATTTCACTTAGTAAAACTGGCAGCCACCGACATCTCTTAAATTTCTGGTGCCACTTCTCTTACCTCTATGGAGCCTTGCACACTAATGTTAACATTGATCCCATCTCCCCGTTTTTTCTTAAATAGATAATAAACGAAACCCATTGTAATTAGCATGTTAGAAAGCTGGCTTGGAGATGATGAAGTTAATCAAGTCCCATACACCCATAACAACATTCATCGTTATCTGTAATGTACTCTTCACCTTAGACACCCGATCCATAAGTGACAACCATGAACCTATCTCCATTGATGTGATTGTGAAAGGTTTTTTGATGGGAAATGACCTTGATACGTATAATAAATTAAAGGGAAGGGATCAGATATAAAGTGGTAGTTTTCGTATAAAATATAAAATCATCCCAACCTTTGGTTGATTTCAATCGGACGGTTTTAATACGCATTCAAATACTTACCAAAATAACATCAAAATGGAAAATCCGTAAAGTTGCATTAAACAATTATATTTAAGATCAGGTCAACAATCCTTAAAATCCTCAAACTAATTATATCAGTTACTTTCTTTCCAAATCAATTTTAATTCCATTCTATTTTGAATTTATCGAGGTCCAATGAAATGTGATGTATGGTTCATCGAACATGTTTTTCAGTTCAAACGCTTCATTGCAAATATGATTCGTAATGTGCATGGTCCAAAAATATAAAAATTATGGTTCTAGAACCATATTGTTCAAATTTTTGGATCATATCAGAATTGAACCATATTATTCATTATTATATGTTTAGGGCAAAGAAATTTGATAAACGGTCCATAATTATTTCCTTTACTGAAACTACCTGTAAACCACCCATACATATATCGAGTAAGTTATACATTGATTACAATCCAACTTGATTTGGTTCAAAATATCAAACTATATGGTTCAAGAACCATACATATATCGAGTAAGTTATACACTGAGTAGCATCCAACTTGATATGGTTCAAAATATCAAACTATATGGTTCAAGAACCATATATTACACATTTTTGACCATACATATATCGAGTAAGCTATACACTGATTAGCATCTAACTTGATATGGTTCAAAATATCGAACTATATGGTTCAAAATATCGAACTATATGGTTCCTGAACCATATAATACAGTATTTTGGACCATACATAAATTAACGTAAATTAACAGAAACCAGATCTCAACACAAACACACAAAAACATCAATAAATCGCAACAACAAAAACAAAAATGTCAAAATACCCTAGCAAATCGTAGCAAGTCCATAGGAGACATGTCAGTGGCGGTTGAGTGGTCGGCGTGGGTCAGTTGTCGGGCGTCGACGGAGGAAAACAACAACGGCGATGCGGGAAGACGATAGCGGGGACACTGGAAGACAAGAGCGGCGATGCGGGTGTGTCGAAGGTAGCTTCTTCGTCCGATGTGTCGCCAGTTGTTTCAAGATTTGTTCAAGACGACCTAATTTGGAGTGAATTATGGGATTCGACAAACAAACCATATCTTTCTATTCCCAAATTACCCTTCGAATAAAATTATGAATTATTTTAATTCCATATTTGGTAACTTTATAATTTAATTTAGTTTAAATCTGCTCCGTCAATCTATTTATTTTAACGGATAGCATTAGTGTATACTTTATACACTTAAGAGACTTTATAGCAGATCCCTTCCCCAAATTAAATATTAAAAATAATAATAAAATAAAATTTGGCACATGTGTTCTGAAATTATTTTTATAGTCTAAGTTCTGAAATTATTTCATCCGATGGATCAAGCATCTTTCCATTTTTTATAGCTGTTTTGATCTGGTGAGTTAGATCCATCGGTTGATCGTGTAGTTATGATTCTTAATAACATAACACCCAGCAAGTAGACATCAGATTTTGTCCATAATATACCCATTTGCTGATACTCTGAGTCAATGTAACAAAATGTACCAGCAGTTCTGTGATGGATATTGAGTCGTGGCATTAGATACAATACAGATGTAGCCAATCCCTAAGAAGAGTCAAGCCACCCCTGGAAAGCAGCAGCCACATGACTCAATACAAAGCTACTACTACAAAACGTAACCAAGCTATACAATGATCATAGAAGAATCAACATGGACAATCTGGATAAGAGAAGTGCTTTCCGTCCTCCAAGGGGACAGGGACTAAGGCCACGTAAAATAAATGTTACTTGACCTCTAAATATGGACAATCCAAATATCATGTTAAAACTACCTACCGTATGCATTAACATCAAAACTTTGATACCCCTAATATAACCGCATTGCTTCTCCCTATCACAAACAACAACATCCTCGCCAAAATGGATTATACCTTTGGTTCTACTTCTAAGTAAAATAATATAACAAAAAAATTCAAAAATTCACAAACAAAAAAAAGGAGTAGTCCAAGTGTCCAACAACAATAATATTAAGCTTCAATGTATCTCAGATGTTTTCTAATACAATATACGGATACATCGATCAATTAAAGCCAAAGTACAACAAGCGCGTAACAAAACAAAATCATCAAAGCATAACTCATTATTTAACCACATTGCTTGCACCAAATCAATCTCAGCTAGTACACATTCCGCGACTTTTAGTGGTACATTACAACAGTCAACCACATGATGAGATCAATAAAGCCTAAATAGGCATGTACCTCTTCATCAACTGCTTTCCGGCCACAGCCGCACCAACAACAATGCCGCCAATCACACCACCAACAGCAGCCGACCTCACTCCAGCTGCCGCCTTATACAATGCACCAGTCCCCAATCCAGCCACCACACTATTAACCACATCATCAGTATCTCTAACAGCCACAATCCCACTCTCCAGCCCTGCATACATCAATCCAATTACACCAGCATGGTTCCCAAATCTCCTACCAGTCTGTCCAGACGCGTTTAAAATCCGATTCAATCTCAGCTTCGTCGTGTCCCCAGCCTCCGAAGCCCTCACACCGTCGACTAGTCCTTTACCAGCGCCAGTAATTGCGCCACCGAGGTATCCAATTCCGGTGTAGTAAGTGAGGTTCTCGCCCCATGAGCGGCGCTGAATGCGGCGTTCCTCTTGAAATAGGAATTCAGGAGAAGTTGGAAGCTCGTAGAGACGTTGTGTCGGCAAATTGAGGTCTTGGTAGGGATTGTACAGACGGCGATTCATCTGCTGCTCGTCGAATTCTCGATCCGGCGATCTGTTTGCCATTTAGGGTTTGGTGTCTGGCTAGGGTTTTTTCAAAGGATTGAAGTAGAGTAGCTGAACAAGATGATGCTAGAAGGCATCTTGGAGAAGTTGATGCCTCTATCAAACGCTGTCGTTTAAGCGTAACTGCGCGTTGACTTTAAGACTCCGAGTTCGCTTTACCGGTTTTCATAGCCGTTGTATTGTTTTATTTCTATACGTTAATATGAAAAATTATTCAACTGTGAGAAATATGAATGTAAAAGATCAATGAGATAAATGAAGTTAAAAGGTTTCATCATGCTAAAGATAGTGAAAAAATTGACTGAAAAGATGGGTTGTCATTAATCTTTAAGAAACATGTTACAAATTCGAATGAAATGGCATGTACAGCAGACAAGGAATTTCGGAGAAATAGATTTTGTGCAGTTGTTCCCTGGTACCTTGTTAAGGAATGCAACTGTGTCTCTAGTCTCTACCATGACCTGTTTTGTTGTTCTTTAGGCTGGATTTGGAGTCGAAATGATTCGTATGTGTGTTCATCGGACTGGTGGTGAGGATTCCGTTCTTCATTGCTCTTCTTTATTTATTGAACTTCCGGTTGATTCATCATTTGAAAAGACCTGAAATTTATGAGAAGAACGGTACAGATAAGATTTTCATTTTAGGGTCTACAGTGTACTTCTATAATATATTTGCCTGGATATGGAAGAAGAATGATTTATGCAAGTCTAGAATCACTTGTCTCGTAATCTCGTCTAGAAAAAAGAGGAGCTGCGGAATTTGATAATAATTCATAACAGACTTAGTTTGAAAGTAAATGAGAATTTGTTTATGAATTACCTGGATTTCATCTTGTTGTGGCATTCCAAGGTTTTTGAGGCGATTCATCTCAGGGACAATCTCGCGGGCGAGATCTGGTCGATCTCTTTTACGCAGCTCACAACAACGTAAGGCCAATTTAGCAAATGACAAAGCTTCGTCCACCGGCCAATCTCTCACAGATGGATCAAGCATATTCCCAAAAGTTCCTTTTTCTATAGCTGTTTCAATTTGGTGGGTTAGACCCATCGGTGATCGTGCAGTTATGATTTGTAACAACATAACACCCAATGAGTACACATCGGATTTTGTTCCTAACATTCCCGTTTGCTGATACTCTGGGTCAATATAACAAAATGTACCGGCAGCGGCTGTCATGTGATATTGAGTTGTAGCATTAGATGCAGATGCTGGCACCAAGCGAGCCAATCCCACATCACTAATCTTGCCAACATAATTATGGTCTAACAGTATGTTGGCAGGCTTGAGATCTCGATGAACAAGTGGTTCTGGTTTTGCCTGGTGAAGATACAGAAGAGCAGTAGAAATCTCAGCAGATATCCTGAATCGAGCTTGCCATGATAGAGGAGAGAGTTGTCTTTTCTGAACAGCCGGTCTTCTAAACTTCCATTTTCCATATATTCATAAACAAGGCAACCATACTCGGGGCATGCTCCAACGAGTTGTACCATGTTTGGATGTCTCATTCGGCCTAAAACCTCAACCTGTGGTTCATTGTTAAAAAAATACTGTCAAATGTGTGTGGCTAAGCTCAAATTCAAACAATTAAAATTATACTTGCGAACTAGTGACACTTAGTAAAACAAGCATGGTTTAATTTACCTCTTGTTGGAACTGCTTCACTCCCTGGGTTCCGACTTCAAGATCTTAATGGCAACTGTTTGGTCATCCAGGATGGCTTTATACACTGGTCCATACCCCCTTCTCCTCTCTCCGGTATCCGAGAAGTGATCTGTAGCACTTTGTAGCTCTTCTATTGAATATCTTTTGTAGTGGACATCTTTTGGAAGTGCATCAACCATCCTTTTTAATTTTTCTATGTCCACTATTTCAGAATCCTTGCTGTTATTATTTGCTCCCTTTGGAACTTCTGTATGTCTTTCCAAGTTCATTCCACTCATAAATGCACCTCCAAAGTGTGTGGGATCCTCTAACATCCGTGCATCACTTACACTCTTTGCATGGTTTGCAGCCTGATACTTTTAACATGTGTAGAAATGTTAGCAAACAGAGATCGGTTGATGATTGTATAAGTTAAGAGCAGTAGCCCATAATAAAGTACTTACATTGTTTCTCACAGTTGTAACATCTCTGCAAGCAGTGTCGTAATTATCCATTGTATACCTTAGTTCAAGCTTTAATCTCTGCATCTCAGAATCCAGATCACGCTGTGCAGAGTACAATTAGTTTTTCTAATCTTCATTCGATAGTCTACACATTGCAAATTACAGTGATATATATACTTACAGGGGCATGTGCTACTGCTGCTAACGAGCCATCAGAAAACTCTGATGCATATGAGTATTGTGAATTATCAAATGACATGTCCGCCGATCTGAAACTTACTCTCTCAGGTGAGTCAGTGATATAGGATTCTGAAGAATTGCCTGGATATAATGAAGACTCAAAATTTATTTATTTTGGTGATATCAAACTGAAAATAGAGAACTTTTTTGCGCAAAATCTAAGGATACATTTTTTTACACAAAATTCGCTTTATATTGTATCCCGCTGAATCAAAATTAACTTACTTTTACCTGAACGGGACTCCATATTGTACGAACTCCTTGCTGCACGTCCACAAGTGTCAGGGTATTCCATTGCCGCTCTGGTGCTCGAGAACTTGTCTTCCGATTTCCCATTCATGAACCACTCAACGCTCCTGCTGGATCCTTCACTTCCCCACTTTGGAGCACTACTATCAAATGTAATGAAAATGGACACTTAGCAGTTAGCACTAAAGAAATAGTCAATCAAAACTCATTAATGATTTCGTATAATCATCCATGCCAATGTTTGGAAATTATAAAGATCTATGCAAGTTGCTGACTTATAAAGAAATGTTTTGTTTGTAGTTCACCTCCCAACACTTGCTATCTCAACGCTGTCAGCCGGGCAATTAGGTGCCTGAGAATAAATTTTAGGTGACATTGGTTTAGCTTTAGGTGCAATAGACTGAGTAGCTGGACGGGATGACTGCACTTTTCCTTTAGCTATGACATATACTGTGCAGAAATCTGGAGCATTCTTTGTCAGGCTGGTGGCCACGTCTAGATTTTTGAATTTTCTGCATATAAAAGAAACCATATGATATTAGTATGATCAACAAACATGTCCCTCATAATGTTATATATGTGATGAAGTTGCACAAATCAAACCTCATGAGGGAATTTCGAGTTGATGCGCCCACAACAATATTGCTGACTGCGTTGCTGTTAATATAATCAATGAGCGCGCTTGATACCTCTATATCATGGATGACAACCTCTTTTGCCTCAATCTGCAGCATTTATCAGAATTCCATATAAGAAACAAAATTCCAAAATAGCTCAAAGCATAATGCCATTGTATAGGTATAGATGTTTCTCATACACAGGGTTGTTTCTGTAACTGTTAGCAAAATACATAAACTAGAGAAAATTACGCACCCCTTTCCGGGCACAAATCCACGATACGGAAGAAAAAACTGATGCATCTCAACTTCAGTAGGTGGCCTCCCTCCTTTAGGAATTGGTGTAGGATCCACTTCAGTATAAAACAAAAACAGCACAAGTCAAAGCTCAAAGCACATAGCATTAAAACCAACACTGAGAAAACGAGCACTGACTCACTTCCTCGCATCAAATCCCAAGTTATCATTAACAACGCTCTATTCAGACAGATAACACACAATCCAAACCACAAATAAAAAACCTGATATTCTCAAAGAGGCATTTTCACAAACAATTGCTGCGCAACTCTAATGATCACATTTAACATGACGATATATCAACAATCAACCCAACAGCAAGAATTCAAGAAACTTTCAAACAATGTCAACAATAATAAAAACAGCATTGCAACATACACATATTCAAGCTCTGAGTTCGAACATGAATAAGAACACAACTATGTTTCTTATTAATAAGATTATCAACAGCCCATCTAACAGCCTGCTGGCTATGCTTATCCTTATCAATCGCAATAGCCGTCCTCAAACCACCCATCCCACCCCCATCCTCCACATCGACTTTCATCGATCCACGAACCATTTCCCCCACAACCCTTAAAAAAATCACCCTTTTCCCTTTGACAACTGCCGATCAAGGCGGCCGCTGACCGCAGGGCCGATGGGTTTGGTCAAAGATTAAATCTTTAGGGTCCGGAGGATGTGGAGTGGTGGATGTAAAGATGTTGGTGTTGCTGGAGGACAATGCTAAAGTTGAAACTAAAAATAGGGATCGTTTGTTTTTCTGTTCAGCACCGTTTCGTAACTGATGCACACCAACTCATATTTATTTATAATTTTTTAATGTCAAAAAATTACATAACTAATCAATTAATTCACCCGTTGACCTCTTCATTTAATTTTAATAAAGAAACTAATTATTCAATATTGACTTTCCTGTAAATTATGCAATCATTCAAACCTCAATTTTTTTTTCAAACCTCAAATTTCGAAGTGAAATTGGAATTTTTATATTGGGAAAATACACTAATGACATTGTTCCATCCAATATTAATTTTCAAAATGAATTAAAACATTATTTTGTGACACAAATAATAAAAGTACTCTCCAAAAAAGGACCAGCAAATAACTATTTTTGAGTGCAATTTAAAGTATGTTTTTGGGTTCATGACTAAATTTATTTCATAAAAATGTAATAAAGAATTACTATAAATATAATTCAGCTGCGTGACTTTTTTTTTTCGTAACATTTGCAAGCGCTTGAATTATTCTCTCTCATCAAAATTGAATGAGAGACGATCGGCGGGCGAAGCTACGGCGGCGTCGTCGATTTCATCATTGAAGTTCTTCACCTGCTTTCGAGTCCCGATCCTCTTTTTATTTTGCTGTTTAATTTGTCTGCTCTCAAGTCAAGTCCGAATCTAGTCAAAGAAGGTCAGTTCGTCAGATGTGCTACTGTTTCATCGATTTCGAATTTCGCATTTCGCTTTGTGTGCTGAAATCTGGTGATATTTTTTTCGTGAATGAAGTTTCTATTCACTTTTTTCGAATTTTCTAATGCTAATTGCATTTGATTGTGGTTTGGAGTTGAATGTTTGATTTAGGGTTTTAGTGATGGAATTTTTCTTGGATTTGAGGATGAAAGTTTTGATCTTGACCTTTTCCTTATACTTAATTCCCCAGGTGACTTTAATGTCTTATGTACTTTTCAGGTGTCACTGTTTTGGAATTTTAACAGTATCAGATTCCTGCATTGCTGTTCCTCTTGTTCAAATGGATCAGAGTGCGAGCTATTCTATTTTCCTTTTTATTTTTATTTACTTTGAGGAGCACATTGTTTTGTGCTTCGGTCTGCAAAACCGCTTCTTTACTAGTCTCTAGTTCGCGTTTTGTTGTTTATTAATGTAGTAATTTCTTAACATATGTTTTTGTGATAAAATTGTTGGGATTTTTTACTCTCATTGCACTTTTTGAGAGATATGATATTGGTACGATTGTGGAGAGACCTTAAAGCTTCATCAGTGACTTTAAAACGATTCTCCCAGACATGTCAGTGTTGACACCTATATTTCCTGGTGTTTACAGGATTTAAAATTCAGGAGCATGATGCTGATAAAGGTCAGTACACAATTCTTAAGGATGCTGGAGATCCGAAGTTAGGGATGTATGACAGACCACTTCCATGCTATGGCTGTGGAATAGGATGGTTCTCGTGAGTTCAATACCCGATTCCAACTAGATCTCCACATTTCTCAACTTTCCGACTGAGTTCTCTATGGTTATACATATGCAGGTTTCTACTTGGCTTCGGATTTCCTTTGATGTGGTACTACGCTACAATTCTCTACTTCTGTAATTACTACCAAAGAGACCCCAGGGAGCGTGCTGGGCTGGCTGCCTCTGCAATAGCTGTGCGATTCTAATTTTATTTAGTTTTGCCATGATTTCTTAGCATATATTTTTAATATGTTGAAAGTTCTTCACTTTTGCATCATTCTTGCAGGCTTTGATATGTACTATCGCAGTATTGATTACATTGTTGGCCACGTTGCTCTAGTCTTTCTCATCATTTTCAAGTTTGGATTCAAGAGGTCAAGTCATCATCGGATCATAGGCTACGTGTTTCTTTCAAACCTTGACGCCACAGCTCACATTTCCTCTGAAGTTAGACTCATTACTCACAGTCGGCTGCTCCCATGTTGTGTTTGTAATTTACATAACAATGTTGTCCCCATGTACAGAGGAAAACTGTATACATTACAGCTTGTGACTCGTGTTGTGGAAGTCCAAGCACTTTTGAAAATCTGAACTTGTCACTATGTCCTTGTTTGTCGGAATGTGCCAAATCTGGACACTGGTGCTGAAAGGCTGCAGATGGCCATAGTTTTCTCCATTCAATCACAAAATTGCACACTTTGTGAATTCCACAGGAACTGCAAGACTCTTCGAGTGCGGCAGTGAAAAGTCAGTTTAGAGAGATTACTGCATAAGTGCAGACAGCAGTTGACTTTAGATTTTAATCACCAGATTCCAAAGCTTTCACATACAAAAGGGAAGTGGCGGCAGCAGAGGCGTGAATTAATATCAAAATTTATCTTATTTGTTATTTAATATTTCTACAAAAACTAACTCTATCATTATTTGTCATTTACTAAAAGCTGATTTTTAAAATAATTATTACCCAAATTATGATTAAGCAACATGATTGAACCGTCACTCTGAATAATTAAACCTTTACAACACACCCATCAAATCCAATTCAGTAAAACCACGATTGAACCACAAAAGGGTATTATCGTCATATAGCCCCTAACCTTTGCTACGAAAATTCAGAAAACACGATTGCGAAAACCCTAGCGTTCTCTCCGTCCCCAAATCGATTTTAAACCTACCACAACGCTTCGCGATTTCGCACTCTCTTTGTAATTCGAGTCCTTCGCCTTATCGAGTTGCTGTTTAACGAAGCCGTGTGTCGGTCGTCTAAGCGTTGCGATATGGTCACTGGTGCGAAAGTCGACGATGTGGTACCACCGACTATTCCCGCTAAGATTAGAACAACGATTCAGTCAATTAAGGAGATAGTTGGAAACCACTCTGATGCTGATATTTATGTTGCTCTTAAGGAGTCGAATATGGACCCTAATGAAACTACTCAGAAGTTGCTTCATCAAGGTTGTTTGATTTCCTTTGTTTCTGTTTCTACTTCTTTTAATTAGGTTTTGAAATCTTTGAAAGTTTGAATTTATTTGTAAACTAAATGATATAGTTTGCAATATATCTTATGATTTTATTAGTGGCGAAGTTCATAAAACAATTGTGTATGTATGATGGTTACACCTTATGGCGGGTCACTATCTGTTTTATTTTTCGTATGATTTCTGATTTTTTGATTTCAGATCCATTTCATGAGGTGAAAAGAAAACGGAGCCGGAACAAAGAGGTAAATTATTATCTTAAAATAATTTTATGCCAGCTTTGTAATTAGTACTTCAAGCGCTTGTTGCTGAATGCTGTCAAAGAGTGTGGCGTGCCTGCATTTGCTTTATTGTGTATAGTTTGATGGTGAATATAAAGGTTGTTTTATTCTGGCATTAGAATGTAGGAAACAAAGCTACTGCAGAACCTGCTAAAAATCATCAAGAGAAGGTGACCGACTCCACTTCGTTTGATCAGAATAATCAGAAAGGTGACAGTTACAATATGAGTGAGAAGAATCAAAGAGGTGGGTACAGCCAAAGAGGTGGTCATAATCAAAGAGGCAGTGGTGTCCGCAGGGGTGGTGAATTTAAGAGAGGTGATGACTATCAAAGAGGTGAAAGTATGCGCAATGTTGTTGCAAATCATAATAATGATAGTTTTCAGACTATTGAAGGGGACCAAAGGATGAGTGATGTTCAGAAAGATGAGGTTAATCAAAAGGATGGTGATGTTGAAATAAGAAATAGAAATTTCAGAGATGTTCGTTTCCAGAGAGGTGGCAGTTTCCAAAGAGGCAGTGGTTTTTATAGAACTGGTGGTATCTACAGAGGTGCTAATTTTCACAGAGATGGATATGCACGAAATCCCTTACCAGGTAGTCCAGCTACGTATTATCAAATTTATGTTAATGGTTTCATATTATATCTGCAATTTACAACTTTGTATGTTTTATCATTTACTTGTATCATCAACACATCCTTTACTTTATTGGATTTTACCAGAACCTGTTTGATGCAGTGAAAACCAGAGAATTTCGTGTTGTGAGAGACAATAGAGTTAACCAAAGCACGATCCAGGATCCATCTGCCACGCAAGAAACATCAATATCTAACGGTGAAGAAGCATCATCAAATGTATCCAACAAGGGGTATGATCCTATGGACTCTGTTTGTCTATGTATTTAATTTCAGTAGTGAATTTTTGTTTTGTTATTTGGTTCAACCATTAAATTGCTTTACCGCTGAAGCTTGTGCTAACTACATTTGGATGTGTCACTGTGCCATCATAGATATGTTGATATTTTTTGGTTTATAATATTTTAATCCATGCCTAAAGTCCTCGAAGTTTTTAAAAATTCAAAATTGTAGTTGTATTTGAACGTATTTAAGCACAGCAGTTACAAGTTAGTTATTTAAATCTAGTTTTCATACTTCCCATAGGAATTCGTCAGAAAGTTTGAGCAATCAGAAGGCTGCTGGTGTCAAAGGCTCGTCTACTCCAAAGGTTACTGAATCTCAGGGATCAGATGAAAGGAGGACACCGATTCAGAGCATTAATTCACAAAGGCAAGTTGGGAAATCTAAGGAGTATCGTCCTCGATCTGCAGGACAGGCTTCAAACAACTCCGTGCTGGGGGTATATTCGTCCTCATCAGATCCCGTGCATGTCCCATCCCCAGCAAGATCAGCTGCTAATGGCTCTTTTAGGCGTGAAGTAGGCGTTGTTGGTGTCAGGAAGACGCCGGCTGATAATGCTGGGAAACAAGCTTCTGCTAATGTGGCTATAGCAAAAAGCAATGTTTCTGCAGAATCAGTTCGTCCTCATGTCTCACCCAAGGGTAACCAATATGGACAGCACCCTGGAACAGAACCCATTGTTCCTGTTATGAAAGTTAACAGACCTTTCTCTAGTCATAATCAGCATGCTCAGAGATCTCAGCAGCCTGCTGGTCATCAAAAAGGTATTTATTTAATAAATATTTCTATAATGCTGTGGTCATGAAATTTAATCACATGCAAAGTCTTTCAGAGCTCCTAGTTGTGGATTATTTTTGAAGCCAAGACATTTGTTAGTTCTACATCCATGCCATGTAAGCATTTGACCACGAGAAGTTAATTGATGTCCTGTTGATGCAGCTGTTCAGAAGAACAAGGAATGGAAGCCTAAGTCAAGTCAGAAAAGTGCTGGCAATGCCGAGGTTGCAAGGCTGTCTTCTGAATCTGCTTTGCCTGCTGCAGAATTTGCTTCTGATGGATTCATGGACTCCAAAGTAGAGCATGGAAATTTTTCGGATAAACATAGTTTTCAGGACAACCAGGGTGTCATAATTGCCGATCATATTCGAGTGCCAGATATTGAGCGGTGTAGGGTAACCTTTGGTAGTTTTGGGCTCGATACAAATTTGACAGACTCTATTGCAGAATCTCGAAATATTGAGGGTGCTGTAGAATCCAGTCAAGATGGTCCAATGAGGTTTGAGCAATTTGTTGTTTTCTTTGATTATGCTGATTCCATTCAATCATCGATCCTATTTTTAAGCTTCAGATTTTGTTTTTAGAACAAATGCACTAATGATTGTGGCTTGTGCAGTCTTCCAGTGTCAGCTTCAGATGCATCCAATGTTAAAGTTGCTGCCCAAGAATCGACAGAGTCTTCAGCATCTGGTGCAGTTGTTGTGCAGCAAATTTCAGATTCAAAAGACTCTTCAAGTCCCCAAAATATTGAGAATTACGCTGAGATTGGTATGGTTAGTAGTGATAGCACATCCTATTCTCCAGATTTGCAGAAGCAACACGAAGCAGCAGACACACAAAGCTTTTCGGTGTGTTATTCATTGTTAATTAAAATAAACCATCACAGTTCCGTTATGTGATCCTCGGCTAATGTGTTTGAATTTTCTCTATCCAGGCTTACGATCCTCAGACAGGCTATGCTGTTGCATATTATAGACAGCCCCTTGACGAAGCTCGCAATGATGGTCTTCCACCTGCACAGGAGGTAACATTATTATCTGCAGGGTATCCGTAATATATTTGTGGAATAATTTTTTTAATGCTTGTGTATCATTAGTTGCATTTCTATTATCTGATTCACCTTAGTTTTGTCAACAGGGATTCAACTTGCATACACCTGGGATGATTCCTGTATCACAAGCACTATACCATCAACAGACACAAGTCAGCCAAATGTACCCTCAAGTACATGTTTCCCATTATATGCCATACAGACAGATTATGCCACCGATGTATGTCCCACCTATGGGCATGCCTGGATATTCACCAAATCCGGCCTATGCCCATCCTATCAATGGAAACGGTTACATGTTCATGCCTGGTGGAACATCTCATCTCAATGCGAATGCATTGAAATATGGGGCTCAGCCGCAGTTCAAACCTTCCCCTGGTGGAAGTCCTACTGGATTTGGAAACTACACAACTCCTAACGGATACCCAGTGAACGCTCCTGGTGGTATGATGGGTACAGGTGGTGTTGATGACCCATCCCAGGTTAAATACAAAGATGGAAATATGTACATCCAGAATCCACAGGTAAGAAACTCTCTTGTGTTTTAATTGTTGTCGATGCCCAATTCCTGCGTATAAGACCTCAGTCATATGCTGTTCCGTTCTCCTGTAGGCCGAGGCACAAGAAATGTGGTTGCAAAACTCGAGGGAAATGTCAGGTTTACAATCTTCTCAATACTACAATATGCAAGGACAAGCTCCTCATGGAACGTACATGCCTTCACATCCAGGACACCATGCTGCTTTTAACCCAGCTGCAGCACATTCGTCTCATATGCAGTACCCAAACATATACCATCCTCAAGCTGCAGCCATCTCAAATCCCCATCACATACCGCAAGCTAATGTTGGACTTCCTCAAGGTGCACCCATGGCACAAGTTGGCTCTTACCAGCAGCCTCAGATGAATAACCATCTCCAGTGGACGTCGAACACCTTCTAAGACGCACAGAAAAGCCAAAGCTTGCCATCGGCCAAGAGATTAAAACTTAATCATCTCACTATCTACTTGTCCTCAGCTTGTTCAGTTTTTTGACTAAAACTAATTTATGTGCTTAATATAAATTAATGTTTTGTCGAACTGTTAGTGTTACTAATTTACCCTTCAAAAACAGTATATGAACTTTCACTCAATCTCTGCTCTCCCTGCTTATAAGGGCAGTATGGCAATCAAATTCCTAAATGATTTCTAGCTCTGTTTGCAAATTGCAAGCACATGATCTGACTCGAGTGGATACGGTACGTGAAGGAAATGCAGTGCATGGAATACAAAGAGTTTGCAACTGTTTTTTAGACATGCTCCTTGTGAACCATTTTCATGTTGACTGTGAAATTCTTGAGGTTTATACAAGCTGTGCATGTGTGTACATAATTAAATTGCAAAACTGAGAAAGACAGGACGGATGCTAGAGTCTAAAAGGGCGACAATTTGGGCCCTAGTCAACCTTCCATATTCTTCCAAATATTGAATCAGATCCTGCATTTAATTGATGTCTTGCAGCTCTGTTATGTACTATCATAAGCTTCAATCTATATTCTGAAGTGGAGGGGTAACCTTTCGAAATAAGAATCCTTCAGCATGACTTAACCTTGTAGAAAAATTATCTATCAACGGTATTGTCACTCTCTGCCAAGCTCCTCAAGCAACTTCTCTATTTGTCGTCTGTAAACAGGCATTATATGATCCTTGATCATCGTTCGTGACAGCCTTAGCTTCCCGTATAATGACCTGTGTGTCAGAAACAACCCAACTGTGGGCTCTGCTATCTGGTCGCTGTCTGAGTCATCTGAAGTAGATGATGATTCATTGGCTGCATCTTCCTCTTCATCAGTTTTTAGATCTACTATGTGCATAATTTTTCCCGGTGGAAAAAATCTGTGTACCTCTGATTCGGGTGCTGTGTCTTGTGGCTGAATTTCACCAACTTCTGCCATAGCAGCTGCTTCCTCTTCCCTTATTTCCGCTTCCAGCTCAGTATCTTCAGCTTCGGACCCATGCTCGAGTTCTTTCTCAAGCTGCTGCCACAATTCAAATTCAGTCAGACGATCTTCATGTCTGTCATGGCCCAAAAGATCTTTCTCCTCAAGTTCACTATCAGCAGATTGGTCTGCCCCGGCACAGCATTCAATTTCTGATCTCCATTCAACTGTTTGGGTAGAGGCTGAGGTATCTTCAATTGTTTCCATAATGGTTGCCTCTTGCTTGAATGCCATTAAAGACTCGGTTGTCTCTGTTTGCGAAGATGTTTCATCGGAATCATCTTCCTTGGGGTTAGAACGAGCGGCCGAGGAACGATAACGAGGGCCCATGCATGACCATGAGGAAAAGGGTAGTGCCGGGCGGGCCCAAGCAGCTCTAGCCATGGTTTGTGCTCTCTTCATCACAACCTAGAGAATATAATGGCAGCAGGTCAGCTTTATGGTAGTTGAACACAAAAGTAAATGTAGATTGCTACATACTTGCAGTCAAAGACCTGACATACCTGTGTGCCATTCGAAACTGGGCGCAAAATTGCCCCGGCTCCAGCAACTTTTGTTTTGGCACTGGCGATGGATGGTAACCGGGAACCTAAGGCCGTAGCAGACCGGTAGACAGTGCTGAGAATCCTTGTGCGCTCTATCTGAACCCTCAGGTCATTCAGCCACGCAGATGCTGTCACCTGCATTTTTTGGACAAGAGCTTGATAATGAGCTCCATTTAACTTTAGAAAAATTCAATCAGCAATCGGAACTTATAGATGACATAAAAGCTTGATAGTCAGACTCCATAACTGGAGAGGACATTTTGCTAATAAACATTGAAAGTTGCCGTAAATAAAGTTCATCCTAAACTGAACAAGCTAATAAGTTCTTGTATAGAGGATTAACGAGCAGACACTATGATGAGGAAGTAAGATTCAAGGAAACCTCAGCCCGCAGATCATCCAATGAAGCAGCTGAAAAAGTAGGGACTAAATCAGCTCCATTAATTACAGATGTAACAAAATCTGTGCCAGATTCAGCTAGATCCCATGTCATGCAAGCAGCTGCAAAAGCATATCAAGTTAGGAACATGCGTAGGTAAAAGTAGAATCAGGAGCAAATTGCAAAATAATATCAATGCAAACTGAATGTAATATTCAAGTTTTTTGAATCATGCATCCATTTTGTCATCCTTGTGTCATGAATATTACCAATTCTCCCTTGTATTTCTTTATAGAATTTATCAATTTTCCTAAAATATATGAACTTTATCACCTCAAATAGTTAATGAGGAAAATACACCAAGTATTATAAGTTTTTATGCAAATAGCAAATCTTGCATTTGGTCTACAAAATTAGCGGAATACGTCATTAAGCACCTAGGGCAACTGCCAAAGACAGTATTATGTGAATGGAGACGAGAAGGGCATCATTATAAAAGACAGAAATGTTCGCTCCTTAATTACGCAGTTTTAGTCAATATGATTAAAGCTCCTAGAATAGTATAATAGAATGCTTCCCAGTTCCCACCCTCAATATCATTGCAGTTGCAGAATAAGATATGATGGTACATGGAATGCATTTATTAACAAAAAACCTGGAGCAAACGCCAGACAAGTTGTTGTAGACCAATCCTTCTGTTCACGCAAGACATATGTAAGAAGAGCTGCAGTACCTCCGCCAAGAGAATGGCCAACGACCTGTGAAACACGGGAAGAGCATACGCATCATCCACATTACTTAGTAGTTAGTACCAGCAAAGTAGGAATGCCATATGATTTAAGGTAACACATTACCTTTAAATTATAACCAGGGTACTCTGCTAGTGCTTTTGTTAGACATGGAGTTGCAAGCTTTGCAATCCATCTTGCAGCTGCAACCATTCCACAGTGTGCATAACCCAAAACCAAGTTGTTTACTCCCGCCTCATCAACTACAGTGTGGTGAAATGGAACCACTGCACCAGTTACAGCAGTTAAAGTATCCTTGATACTATGTGTTCCGCGAATTAATAATAGAAAACACTTTGACTTGTGATCGACTAGAATCGTGAAAGCTGGCTTCAAGATCTGCAAAAGTCGCGCACATTGGAAAATGATGGCACAGATCAATGTAGAAAAAACGCTGAGAGAGCTTATGAAAAGATGTTGAAAAAGAAAGCAGAAGACGACAGTGACTTGAGCTATAATTATTCTGATATTCAAAAGTTGCTATTTTTTGCGGAGGAATCCTGGAGTAGTCCGAATTAAGAAGACTTAACAGCTAAAACTAACATTATAGCAAATACAAAGTTGATATGAGTATTAATTCATTACTAAATGCACCAAATTCTTCCCACATGAACTTAAGCATATATCAAATGTTTAAAAAAAATTATCACTCATCGTTGCAATGAGAAAATGAGTTGAAATATGCTCACCCCTGCTTTCGGTTCCTGGAGAAGAACATCTTCTTCAGAATAACCAGTCTCTTTGAGAAATATTGGGAACGGTTTTTTGGAAAAATGCCAGCAAAGTGTTAACAAGTTCAGCATATACCGCAGCTCAACTAGTAGCTCAGGTCCATTAAGCTGAACACTATCTGGGCCTCCAAACACATCGTGCACACGTAAGTTCCCCTACAACGTACCAGGTAAGTCATTTTACAATTAATTGCAACAATAGTGACTATAAGATAAACGTGTCCACAAAACTGATTTGTCTATATAACAACTCATGATCAAGCATACCTGCCTCTTCAAAAGGAAGTGAATCCCAAATGCTAATTCCCCAATAGGCCACTTCCCTAGTGTCTCCGCATACGTAAATCTTAGGGTCTCCGACAAAGTAGAAATAGTCTCTAACCAAGTTCCAGGAGCCTGCAAGAGTCTATGTGAAACTCGGAGATTTAAAGCACGACTACTAGGGGTGCCATTATCATCACTGTCATCCTTGGAATCTATGCTAAGAGATGCTCTCTTATTCAGTGCATAATACAAAATAGCAGCCGCACCAGCTACAGTTGCCATAGTCCCTGTAGCCATGACTCTATAGTTCCCTGCATTGATTCAATACTTAAACATCTCAAGATACAAAAACCAACCAAACATATCAAAAAACTAAATGTAATGAATTTTCAGGATAATTCACACCAAATCCGTAAACCCAACAACTAAACGAGTTCATCTACCAGTTTCAAATTCTAATTCTTCAACAAATAGATGCGACTTCTATACAGTTACTGAATTCCTATAAATTAAATCAACACGCTCAAACAAGCTACAATAATACCTTCCTCGTAAAAAAATTATAGCCTTCAACGACTCAACCCCGTAAAAAGCATAAGCACAATCAATAACAAACCTCCAGCATCCAACCGCTGAAACCCTAATTCAATCGCCGATCACCAAAATCAAATCACCGTAGTTGAAATCCTCGGCTCTCTATCAGCAATTCCAAATTTAAATCTTCACCAATTAGCAGACGTCTGAAATATGAAATCGATCGGAAACTCGATCTTCGAGATTGGTAAATTGCTGTTACGAAACCATCGATCGGTTTCGTATCAAATTTATACATTGGCGGTGTACACTAATTATACTTCGGGGTGCCTTTTGTAAATATTGATAAAGACTCAAAAGCAAAACTGCAGAATTCGTAGTCAGTAAAACAGTCAATCGTTCAAACGTTGACCATATAGGGACTTGTTTTGAAATATCTAATAATAGTGGACGTTAAATATAATTAATGAAAGTTGAAACCACAGTTGAAGCACTTGTCCATTTTCAACTGAGCTCTGCTAAAGCGCAGATCTCTCTCGAAATCCGAAGCTGCAGAATTCAATCTCCAAAATGCCTCCGCTCAGGCTCGGCTCCTCTGGTTTGGACCGAACTTACTCGATCGCGTTGTTGTTGGTGGTGTTTGTCTGCTTGTGCTGCGTCGATGCGTCGGTTCATGAGTATGTCGGCGAGGCTTTTGTGAACAAGGGGAATGCGTTTGTTGTACATGGAGGTAGCGAGGGATTGTATGCTTCTGAGGTTAACGAGACTGCTGTTTCTGAGTCTGCAGATTCGTCTTTTATTAGGTGAAGTATTATGAATTTTGTTAATTTATAATTTTGTTTATGATGGAGTGTGCTGATTTGGTGTGGTGAGGTGAGATCTGATTTGATTTGATTTTTCAGGTAATTTGGTTTTGTTTTATGTTTTGATTCTCAAATAGAGTCAGTAGAGAGTTGTTAGCAACTTTGATTAATTCATTTGGAATTGTCGGCTTGATTGTGAAATGCTGATTGAAACAAAAATTTAGTTACTTTGTTTGTGCCGTGTTTTACTTAGTCGAATGAATTTTTCTTATGTCAGTGTGGTGGTTGATTGTGCGAAGGTTTCTGAAAGATTGATACAAGTATGGGTTTGTTTCGGCAAGATTAGTTAAAAATTTGTTTTGTGGTTCACTAGAATGTGAATCAACATTTAGTATTCTACGTTACTGACAAATGTGTTTTATTTCTTCCGTTTGATGCATGTTACTGCTTAATAATTTCTTGCTAAAGTGTGTGCTTTATTGGATACAGATTTGAAAAGGTTACATTCAAGAGACCTGCAGAGTCATCTAACTTGAGCTCATGGCCTGTCCATGCTGTTGTTTTTGAAGTAGAAGATAGAGAGTTGATTGGGGGTTCAGCTTATGGAGGTCAAAGAGCGATTTGCTGTACTTCTGATCTTGCAAAACTGGGTGTGTGTTCGCAAGGAGATGTTATATCACGCCCGTCTATTAGAAATCCAGGGTGGCCACATGTAATTGGGGTGTCGTTTCATTTTGATGAGCAAACAGCTACGCTTCCGTCAAGATCTATTCAAATTACCAGGACGGGGATGTATAACTTATATTTTATTCATTGTGATCAAAATCTTAAAGATTTGGTTGTGGAAGGGAAAAGTATTTGGAAAAATCCAGGTGGCTATCTTCCTGGGCGAATGGCCCCTTTGATGAACTTTTATGGGTTCATGTCCCTTGCATTTGTGATCCTTGGAATCTTTTGGTTCTCGCAGTACGCTAGATTTTGGAGAGAAGTTTTCCCATTGCAAAATTGTATTACACTAGTGATACAATTAGGCATGCTTGAGATGGCCTTTTGGTATTTTGAGTATGTCCAGTTCAATAACACTGGGGTCAGACCAATAGGGATTACAGTGTGGGCAGTCACTTTTGGGGCTATCAAGCGGGCAGTTGCACGATTGATCATTTTAATGGTTGCTATGGGGTATGGTGTTGTCAGACCAACCCTAGGTGGGATTACACCAAAGGTGATTATGGTTGGAGTTTCATTCTTCGTGGCATCTGAAGTACTCGATTTGGTGGAACATGTGGGTGCTGTTAGTGACCTTTCAGGCTATGCAAGACTGTTTCTGGTTCTTCCTGTTGCCATCCTGGATGCTTTCATTATTATTTGGATATTTACTTCGCTCTCTGCTACTATAAGCAAACTTCAGGTGCAATCTTTTATTCTTTTTTATCATGCAACTCATATCAGATGTTGCGTCATGTAGATGTCTACCATATATGTGGTCAGCCGCCAGAAGGCTGACTATAGTTCTTATGTGTATTCTGCTCATCGAGTGGCTCCTTGTGTTCCTATATTCTTAATGGATGTTTGTTGCTGCCCAAAAAACATTTTAGGCAAGACGAATGATGGTCAAGCTGGACATATACAGAAAATTCACTAATGCTTTGGCAGTCGCGGTTGTGGTGTCTGTTGGATGGACCTGCTATGAGGTATATTTTCCGCAAGATTATTTTGGGGTATTTGACACGACAGATGCAAGTATTGATTCAGTTGATAAGTTTATTGGTAGAAAATGGTTGTATGTCAAATTGATTATAGTTCTCCAATCTGCTTTGCTTTGCAGCTATATTTTAAAGCAAATGATATCTACAATGAACATTGGCAGAATGCATGGGTCATCCCTGCTTTCTGGCAAGTGCTATCACTATCCCTATTATTTGTCATATGCATTTTGTGGGCACCATCACAAAATTCAACCAGGTAAGCTTCGCTTGTTTTATTCTTCTGGCTTGAACTCGGTTAATAATAGTAAGAGCTCTAACAGTCTCTTTTATGAAAAATCAATGTATGAACGTAAGACAACATTTTGAACCTGATCAGGATTCTTGCTCACCGATACATATGTGTTGCATTGATAATTCTATTTCCCCCTTGTTTTGTGTTTGTTAGGTATGCATACTCAGATGATGCAGCTGACGACTTTGACAAGAATCATGCAGACAGTTTGACTCTCATAAAGCCATCATTCACAAAGGACACAAGAACAACACCTGATTCCAGAACAATCCCAGTTACTTCTTCCTCAGTTGTTGACAGCATAGAAGAAGACAAAAGAGAATAATATTTGAAGTAGATAATATGAAAGGTTTTCTAACCTGTGTATTGTATTATGTAATCCAGATTCTGTGTCGTCTGAGCTCCTTAGTATTTTGTTGTGATCTCCATAATACCTAATATCACTAAGGGAAACCATTCAATTATTTACAGCAGTCTTGGTTGATCTGCATTTGTTATACTACTGTAGTCTATTCCCAGTTATATGGGTCCAGTAATTGCAGATAAAGGAACCTGCATAGAGGAAACTACTAAGAACAACTCGACTCTCTAAGACATTGACTAGTAAGTACACCCCTCAATATAGACCATTCAAGATTTAGAGTACATCCTAATTCTTGGAAGTTTCCAGTCATATGACCCAAAGAAAAGACACATTCATTGAGCAAAATCAAAACCCAAGTTCCTTACCCTTGTCTGTGTATAGATTATTCAGTTGGAGTGTTGGACCAAGACAGTGTGGCAAGAGGAATTAATATCAAAAGATTTTCAGCGTAGCATTTCAATGATACAACATTTTTGCATATGAACATTGTTAAAAAAAATAAAATGAGCAACAATAACAACAGTAAAATGCTTTCAAGGAATGAACAACAAGCAGTTTTTGAACTTCCCCAAGATTGATCAGATCATAGGCATGCTGAGACGCCACTTCAGATCAACAATAAATCCTAGCTGAGACGCCACTCGAGCTGCCAAACCTTTAATTTATAAATCCAAAAAATATGCTCTAAGCTTCTAATTTTGCAAAATGTTATATCACATTATCCAATTATCTCCTCCTGAAGTGTTGTGAAGAAGGCTGACCCTCAAAGAAATCCAACACGGCAGTTTCAAGATCATCTACCGAATACTTGATGTAGTTCTCTGGGTGCCTTCCACTCTCAATATGGTTCCTGAACCTCCCTAGAAAAGAACGATAAGCAGGGAGCAATTTCTCAGATATTGATATACGGAGTTCCTCCCTTAGCTGTATGTCTGGTATTAACCAAGTCGATTGAGTCCTGTGAACTTCATCGAACATTGTGTTGAAGGTCTTAAAACGTTCTCGCAATGCAGACTTTGACACCCCAGAAGAGAAACTACCACTTACATGTAACCCCTCATCACGCAAACAATTCAACACCCTAACCCAAGTTGCCCTCTGGTAATAAATGGCTTCCTGCCTGACTCTCCCGGACAGCTTTTTTAAATAATCATCACCAATCATCTCATGTAACTCAGGTGTCCCTTTCGCCTTCTGGACTACATAGTATATGTTATTCATCATGAATATATGTATAATAGATTCATCCGCATAATTCTTAGACTTGATGTCCAGATTGAACAATAAGATCACTATTGTCCAAATCAGATGAAGAGCTAGCGGGGATTTTTCTTCTAACCCAGCAAAGTCCATATCAGGAGTGGTAGGATCACCAGAATTTCTCGACCCAGTTGATGGTTTAGACACTATAAGCTCAGTTAATGTCTGCTTATAGTCAGATATCAAACTAATATAGTTCATCACATACCTAGTCAATGGATGAATAGTCCCTCCAGGAACCATCCCTCTAGATGGCTCACGAAGCACTTTGTTCTCAAACTCCGACAAAATTCCTCTAGCTGCCTCTGCCAACCTAGACAATATCTCGGCTGCCTGAACACGAATTGATTCAGCAGACTTACAATCAAAAACCATATCAATATCAGGCAACAAATCCAACAAAGCATCATGTAAGTCCACAATCTTAAACAATTTCTCCGGCTCCCTCTTGCTAATACTTATGGCTTCTGCAAAGCTGAACAACTGGATTGCCGGCCCCTTCACAGTCTCCATAAAACAAGTATCATCAATTCCAGTCCCCAATCCATAAAATATCTCTTCACAAAGCTTCTTCTCGCTAGCAAACAAGATCCTAATACAAACCCTTGCGGCTCGAATCCACCTCCTGATCTTCACCTCCACAACATCCCAAGGCAATCTCTGTATATCTCCAATGCTCAATCTCTCAATACCTAAATTCCAGAAACTCTCATCCACAATAGATTTACGCACACTTCCATACACTTGAACACACTCTCGCAGATAATCTGCAGCAATCATCCTCTCCGCTATGCTACGCAAATCCTCAACCGCATGAGATGGAATCAACTCCATCTCCCTGATACTCTTAGTCGTCTTGTAGCTAACTGAACTCCTCGCTCTCCTACTTGATTCACCTTCCGACAACTCCAAAACCCGATCCGCCTCCTCCCTCTCCGCCGCATCAATTTCCGCGCTGTACTCCTCAAAATCCGCACTGTTCTCCGCCGATAGTGAGTTCCCGGCGCTGCTCAACTCGAGAAGCGACTCGGTCTCCAACGCCGCCGAATGAGAAATCAGTATATTCCGAAACTCATCTTCCAACCTCGCCATCGCGATCTGGATCGCTACGTTGACCTTCTCTCCACCGCCGCCGCCGTTACTTCCTCCGCTACTCTCGATCGAAGCCGACGACATCGCGTGCTGGATTTCGTCAACCGCGCGTAGATACCGATCCACTTCAGACCTATCTCCTTCGAATATCATCTTCTCACGCGCCTCCTCCGACGCCGTTGAGTCCCATCGCAATATGATCTTCTCAGCAGTCTCTATCTTCATTTCATCCATTTCACCTCAAACAACAAACACAAATCAACACCAAGTAATCACTCAGATCGATTCAAATCTCTAGAAACGGATCGGAGCTCCGATGAGTTTTCTCGGCGACTTCCGTTTAAGCAAAAATGAGATGAAAGTGGGCGACTTCCGTTTGAACACTTTCTCTATATAAATCACTTGATATTAAAAATAATTTAATTAACTAATTAATTGCTAATCTGATTAATTAAGTCAATAAGAATTAAATGCTGAAACAAGCTCAAATGGCATAATAAATTTAATCACCTTTTTTGATATTAATATGAAAAAAGAAAAGAAATTTAATCACATTAAATGATAAATTTATATACTAATTAGGAGTCTTGTTTGTTTTGAAGTATTGAATTTATTTTCAATTTTGGATTGATTAAGCATTTAATTAATGAAATACTGTCTTTTGACTACTGATTAGAAGACCAGAGATCGATTGATTTTTTTGAGATGTCTGTTAATGTTCTGGTTTGAAACATTCAAAGAGACTTAAAACTCTTTGTTTTTATTTTCTTGTCTTTTTATGGGATGTTGTTGTTGACTTTAGTGTTCAAGAACATGAACATTGGCTGTTTAGTTTTATACCCAAAATGCATTTTCATTTTGATTCGAATACTCAATAATAAGTATAAATTGGATGGTAATAAATAAATGTTTATTTTTAAAAACATTTACAAGAACAGTAAGATCTAAGATGTATAAGTTAATGTAAAATTGGTAATTTAAATTAATGAAGTCAACTCTGTCAAATACAGGCCGAAATTCACGTGCGTGCAAGCATGCTCGCACGAACACTAAACAGCGTACTTAGCACTAATTAATTAATTAATAATCGTCTAAATGAATAATCCGTCGGCATAGGACATTTTTAGCAACATCAGTAGTGCCTGGTTCTCACGCTAATAATGGATTAATAATAAACAATTTTACTTTTAGCTGTAGGAATCTCGTGTTTTGTCTGCTGTTTGTCACACACTGCCTTTGTACTAAAAGAAATACATGATGGTTGACTAAGTCAACGGAGAAGGAACATCCTTAAAAACTATGCTAACAAAAAAGCAGAAGATGAAAGGAATACATTTGCTCATCTTTCTCATTTCTCAGTCAGTACAAATATACAGAGCTTTTACTTATCTAGCAATATCATTCATCTGGGATGTTGCGGATATCGGCAATGGCTAGGGTCATCAATCACAATGTGTAGACTGTTCAGGAATGTTATAAATGAGTATTACACCTTACCTGGTCTTTGACTCGCTACCCTTGCTTCGGAAAGATGATAGTGAGAAAAATGATCGAGGTCCTAAGAATCAAGAAAAATACTTCAGATTTCATTTCATCATATATGCATCATGTTGAAAGAAAAATAGAGAAAGGTTCCATGTACATAATAATATTTTATGTTCATCTACTGACCTTTCAGAGAGCTTCCGGAAAGATGATCTTCCCTGAACTTGAAATTTGGAGTTGCAATCGATTGATATGATTGAACTGCAAAAATAGGCAAAACATTTTAACTTGATGTTTTGTTGATCCCATATCATGATGTACTTGATTTTTGTTTAAGAAGTAATTAATACCTTGATCGCTGTACAATTCGCTTTCATTGAAGGCGTCATCGGAGGGATGGCTTGGTGTGAAACCCATTCTCGACTTTCTTAAATCATCAGATGACCTACTGGCAGGATCACGTCCATCCTCAGTGTCATCATCTCCTTCAGAAGTTGTAGCGGATATCCAGTCAACCAGCGATTCTGTTCCTCGAGACTTTCTTCCGAACTTCAGTAACCGTTTAAACCCTTTAGTCATGTCCTTGCTGCGTTGAGTGACCAAGAGATGAGTTTGGTGCAAATTGTTTATGAGCATTTCCCCACTTTTTCCTCATGTGAACTGCCTCAGCTTCGCTTTGAGTCATGGAGTGAGAATTCCACGATGCAGGACTCCCTATAGGCGAGTCCACGGACGCTTCAACGTCAGAAGACTCTTGGGGGTAGGAATATGATTGATTCGTGCGGGCATTCCATGATAGTGGACTCTCGCTGGGAGATTCCTGCACAGACCCGACAGCTTGAAAGATTGCAGGATCAGTAGCAGGCAATTCTGCCGCTGAAACAGATTCATCATTTACTGACTCACGATCACTAAAGTTTTGCTGCTTCGTTGTCGCTTGCTCGCTCCCGTTCTCATTATATTCTTCAGCTTTTGCATCAAATTCTTCCACTTCTTCTTCCTCTTTGATCATCTCGGCATAATCTTCATTCTCACTGACCAGTTCACCCGACTCTTCTTCAATTTTCAACACATCAGCTGGTGCAGAAGCTTTCAGCTTTGCAAGATTTGCTCCGGCACCAGGCCCTATACCATTACCTTTTCTGAGAAATGTCTTATTTGACAATTTATTAGAAGCCAAAACCTCGGTATCAGGATTTAAGGCAGACAGATCCTTAAACTCAACAGGGTTCCCATAGCTTTTCCGCAGTGATTGAGGCCTTCTCGCTTTTTCCTCCTTCGCAGTTGCCTCTTCAACACTACTCCGACTTCTTGCAAAATTTCTCGGCTGTGAGCGAGGAGTTGTCTTGACAGTAGTAGTTCCAGAAGGCTTTGCGTTTTCATTTCGGAAGTCGGCAAAGTTGGGAACTGACTGAGCAAGCGGATTTTCTAGTTGCGTTTTTCTCTTTCCGGATACAAGGATATTTGCTTTTACAGCTGAGCGAGGAGCTGGTAATCCCGGTGTCCGAGGAGTAGACGAGGAAATATTTCTGTTGAGCTTCTTATTTTGGTTGTTTCTTGAAGCAACATCAGATATACAGTCTTCATTGATTACTTTCTGCCCCACGTTTGAGAACTCTTCATCCATTTCTTCGTTCTCAAAGTCATCTACTGGCTTCATAATTTTATCATAAATATTAACAAAAAGAAGGTATTAACATCGATAAAAGAAAGAAGAAGCGTGGAGAATGTGTACCTGTTCCCTTCTGGCTGATGAGCGAACATTAAATGATCTGAATTTATCCATATTTCGACGAGCATCATTCTTGTCTATGGACCCTGAAAACTTAGCCTTCATTTCTGAGCTACTACGTTCAAAGTTATCCAACATAGCTTTCATTTTAGCTTCCTTTTCATCACGATTAATACCCCATTCTTCTCGCAACTTTGCATCCCTTTTCTGCATATATCTAATGTACGCCATCCCTTTGAACTATCCGGAGCAGAAGCCTCAGGGAGATCCGTAAAAGCTTTCTCGAAATCGGAGTTGATAGATATTGATTTCAAATTTTTGCTAGAAGTTTCAGCAGACTCTACCATTAAGCTAGTCTTAGGCGCTACTGTACTGGCCTGTTCAATACTTTTGTCACGTGAATTTGCGCCATTTGCGGCAAGTTTGGGTTTTGTTTCAGATGGTTTATTTCTCCTTGCTGATGCAGATTGATCGCCGCCAGGAACGTTAAGCTTATGTACAGCAAATAACTTCTCCAACTCATTTGCTTTTAGCTGCAGCTCATCGTTAAGCTCCTGGTTCCCTTTAGATTGTCTTACCCTCTGGACATTGCTCGGAAGAAATAGGTGCCGAGTTACTTACCCCCTCCTGTGCTTCCATCTTGGTAGTTAAATTGGTCTTTCGAGCATTCTTCTTTTCCGCATTATCTTGATTCGAAGCTTCTTCAGGAAACATAATCCTCTTACTGTCTGTTTCTGAGTCTTCCTCTGCCCGTGACAGCTTCGTGGTAGATGCCATAACTCTCTTCTGAATAACCTCAATCTGTCCACCAAAAGATGCATGCCGAGGAGGAGAAGCCTCACGCTTAACGTCTTTCCTCAAAGGCACAGGATACTCAGTCATACTTTCTGACCTCTGTTCAAGTACAACTGGCTTCGGATTACTGTGCCTAATAACCGAATCTTTTACCTTCGATTGAAACTCACCAATCTGCGGCTCAACCCTGTTTCCTTCATTTCTATTAGAAACTGAGCCTTTCATAACTTCTTGACCCGATTTAGCATCTACATAAATAGCTTTAGGCACTCCTGAAAGATCTTTTCTTCCATCTGTTGAAGAAACTGTCAGCTTTTCAGATTCTTGACGCTTCAATTCAAACTGCTCCTTTTTAGACCTCATCTGATCCGGAATGGCAACTACTAGGTCCTTCAAACCAACGTCCGAATCTCTATCTTTGTTCTCAACACTTTCCGAATTCAAGGCTTCTGAAAACTTATCAACAGAAACTTCAGATGAAGGTGTGCACACAGGGCTTTCCGAGCTCTTATTATCACCACTCAAATCAACACTCATGCTCATATCGCTCACACCGCTCCATCTCTTCAACACAGCCCTATCAGTAGGCGATGAAACGTCAGACGACAGTCTTCTCAACACAGTTTTCTCCAAAGCAGGGGACGCTGGTTTGCCTCCAGACGTTTCCTTCTGCTTGTTTTCAAACAAGTTGATCCGATCCTGTACACTTAATCTCCTGGAAGGTTGACTGACCTGAATTGAAGCCGGCCCAAAGAGCATGTTGACGACACGTTGTTGACGCTTTGCTCTGTTTCTTGATGTTTTGATACTACGTGGTGGGACCCAGAAGAGGTATTGGGATTGTTGTCTTGGTGTTCTAATGTGGGGTCTTCTTCTATGGACATGTCCGAACAGTTGGAGGATCGGACAGCTCGGTCGTTGGCTGCTGTTGTTGTCTTCTTTTTCAGCCATGTTAACTTGACCAGGTCTGGTCGTCTTTGCCACAACGTTGTCAGATTATCACATGTTTCTCTGTTTCAAGCAATGTCAAATGCTTACGTCAGCGGATCTCTTACTGGGCCTTTGGCCCAATAACCAATACCCAAAAACAACTAAGCTGACATGTACAAACTCAACTGTATGAAATTGGTATGAATACTTGATGCACTTACTTGAGTCGAGGGGAGCCAAAATGATGTGCAAATGATTGGAGGTCAGATATTGAATCGGGATCAAAGCCTGCGGAACAGGCACGAAGGCAAGCGGAGGCAATGTCTTGCTTGACCGCACCTAGTCGTACGTCGATAGCTCTCATCAGCTCCCTCCTAACATTTGATGGGGAAAAAGAGAATCAGAGCTGGTTCAGTAAAAGATGGCATTGAGTGGAATATTAAATGAAGAAGAGGGGAATAGAGAGTTGCGAACTTTGTTGCATCTGCTGCTGTTTTTTCCCCTGTACCGTCATATCCTGTAGCAATTATAGATAAGAAATTTCAATTGAGTAGCGATTAGCTAAAGTAGTTAAGTATTTGCTAGTCAATCAGAGAAATGCAACTGAAATTGCTACGAACTTTCTGAGTGGTTGAATTAGCGTATCAGGATTCTGTTTTATTAAGGAAAAATATATGTTCAAATACCTGATGAATTTTTGGATTGATCACCCAGACCCTGAGAAACATAAGTGTTACAAGAAAATTAAATGTCCATTCAGGATTTGCAGTTGTTATGAATTAAAATAATATTCAATGTAGAATTGAAAAGTACCTCTGAATAGATTTTCAATGCCGCTTCAAGCTGAGACAATTCTGCATCGTAAGTGTTAATCTGTTCAAGAATATCTGGTGCATTGACATATTGCACAAACCTAAAATATTTAAGATTTGATGTGTCAATAGAAGCCAAGTTTTATGAGACTAAAAATGGCAGTAGCTGTAACCTAGATCAAACTGCGGATGTAAGTAAAAAATGACCTCTCGAGCGTTCCTTTTGTGAACCAAGCGCTTCCTCCATTCACACGCTTGTCAACCTTAAGCTCAATTGACTGACCCGATATCACAAGTTTTTCTTCAGCACCCTTTAAATGGGGCGCCAACAACTTGACTAACCCCGAAAAAATCCTCTCCACATCTCCATTCTTGGAGATTAATAACTCACAACTGCCAAACACACAAAAGAACATTCAAGAGATGGTCACATAAATTCCCTGTAACAAGACATTACTCTAAAGTAGAGTGAACAATTCTTACTGTGATCGCTTAGAGGATAATTGCAGCAATGCATAATCAACAAGAGTATCCGACTTCATTTTCACTACTTCACACAATCTCCGCACCCTAATCAGACTTGAACACAAACCATACCCCAAAAGAGCAACAATCTTGATGAAGCTCTATAAATGCCGCAATGTTATCTGCAAATCAATTAAACATATATTCTCGCTGAATCGAAACAGGTGCTAATTATAGTAAAGTAGCTGATTCACCAAAACTGTCAAAACCCAAAATCACACCAGATCTCCACATACCCACATCCAACCAAAGTCCACCAAACTCAAACAGTCAACCAAAAATCAATGCCGAGCAGAAAAAATCAGATCTGAATCAACAGCAGCAATCAACAGTTTCAAAACCCCTAAATCCAACACAATCCAAACTTACTCTAAAAACCCAATTCCAATAAACACCAAACCAACCCCAAAAACCCAAATCCGAATCTCATAATCGCATTACGCCATTACCTCTTTAGGTCGATTACTGAACCAAAGATCTCAACTTTAGGTCGATTTGATAACCTCCGTACAGTGTCTGGTCAGCAGCAGCTGTCGATCGATTGGGCTTTACTCTTCCTCCGTCCCTCACTCGAACGAAGCACTAATTGAGAGAGGGAGGAGAGAGAGTGTGTTGATGGTGTCGTCGTGGATTGAGATTTGTTGAGTAAAAAGTAAATTCGAATTTACGCATTTGATGTCTTTAACTCTTTGTTCTACTTGTGTTATTTAATGACGTTTTTGCCCTTTTTCGAGAATTTGAATAGCTCTTGGAGCCAAATTAAAGCTTAAATTGAATGAAATGGAAAATAGAGATCTATTAATTGTTTTCTTAATTAGGCTTTTTAGATTAAATAAAGTGGAAAAGATAAGATATGTTTGATTAATTTTTTTGAAAATATGAAAATAGTAATGGATTTTCCATGAGAAAATGAAAAAAATGTTTTTAAATTATTTAGTTGAAGAATGGGATGTTAAAATTGATAACAGCCACACATAAGTAGGATACTATGAGTTGGAGTGGACAGTGTTTGACAACAGTTGTCCCCACATTCACATGCTGCCACGTGTTATAAACTCCAATATACATTCAATTTCAATTTTGGATAATAAATGACAAATATGGAAGTATTAAAAATATGGGTATTATATAGAGATTAATTTCAACGTGGTTAGTTAGCATGCATGGCTTTATTCGTGTAGGTCCTCCGTTGTGGACATTCTTCAATGTTATTGGTTCAGATCATTGCAATTTTGACAATGCATTATTCAATAGAGGTAATGACATTAAGCTTACATTTCCCTTCATAACACAAAGTGTCGTAAAGCATTGTATAACCTAGTAAGTCTCCAAGTCGCATGTTACTGGAAGAACAATTGGCCGGAGAAGGCATCTAAGTCTTCATTGTTAGCATTTTGGTTCAGAAAAGGAGAAACTGATATAACGTGACTCAGTTTGACGATTCGTGTAACCTACGGCTTGCAAAAACTGATCTTTACAACGTTTAGTGTCTGAAATCATCATATTATTGCTCGATTCAACCTCAAAAGCTAAAGGCCTTCGTTACCGAGGTCAAAAGTTGGACCGAGGCCCAAATAAAAATCTGTGGTACTCCATCAATAAGCATTTGTATTCAGTTGTATTGTATCTAAAAAAAACACGTGTTGGGTTATTTATGATTTAATTTCAATTGTACGTGTTAGGTTTTGGACGAATATTTCATTTATGTGAGATATTAGAATAAAATGTGAAAAATTGATTGGATTAATTTAACGGTTGTGATTAAAACTAGTTTTTATTAAAGTTGACAGTTGAGTTTGCGAAAAACATGGAACGCTTGAATTTGAAGGTTTTTTATTTTTAATTTCATCCATTAAATTATTAAAATTCAACGGTTGAAATTATATCATACGTGTCACAAATATTTGTGTGCCTCTTAGATTTTATTCTCTCACTCGTACAATTCAATTATTTGTTTAAATTTCAATTATTTGTTTAAATTATTTGGACTACAACTTGACAAAGGACGAGTTTTGAAACAAAACATCACATTACGACATTGAAACATCAGTAAATGACTGAGTAAATACACTCGAAAACAACCAAATCATGCCGTGACAATCCGAACGCGGATTGACAATCAGAAACCAGGCTGTCATGAAGTAACCAGCAGTCTGAAAAAGAAGCAACAACTTTCCGGGCATTATCTCTTCGTGTAAACGTTAAATAATTCTTCAAATCAATACAAAGTCCTTACGTCCATTTAATTCAGCAACAAACTAATCACAGTTTGAAAGCTAAATCTGAATAAGACCTTAGATTTCAAATTTCTTAACTGCTAGTTATTCAACATTTGGGCGTCTGGTTTCATTTTTATAACATTTTTCATCTAAGGGAAACAATTAATTTTGGAGAGATTATGAGTTTAATTTCAATCATTGATTTAGATTAATATAACAATTTAAATTAAAACAATTATTTCCTGTTTTTAATCCCTAAATATATATTTTGTAATACAAAAAACTTATTTAGCACCAAAGTCGAGATCCACTAATCGATTTTAACATTTACACTCCATAGTCCATACGGCGCCTGTGTACTAACAAAGTGCGTATAATTAATTGTTTTTGCAGGATAAATTCATGTTCTCAACTTTGACTCCAAAGACAAACGGCGTCGTTGTAAACGCCTTACGTTTTTGAAAAGCTGACTCACTGCTCCAAAAACCAAACAGCTGCTGCAAAGCAACTCAATTACTTTCATTATAAAACCCCTCGCACTCTCTCCAGCATAAAAAGCCACTTTCAACAGTCACATTTTCACTACCAATTTCAGAAAACCCTGAAACCCACCACCAGCAATTCACATTTCAGAAAATGTCAGTTATGGACTCTGTGAAGTCATTCAAAGGCTACGGCAAAGTCGATCAAGTCGAAAATCAAGAATTTCATAAAAAAACAAGAAAACAATGGATCATAATCGGAATCTCCTCTTTGGTCCTAATCGCCGTCGTAATTGCCGCTATCACCGCCGTCGTCGTCAGCAACAAAAACTCCAACAACTCAGTCCCTTCCTCCACCACAAATCCATCCTCCGCTATCAAAACCGTATGCAGCCTCACCATCTACCCCGACTCCTGCTACTCCAGTTTGCTACAAGCTAGTTCAAACTCGTCCAACGGAGATCTATCAAATCCACTCTATTTATCAAAACTAGCGATCCAAGTCGCGCTCAAGGAGTTGGAGAAACTCACCGGATACACGACGAGGTACGCAACTGAAACAGTTGCCAACCGGACGAAAGCCGCTCTAGCGGACTGTGAAACGGCGTTTGAAGACGCGATTGAGCGGCTAAACGACTCCGTTTCGACAATGGAGATCAATGGAAAAAGTATCGGAATCTCCGAATCGGTTGAGGACGATGTGAAGACGTGGCTGAGCGCGACGATTACAGATCTGGAGACTTGCGTTGATGGTTTACACGAGTCAAACTTCACGGAAATCGAGGAAGTGAAATCCGTCCTCAACTCATCATTCGAATTCGCTAGCAACAGTTTGGCTATAATTACGAAAGTATCGGAAGCTTTAAGAACCATTACGAATCATAAACGGAAGCTTCTGGAATCATCAGGCTCGGAGGAGACATTAGATTCGGAGTATCCGAGCTGGATGAGGTCTGGAGTGAGGAGGCTGTTACAGACGGATGTGAATCCGGTACCGAATGTGACGGTGGCGATGGATGGTTCGGGGAATTTCACGACGCTGAAAGAGGCGGCGGCGTTGATACCGAAAAAGGGGACGAGTCAGTTTGTAATATATGTGAAGAGTGGAAAGTACGTTGAGAATGTCGTGCTTGATAAGCAAGTGGAATGTGATGATTTATGGAGATGGCAAGACCAAGACGATCATCTCCGGTAGCCTGAATTTCATCGACGGGACTCCTACTTTCTCCACCGCAACTTTCGGTAATTACGACCACACCCTTATTATATTCACTAATTTCATTTGACCCCCTTACTTTGATCATTATTGTATTAAATTGGGCTTAGATTTGGATTCGGTTGTGTGAGACTGAAGTGTCCACATGGGTCTGTCAGCGGGGGTAGTGCTTTGGTGGGGCCGACTTGCTTGCTTTTATGTGTTTTATTGGGTAGTGCAAAAAAACACGTACTGGTGTTGATTTGTTCAGTTGTCTATTCCAATGAGCTACGTGTTCTTCGCTTCCATGTGCTGGTATCTTATGTATTTGTCTAGTTTTAATGTTTAATCTTTCATGCCTTAACTGGCGGAGTTAATCTGAGATCCCGACGTAAGAATTACTAGGTACTCGTATTTGGTAAGGTGTAGTTGGGTTATTTATCACGTATTTATTGCATAACTTGCTGAATTCAATGCTTTTTTGGATGAGCAGCTGCTGTAGGGAAGGGTTTTTTTGCCAAGGATATAAGATTTGAGAATAAGGCGGGAGCAGCCAAGCACCAGGCTGTGGCGTTTAGATCTGGGGCGGATGAATCTGTCTTCTACCGTTGTGCATTTGATGCATTCCAGGACACATTGTATCCTCACTCGAACAGGCAGTTTTATCGAGAGTGTGACATTACTGGAACGATCGACTTCATATTTGGCAATGCAGCTGTGGTCTTTCAGAATTGTTTAATCCAGCCACGGCAGCCACTGTCCAACCAGTTTGTCACCATCACTGCCCAGGGCAAGAAAGACCCTAATCAAAACTCGGGGATCGTAATTCAGCGCTGTACTTTCACTCCATTCGATAATCTGACAGCGCCAACTTACTTAGGCCGGCCATGGAAGGACTACTCGACGACAGTGATCATGCAGTCAACGATTGACTCTTTTTTGCTACCAGTAGGATGGATTGAATGGGTGAGAGGCGTAGTCCCGCCAAGCAGTATATTCTACGCGGAGTATCAAAACACTGGGCCCGGTGCTGACACGACCCAAAGAGTAACATGGCCTGGGTACAAGCCCAATATTACTGCCGCAGAAGCCGATAAATTTACAGTGGGGAGCTTCATCAGAGGCACGGAGTGGCTGCCAGCTACCAATGTAGCCTTCCAAACATCGTTGACTGCTTAAATTGGACTTTCAATTTGTATCTTATACTCCCTCCGTCCCAATTTGAGTGACCCATTTGAGAACTTTCACGGTTTTTAAGAAAATTGAAAAATGTGAGATAAAAAGTAAGAAAGAGAATGAGTGGGATAAAAAGTATGAAAGAGAGTGTAAATGTATAGGTAAAAAAGTTTCTATTTTAGGAAATGGGAAGATCATTTTGGGACATCCAAAAAAGAAATGGGACACTCATAATGGGACGGAGGGAGTAGTAAATGTCTGTATACTCATCAACTATACACTTGTTTAATTTCCTGTTTTGTTAGTTGAATTGAATATACCTTCTAGATAGAAAGCCAAGCATGAAGACAAAAGAACCTCAGAAAGCCGAGAATGAACATAAGAAACAGTCTAGTCCAACCTGGTTGCCATTACTGATGTTCTCCAGCGTCCGCTTCTGAATGGCAAATCTACTTCAACTTTGATACCAATTTGCAAAGACTGACATACTTTGGACAAAAGTTATTGCTTTGTAGGTGGCACTGAGGCAGAGCTTGTAGAAAATACGATTCGTTTGCTTGATTCTTACGCCCTTTAATTATTATGCCTTCTTATTGAATTTCAGACACAGTTGAGACACAATCATTTTATGTCAAAGGACACTTCCTCTATAAGCCAAAACTTCGCATTTGGAGCTCATAATTTGCATCCACAAACCACAAATACATCCTTCATCTATCCCTCTCGACATTCCTACCCATGTGCATTTAGGCAAGTCGGTCTTAAATTCAGCTAATCTAAGAAATTCACCAAGTGGGAGCATCACTCCTCATCAATGTCCCCTGATTTATGCCGTGTTACATGCTAGTTTATGCCTTCCTGCTTAAAACAAGATTACTGTCTGAATTCTGAAGAACAAAGGTCAACCAATGTTAACTGTAGTATCAGAAATGCAGTCATTATACCAAAATACACACATGCCATTATTCCAATACCACAATTGATACCTCATCTGGCACCCACAAATGATACACACAAATTTGATTTAATGTTATAAGTTATAACAACAAATGTTAAGCTCCAGTTCAATCATATTCAGTCTCTGTTTCCACCAGTTTGTTTCTAGTCTCAAGCCCCACATTACTTGTTTTCACACAAACATTGCATTCAACTTAGACCAGTCTATTCATGTCATTGTAATGTTTCATCCTTTTCAGTTCACATTACCTCGCTTACTCTCAGAGTTCATCTTCCCTTCTTCTTACTCCATTCCATATTTTGACCTGTTTCAAATCCAGTCAACACTAAATTGTTAGACTTCCAAGTTTCAGCAAATAAAAACTAATTGAAAATGAAAAGACAATGTTTCAAAAGTTAGGTGGTGTTTCGTTTTCTCATCGCATATATTAGCTTCCACTCTTACACTGCTCCACTTCCACCTATCAAAATCTCTCTTGACTTTGCCCGTTACTTTTCTATATATTTCTATGAACAACTCATATTCATTTGTTGATGAAGTGAGGAGCTCACCTTATTACAATGCATTTGATCCATATGAGGATCCCGGTCAGGTAAATCCATGTCGCTTTTATTCCCGTCTCGTAGTACTGGTAAAGTAGCTAGACTTATTTGAACTCGTTTTCTCAGTTCCTGGAAGAAGCGAAGCATCATGCACAAGCTGGTTCAAAGCTACTGGAACCTGAAAAAGAAAAGCTAGTGGTGAATAAGTTGTTACAAGTGAAAGACAAGAAAAGCAAAAAATTATGGAAGGCCTCGAGTGTGATTTCATGGTTCAAAGGAGAAAAATCTGGCGCTAAACCATCAAGCAATCTGGCTGATTTAACACCAATGAACAAGTCTGTTTCTGGTCCGTTGTGTAGCAGGGAGAGGAGTGACTGCACAAAGCCCAAGCGTCATTTATCAGGGCCACTTAATAGTCTGTTTACACCAATTAAGAAAGCTGACACAGAGATGCAATATACTTGCATACCAAAACTTAACGGTAAAAGCAGTCATGGACCTTATGGCCCTGTGTATACCGTATGATAGAAATAAAGAGCTATTGATGGCTGTCACGGCATGCCATTTTTTGTGGCAGGGTATTATTTTCCTCTTCAAGTTCTAAAATGCAATGCACAAATTATAGACTTCATCGGGACAAGGACAAATAAGAGAGTACACAAAAATGAAACATCAAACCTGTTTGAGAAGAGATATAGCTAAGAATCTTGCTAGATTGCTGTCCTTTTTCAATGCTCCTCAACAGTCCGCTTCATCAATCCTTCATCCTTACCAGTGACTCCCAAACTGACCTGCACTTCATTTCCCCAAAACAACACATTAGTTGGATAGCTCCGTAACTCATGACTCATTACTCCCAAAGAACAAGACACCGGCCTCCGCCACCACGAACCTCCCGGTCATGATCACCGCCGCCATGTTTCCGAACTCCAGCATTTCGATCGGAGTCGTCTTAAGCCTCGACCTTTAACCCAAAGCCCTAAAAAACATCGACCCTCTTCTGGAAATCCTCAGAAACCCTAGTTAGTGAATCAAAGATTCAATCTTAGAAAGTGTTAAGCGGAAACCAGTGACGAGAATTTGTAGAATGGTTCAGTGATGGGGTAACCCGTAAAATTAGACCGATGGTTTAGGGTTTGAAATTGAATAATTTGAAAGGTGCATCAGCATTTATTCTTTCTAAACTCAATTTAAACATATGACTGAAAATAGTGAAATACATAAATGAAACATAAATCAAACATAGTACTTCAAAAAAGAAATGCTACTGTTGCTCATTATCTTTGCTTAGGTTGTTGCTTGTTTTGGAGTCGACAACATCCTTCACCTTCTTCCTCATCTCTTCATTCTTTTGCTTGCCCTTCTTAATATCATCTTCAACTACACTATTCTGCAAATACAATATAAACACATATCCAATTGGCAAAAACTAAGCTCAAGCCACAAACACAGAAAAATAGAACATAGGTTTTCAAGTTTGGAATACATACATCAATGGAATCTTGTGCTGGGATTCTGCTACCACGCACAGCTGATCGATTCGTAGCTTTGGTCACCATCAACCTCATCCCATGCTGCTCCAAACATGATCTGAATCCACTCCCTCTAATTACTGAAGTCATACTGTTGCAAATTTTCACAACCATCATTTTCCCACTAAGTCAGATTATGTTTAACCATCGATCTCACTTTCTACTAAAATATGAACCCTAGATTTCAGTCATGCGCGTCCACCTCTAACGTGGAAGCCATGCAGCCACCTCACTTCCGATGAGGTGTCAATAACATGCGCTACATATCGTGTTTGGGCTTCTAATTATTACGGCCATATTCAACATATGAACTGTGAAAAGATTTGATACACCAGAGGACGCCAAAAATACTAAGAATGTCCCATGCAGATGGAAAAGGGAACTATGAATAGAGATGCTACTACTGCTTAGCAGAGTTTGATATTTATCGTGGAACAATAAGAGAAAGTCGCATATATGTACCCCAAGCCTCTCTTCCGACTACATATATTCATGCTTGTCGGGGTCGTCAGATGGAGGACCTGCTCCTTGTTGGTTAACAACTGTCAAATTGGCTTGTTCCAATAGGCGCACTAGTGATTCGACGACTTCTGACATTGGTGGCCTGAACTCTGGCTCAGCCTGTTTTAACAAGAGGGGAAATGCAAATGAGTAATGCCAGAGAAGATTGTGATAACATGGTGTAATAGGTAGTGGGAATTACCTGCACGCAAAGGGCTATCACGTCTGCGAAGCGAGATAGAGATTTAACCGGGCAAAGCCCATTGAGTGTTGGGTCAACCATCTTACTCAGCGCATCAATGTCATGAAGTTGAGGTGTTGCCCATCGTACCAAAGATTGCTCTGATCTTGGTCTTGAGCTGATATGACCAAAATAAACTTAGTTTCCCGAAAAATGGACTAAAAACAATCTAGCTTTTCGTCAAAGCTTACCTATCAAATGGTTTTCGCCCAGTGAGAAGCTCCAACATAACCACTCCAAAACTGTATACATCACTCTTTGATGTATATTGACCAGTCATCAAAGTCTCAGGAGCAGAACACCCAGGTTCTCTGTCTTCAGTCAATACCTGCTTGCATTAAAGAACTGTCAGATATATGCACTCTGAGTTGGTGCTGAAGTATTCAAAGCTGTTGAGTGTCTTCTAACTGTGTTTAAGGTTCTTGATATTATATATTCATACCTGATCTGCTTCTGAGATGGAACTTGCTAATCCGCAATCAGCTAGTTGAGGATTTAGTTCTGAACCAAGCAGTAAATTCCCGGATGTGAAGCTTTTGTGAATAACTGAAGGGGAACATTTTTCATGCAGATACCTGAAGGGTAGCAATGCTTATTAATTCACATTCAATCAAAAAGTCGGCAATTTAAGGCTGAGTATCTTACTCTAAAGCGCATGCACTTCCCAAAGCAATCTTCACGCGATTATTCCATGTCAAAGGCTTGCTGTCTATTTCCGAAAGATGCAGGAGATCATGTAGCGAGCCAATCATCTGGAAGTCGTATACTAGGAGGTTCTGTCCATGCTCAGAGCAATATCCCACGAGCTCTGTTATGTTAGGGTGATGAAGTTGGGATATATTAGAAACAAGTTCCATGAAATCTTCAGTGTTGGAAAAGATCGTAGGATTCATTTTCATCACAGATAGAACCTGCAAAGTCACCCCAAAAGATTTGCCGGGATCATTGTCACCACTCACAACAAAGTTTTATGAATACACAGAAAGTGAATGGAATTTTAGGATAGAAAATGCAAAAACACTACCCTTCCATCTTCGAATTGTGCACGATATACACGGCCGAAGCACCCTTCACTTATAAGATTCTCCACATCGAAACTGTCTGTGGCCATCTGCAAGTCAGCTATTGAATATGATGTCACTTCAATAGTTGATGGATTAAGCTTTTTGGTGTAAACTGGTTTGTTGCTGAAATCATCTTCGCTAAAAGATCTTGACTTGCTGCGTTCTGAAGGTGGGGGTTTCAAATTGGTTACAGCAGGGAATTCGTAGCTTTTACCATCTGGCGCAGAGGAATTTTGGAGATTCTTGATCTCTGAAACAAAATATAACAACCAAATCGATGTCCTTAATCACGTCGTTGAGGATTATAGACACTGAAAATTACGAGAAAATGATGAAAATTACCAAGCACATCTTTTGAAGGGATTTGGTTGAATGAGAACTTATCAGGTTTTTCAACATCTGGAGATGCTCTCTTGGATCTTCTTCGCCTCCTCACTATAAAGAAAGCAAGTATAGCTCCAACCAAAAGAAGACATACCACTGCACCAGCAATACCGCCTGCAATTGTGGATTTACTACCTCCGCTACCATTATTTCCATTTTTGCTACCACTTTCGGCATTATCTCCACGACTGGGAGGAGTGTTACGACCACCAATTCCAGGGTCACGACTCGGGGTTAGTGGGCTAAGAGGTGGGGTACCAGGTGGAGGTGGGGGAGCAGGAGATGAGCTAAATGAGTTACCATCCTTCCTGCGATATTTCAGATTAAACAGCAATAAGTACCATGTCAAAAGTTGCTTCCGCAAGAAGTAACATTTCACCAAAGCAAGACGCTTACTGCAGATTAATGGAACTTAGCCGTTCAGGTATCCAGCCAGTGAAGTGATTATTTGTGATATTCCTATTATGAAGACACGCCAAATTATTCAGAAGAAAAAGGCAATGCATATGATGCTTGTCGAGGGCCAAAATATAAATGCCACTTACAGATCTGTCAGAGGAAGATTAGCAAGAACGTTGATGGATCCAGTCATTTGATTATTTTGCAGATACCTGAAAGATGGCCATAAGTGTGATTTCCAATGAATCCTGACTGATTTTCATATTGCTACAGTTACAAAAATAGAACAAAATAATGCGCTTACATGCTTTTCAAGCTTGTCAGGGAGCTGAAGCTCGAAGGGAGGTCGCCAGATAACAAATTGAATGAAAGATCCCTGCAGTAAATGAAGGGAAAATAAAGCTGATGCTATGAAACATAAAACCTTGAGTATCCATTTAGCTCAGAATCCATTATCATACAATGTGGTGAGAGATGAGAGTCTCTGAAACATATCGGGCAATTGATTCTGAAGTTGATTATGGTTCACATTCCTACATTACAAACGAAAAGAATGTTAAGTTAGTTCCTAATCGGGAACAAATGTTCAATACCCAAAATTTAAATGATCAATTACAGGTATTCTAAGGAAATCATCCCAGAAATGGAATACGGCAAACTTCCGCTGAAACCGTTACCACCCAGGTTCCTGTATCATAAGATAAGTGAAATCAATTACCCGACCAAATAATGAAAATATAAACCAGTAAAGATTGAAAAGCTTGCGTCTGAAGCTTACATATAAGTAACATTAGGCGGAAGCTGGTATGGTAGCTGACTGGTGAGATTGTTATTGCTCAGGTCCCTGCGCCAAAGCACGTGAATGTAAACTCAAACTACAACATAACCAAAAATACAAAACGAAACATATGTAATCAAAAAATGCATCTTACAATCTCAGTAAAGCCGTCAAACTGTTTAGTTTATATCCTACAGCTCCGGAGAGTCCAAGTCCTGCTAAATTTCTGCACCATTGACAAAAAGTAGCATCACATAAAGCTATAATCTAACACAAATGAAAATCAAATCCACAATGAACGTGCTGTTGATTACATTTCAGTGACTCTGGTGCCCACGCAATTTACCCCAAGCCATGACTCTCCGCAAGGATCACCACCACTAGCAACCCATTTCGTCAGCTGCCCCGGCAGTTTCAAATTAGTATACATCTCGTTAAGTGCTGAGGCTGCATCAACAAAAACACAAATACGTCAAAAACCTCCAAAAAGGAAAAAGCACTACAGAAAGACAATTTTTTTACTTTTTGTACATCAAAATTCAAACCCTAAACCCAACCCTATTCAAATCAAGTTTCAATTTTTCCACCAACCCATCATCAATCCACCATCCTATTCCTATTCCTATTTTCCACACCCACAAACTGAAACACAAAAAAACAACACCACCACCGACAACAATCCTTAAATGATGAAACAGTACGAAACCCTCCAACAAATCCTTCACCGAACATCAAATCCCAAACCCAAAATGAAAAACCATCAACAGAAAACTTCAAAAATCCACAAAACAGTAGGAATAAAAATTTAAAGACTACTCACTGTCGGCAGGATCGGTGACGCCATTAACACTAAAGACTAAAGAGGCGAAAATGCAGGAGAGGAGGATGAAGTGCAAGAAGCTGCGTCCGTCCATGGTGGCGTCGGTGGTTAAGAAAGTATGTCCCTAACCGGCTAACCCCCTCCTCCGGCTCCTGTAGTGTAGTCCTTGTCCAGCTGGAGAGAGAAAAATGTGAGAGATTAAAAAGGTGTGTTTTTGCTGAAAGGTTCTGTGCATTTATTGTCTCCTTAACAAATTTACATTTATAGATTTATCATTTGTTTTTATTAATTAATAATTAGATTTGTTCAAAGGGAGTAATAACTAATTATTGATTGATTAATTAATTATTATTTTTTATTATTAAGTACATAGCTGAGTGCAGCATATACTTGTGACAATGTTTCAAGTAAAGCTTGTGACTTTTGTCACATTCATTTTTACTTGTCTTTTTGTTTGGAATGAAAAATCTTACATTGTCACAAAAGCTAAGTATCTAATTTTTTACCTTAAAAAAATCAAAAATGTAATCGATTTATGGCACTAAAATAGTAATTATTGTTTTTCCATAAATGAATAGTTTTTTAGGACTTGAAATGGTCCAAAAGAGATGTTAAGATGCACGAATGTTAAGGTTAACATAAATACATAATGAATGACAAATACAGAGAATGACCGACAGATGATTATGTTTTTGGAGCATAACATTTTGTCACGATCAGATGTTTGTTTAAATTATAAACGAAGAGAATAAACATGAAAGGAATATGTATTGGTGATTAGATTAATTTAATGTTATGGGAAGGTACGAAACATGGTGTCAACTAGATTTAGAAAAAGCTGTGTGTGAGTGATTATTTGTGTTTGGGAAGATGTAAAATATTGAAGTGGTCGACATGTTGGTAGATGCGCGTTCAACAGGTGTGGTGTGGTCTTGTTTGGTTTTTCAATGGAATATGTTTGTTTGGTAGCTCCTGCTGCCTGCAATCTTGATTAGATTTATAATTTAAGCATATTTGTTGTTATATTATATAGAGATTTATGCACGTCGTTTCATTTATTTAGGAATTTATGATTGTGCCAACACATTAATGAGGCTTATGATTCATATATTTTACAATGACATGCACATAACAAGTGTAATGATGGGATACAATCTCATTCATTAATGAAATGCAATCAACAAATGTGAAACGATCATATTGTCCACATGAGATAATCTCGTATTATATATTACTAGGTATTGACCCGCGCTGTGCGCGGGGTGATGGATTTAACGAAATGTATTTCTATATAATCATGAAATATTTCTGAATCTATAATATTCTGTATTCGACACATGCTGTCAAAATATTTACATGAAATATTTGACTATAACCGTTTCTATAGTTAACAATAGTATTAAATATTTTGGCAATATTTGATGATGCTGCCAAAATATTTACACAAATTATTTTACATGTGTTAAATATTTTGATTCCAATTTCAATGATTCCCATTAAATATTATTATTCAAAAAAGCCAGCCAATCAGAAAAAAGGAAAAAAATTCAAAATTTTTAAAAAAATGACACATAGGCCAAATTGCTTACACGACGACACGTGTCCAATCATACATTCTTTTTAATATATATATGATGATTAGTATTTGTTCTGCTTCGACATGGTCCTGTTGGAGAATGATCTGGGCTTCTGAAGAACCTTAGCCCATTCTTTAATCTTTCGACATTATGATCATACATTTTTGCCAGCCATTTCAATTTCTTGGGCTTCGAATACCCAGTTAGCCAGTTTGAGTAGTGTTGTTTTGGAGTTTGGACCCTTTAAACGATCTCTAGTCATTTTCACTACTAGTCATAACCAGTTTTCTGGCCACGACTGGACCACATACTAACGCATACACAGGTCATCGAACTGTGAGTATCCAAGCATGTCAGGATCAATTCACTTCCGCAGAAGATTTTTGACCAGTCTTTCAAAACCTAATCCATGTCATACCCTCTTAACCAAATCACAAACCACTCTTATTAATCCAACTACAGAATTTATTACTACTAAATAAAACAGTACAAAGACACCAAACCCCATTTTCACATCCTACAAACTCTGAAACCCTATAATAAAATACACATTAAATATAATAATAATAATAGAGTAATTACTACTACATACTTATACACTAAATACAATACTAATTACATAGTAATCATCTGGTCACCAAACGACTTCAAAATCCATCTAAAAAGTCATCACCACCTGACCCACCCAATATTCCCTATTTTCATTTTTCAATACATAAACCTGCTTTCACCACCACCTTCGCTTTTCGCGATTGCAACCGACGCGCCGCTGTTTCCATATGCAGCTTGTTCCGTTGCCTGCGCGTGGAGTTGTGCCTGAAAACCATAACTCGACCAAGGATAACCGTATGGAGACGGGGACGATGATGTTGTTAGACCTAATCCATCTGTACCACGCGCTTGTTGATCGGTGATTCTACGCGGTTGGGGATGATCGATCCCTGCGGTGCCGACTCCCATTCCGAAACCTAGGGCTGAAGGTCCGCCGGTGAATTGTTGAACCATAGCTCTGAAATTGGATGTGTTTGTGCTCAGTAGCGTCGTCGGCGTCCGCCTTGATGCTCTGGAACGCTTCCTTGCTGGCTTCGTCACTCGATTCGTCCGGTTGCTGATCGGATTGTTAGATTCTGACGGCGGCGCTGAGTTGAAGGTGAAGTTGGTAGAGTTATCGTTCGGATCGGTGGAGATGACGTCAGTCGTGAAGGAAGGAGTGGTGTGTAAGTAATCAGACCAGTCGGCGGCGGCGGCTCCGGTGAAAGTCTGACTCATAGCGACGGCGAAGATAGAGAGAGAGTGGAGGAACGGAAATGGCGGAGATGCTGATTTTTATACAGACGGATGGACGATCGTGACCGTTGATTTTTCAGTGACGAGGTGGCGTGGGATTGGACACGTGAAATCACGTGGGTGGATTGAAAAAAGATGCTGAGCGTGCTAGTTACTTCTTCTAGAAAGTTTTTGATTTGTTGATATTTAAATATTGTAATTTGTTGATTGTTGTTTGGATGTTTCGATGAGTCCGAGTATGTCTTATCATGATGACGTAAGCTTGACTAGGTTGTCGTCATCAGGGAATTAGACATTTAGACCTTAATCATATTTTTTAAAATTTTCATTATAATATAATGTAAAGTGATTCGGTGATTCATTTAGCCAGCTAATAGAATTTTAATGCACAGTTTAGATAGTGTTTAGGGTTGGTTTAGTGAAGATTAGTGGGGTCAAATTAAATTTTTTAGAACTGTTACATTTATTATGGAATAGGAAAATACGGTAATGCTACATATGAGATTCATGAATTGATGTGAAAATGACGTTGTTTTTATCCTCGTATCAAATAATTTCACTGCAAGGGATCCAGATTTGTAAAAATGAGAAGTGAGATGCAATGGTAGAGGGTGAAACTGAGAGAGTGAAGTTAAGGGAAAGAGAACAATGAAGACTAGAAGCCTTCAAAATTGATGATGTGGATCAAAGACAACTTTAGGAATGGGGAAGAAACCATGAAAAGGATAGTTAAAGGCAAATGATAAGGGGTATTAGCCAGCAATTACTGGCCTTCTTTGCTCGACAGAATTTCAAGGTGGGAACATGGATGGGGATTAAGGGAATAGTAGAGTAAAGTAGTATTCTTGTTTGACCATTTCTATGTACCATGTGTTGATGTTCTGCTTACTACAATAATACAAAATCTGCAGTTGCTTAAATTGCGGAACTCACCTTGATGTACTATCTTTGTAGAATGTCGACAGTTGGTCAATCTTGTGTGTTGCTGCCGTTGAACATGTAAAACAGCTTAAAGAATAACCGGTGGGGACGTACGTGAAACAGCAAGACATTATTCAAGATGTTAACAGAGTAGCGCAAACCAGCATATATTTTTACCATCTAATGTCTCAGACAATCGATGACACAGTAGTTTTAAATAGGAGTGAAAGTACCCGGAAAGAGAGATTATTTTGGTTGCTGAATCAGTATTGCTGGAAAAATGACTTGTGAGCACCACCTGAAGACAAGGAGCGATCAATGCTTGGCATCTTCCTCTTCACAAAATTTGGAGTATTGAGCAGAGTCCATCAATGAACTTATCTCGTTAGTGTCACATAACTCCACCTTTATGATCCAGCCTTCCTCATAAGGACTTCCATTCAACTGTACCAATCACATAAAAGTCATTTCGAGACGTAACTGTAGTTACAGTACTCATTTAAGACTCTTGGAGCCTGAGGTTCTTTAACAACCAAGTATATAGTGTAGGAAAACAAGATATCTACAACTAACAAAACCGAAACATTGTATGCTGCGTAACTTTATACTTACTGTTCCAGTAATGAGATTGGCATCAAAGTCGGATAAGAAAAGGGCATAGGTGAGGCAATATTCCATTAACTTTACGCAGATAAGCAATAAACTTACCACGCCTGGGGTGCCGTTTAGCACTTCATTGACTTCAGTTACTTTTCCTGACACTGGAGAGTTTATGTCACTGGTTGCCTTGACACTCTCCACAGCACCAAAACTTTCACCCTGTTTAACCTCAGCTCCCACCTCAGGTAGTTCAACATAGACAACATCCCCTAGATGATCCTGAGCATGGTCTGTTATTCCTACTGTAGCGACATTGCCATCAATTTTGGCCCACTCGTGAGAACCAGCATACTTTAAATCCTTCAGCACTGAGGGGTGTACAAAACAAAATTGTCAAGTAAAGAACACGCCAAACATCTCACGGAGCACTGGAATTATGTGAAGCAGCAATCAATTAATTTAAAAATATAAGGAAAACTAACAAAAAAGATTCGGCATTTTCCAATAATGCAGATGCATAGTATACACACCCAGGATGTCATAATCTTTGCTGACGTGCTAATCTTTGCTTACTTTGATCAAATATGAGTACATCTCAAAATAAGAACCCATTCCAATTTATACTGGTGTTGTGATGCTTAGAGACTACCAAAATACTAGATCAAAGAAAAATCCAAACTCAAGGCTCATAAGCTTCAATAAAATGTTGACAAGGTCACAAGGCCCATCTCTCTCATGAGCTTAAATACAAACAGTAGTTATGATCCAATTGTACCCACTGAACATTACTCGAGAAGCCGAATTCGAGAACCACCTATTCAGTCTCTATCCCATGTACAAAAATGAATGAAAACCATCAAAAGTGTCATTTTCAGGATGAACAACATCTGGAAGAAGTGCAAAACCCTTATATTGTGTACATCAGAAGGCCATGAAAACAAGTATAATGCTTTAACCCACAACTCAAAGACAAGCCACTGAGATTGCCCTAAAGAATGCCTCAAAAAATTCACCTTTCCACATTATACACATCGCAGTTTACTACATAATACTAGACACAAGCCTAATCCTCTTGTTAATTTTTCATAACAATTCAAGTCTAACCATCAACGAAGAAGAGCTCAAAACAACAGATAATTCCAACATTCACCACAATATCATCTTTCACCTTTATTAAATCCATTTCCAACAAGTCTAACATGCAAACCTACAAACTCATCCATCTTTACCAACTTCACAACAATCAAGTGTAATAACCTCACTGCATCTCAAGATCAGATCCAACCACACAACACCGCTCAATCCATCATTTTCATGATCCAGATCGGATCCAGTAGCAGATCGGACACAATAAACAACACACTCTTTTTCAAATCAAACAAAACGCATACCAGTAGCGTAACCACGGTATGGAGCTGAGATCTTCAAGTATGAAGCAGCCTTTGTTGCCCACAACCTACACGCCATTTCGTCTCTGTCTCTCGTCCGCCGAGCCGAGCCGATCCGTCTACTACCAACCGCTTCCAAGTAGTGCGAGGGTTTCGCTTTTTTTCACGTATAAAAAATTCTCAAAGATTCCATTTTTGAAAAAAAGTTACGTTTTTGGACACCAATTTGGTAATTAAATATTCTTCGCATAATTACATAGGGAAAGTATCATGTAGGACCCCTTTTTTCATGGATCTATGAATCCCCTTTGCAGCCGTTGATTGCATTTACTGTTTGCATTTTGTGTGCACCAGATTGTGCCACGTGTTTGCAATTTTGAAATGCACACGTTGCACATGACAAATGCACACGTGAGTTGCACATGCTCATTAATACGCTGGCACAATCTGGTGCGTCCAAAATGCAAATAGTAAATGCAATCAACGACTGCAAAGGGGATCCATGGATCCATAAAAAGAAGGAGTTCCACATGATACAACCCCTAATTACATAATACTTCTCTAATTCCAAATAATTCCCGAAACATACCCCAAGAAACTTTGAATATTTTTGTAAATAGATTCATGTGTCGGTCTCTCCCGGCTGCTGAACTGCTTATGGTTCAACAGTATGTACAGAAAGTGATGGTGTCAATTTACAAACAGAGGTACACTCAGTCTGTTGGCTTCAATTTATGGTTGGCAGTTATAAATTTACTCATCACCTCCAGTTTCTGTTTGATCTTCTTCACGGCATGGACAGCACACTCTTCAGCACCTTCCGTCAAGTTGATATCAGCTTCGTTCATTGATGCTCCAAGTACGTACTCTTGAGAACTCGCTACTTCACCCGCCAAATTTTTGTGTGTTCCAGGGTGCCTGTGAAGTTAGAAAACGGCCTGAATGACAAGAATTTCTGAAGTCCATTAAGTCGCTGCAGGATTGGTTTGAACTTACAAACTCCACTAAATCACCACATCTGCTAGTCTTAGAACCTCTGGGACTGGCAGAACAGTAAAAAATTGGATCTACTAAGACCATCTCACTATTGACCTCAAGAACTGTTTCTCCCAAAAGAGCCAAAACGGTCTGAGCAGCTTTCCTCATATCCACCGCGTCGACCAGTAAATGAGCCACCAAAGCGAGAGCCAGAACTGACATTCCCGCTTGAACGATTGACAGCACCATTAGAGCCAAAAAGACGGCGGAATCCACTATCATACCGCTCACCACCACTGAGAATATGTCCACCCTCGGCCACAATCTTAGGAAGCTGATACCAGTCAAAGGCAAGGGCAAAATGAGAACAATACACAGAAACGCGGAACAGATGATCACAAATTTGCTAATTCCTCTAGCTCTGCTCTCGTTAATGGTGTTAACCTTGCAATCAATTTGTTAGACTTTTTTCCACTAGTAAATAGTATAATGGTTCATGCAAAAGTCAATTCAAGATATAGCATAGCCACTACTGAGACTATACACTAAAAGCTTCTTTCAACAAAACTAGCATACCAAATCCCCCTACAAGATGTGTAACTCTTGCAACTACTAAATGGTGTTAGTGTCCACTGATGCTGCTTGCTGCATATATTTTGTATTTTTAAGTGACCAACCTGAGTAAATCGGCATCCAATGTCTCTTTCTATACCTTTAACGTCCCGAGACTGGTGCTCTGAGTGAATGAGAATCGTAGTCCCCTTCTTTCCAGCACGGCCTGTACGGCCAGACCGATGAACAAATATCTCTGAAGTGTTTGGAATATCATAATGAATCACCTAGGCAAAAAGGAAAGACATTGAATAATTCCATAACTAACACAATTTAAACCCAGATACATTTCAACTACTAAATATTTTGTTTCTACTTTCCATTTATAATCATAAATTAAAGAGAAAACTAACTAAAGCCAACAATATAAGCTCAATGAAGAGTAAACAATTTTACTCTCCGGTGGATCCAAATAAAAACATGAAATGACTTGAAATGCTCCTTTACAATCATAATCCTTATCACTTACTCCTCTGTCCCTACATAGAATATCATACATTTGTTACAAGTGTTTTTCAAAACTGATTTAAACAACCCTTACCATCAATTTAAAGCGGCTAATAGGGTACATAACCTAACTACAAGGTTGTTGAAGAGGTAAACTTGTGCATATATGACAATATACTATGTATTTTGAAGGTGTAAAGAAGCCACACTATACAAATTAATTCTAGACAGATTGCAAGTGGCAACACAAATCATGGCAGAAAGCACTCACCAGATCAACATTAGGAATATCCAGACCACGAGCAGCAACATCGGTGGCAAAAAGAATGTTAAAGCTTCCGTCACGGAAACCTGAAAGTGTTATTTCCCTATGCTTTTGTGAGAGATCGCCATGTAAGGCTTCACATTTATAGCTTTTACGCATGGTGTATGCCAAATGATCAGCATCTCGTTTTGTCCCAGTAAAAACAATGCACTTTCCTTCTTTTGCATGATCCTAATATCCAGATAAACCGAATGAGCAGTGGTGTGTATAAACCGAGTGAGCAGTGGTGTGTCCGCAGAAGTCAGTTGCAAGCTCTTTATGAATAGAGGGAAACACAAATAGACAATTGCATGCTAAATTCTACAAATATTTAAAAATGAAGATTAAAAGACGTACAGTTATCAAAGGTCCAAGTATTGATGCCCGTGCGTACATGTCTGATGCAATTGAATATAAAGAAATTGCTTCTGCAAGTTTTTGGTCATCTTCTCCAACCTATAACCCAATGCGTTTATGTCAGCACCTGAGCACCACATGTAAACCTAGCTTAACCTGTAATGACTAATGATTACAATTCTATTTTCCTTTTACAATCTCACCTACTAATCAAAAGGATAACAAAAACTTAAACTTGTATAGTCTTTTCTTCAGTGAAAGAATGACAAAAGGGACCAAGAACATTAAACCAGTAGTTCAGCACTTACTAGATCAATAACCACTGGATCATTTAAGAACTTTTGAGTAATTTTCCGGATCCAACTTGGCATTGTAGCTGAAAACATAAGAGTCTGCCGCTTCTGAGGCAATTTTTCAAAAATTACTTCAACATCTTCAGCGAATCCAACATTAAGCATCTGATCGGCTTCATCAAGAACAACAAACTGCACTTCCGATAGAACCAGGACCCTCTCTTCAGCAAGTCGATGACACGACCAGGCGTCCCAACCACTATGTCAACTCCGTAGTCAAGCTGTCTCATCTGCTGACCAATAGGTGTCCCGCCGTAAGCACACAATATATTCAATTTGGAGCAGACTCGTGAAATTCCTTCTCCACTTGTTTAGCTAGTTCTCTCGTAGGGGCCATAACAATTGATAACGGGTTCCTACTTCTCCTATAATTCGACAAAAAAACTAAATAAAAACTTGTAAAAATAATACCATCTGATTCACTAAATGCAAAAAGCACAGCAGTTGAGTGTTGCATAGAAATAAACGGAACAATATTCAAAATAAGGTCATAAACATACCCATGCTTTGTGTTGTACTTAATAATTTTATCCAAGATAGGAATCCCAAAAGCAAGGGTTTTCCCAGTCCCTGTTTTAGCTCTGCCGATAACATCACGCCCCTGTATCACTGGTTCCAACACAGCTTTCTGCATCAGTATGAGAAAAATGGAGCACTGTGACAACTTCGACAGAAAAGCTCTCTTCATTGACACATCAAACTAAGATGAAATTAATTACTTAGTGAACACACTAGCTGATTCATTTTTCTTCCACTTTCACGTTTGATAAAAAACAACACACGAGTCCCAAAATTCATATTCACCAGCAAATGCATTCCACCTACTTCACCTTTCCAAACCTAAACCCTAACCATTTCCAAAAACGATCACTGACCTGTACAGGAAGCAACTTTGAGATCCCCTTTCGCGCCAAAGCCTTTACAATCTCTCCTGCAATCCCCAACTCCGCAATCTCAATCCCCTCATCTCCCTTAACCTCACCAAACGCAACCGCCTGCGACCTCACCGCATCCGTATCTCCAAATTCCAGCACTCTCAATTCCGAACTAAACCACCTGAATCCGAGTCCCCAGGTTCCATCCACCGCATCTCCACTTCTCCTACATCCAGCACCTTCTAGACCCGAACTTCTCGCAGCTACACAATCCACAGAACCGAAGACGGTGGCGGCGAAAATCGACCGACGCTTCAGCTGCGCTGATGATGATCGTCTGACTAGAATATTCATCATCGGAGAAATTAAGGATTTGCAAGTTTAGGGTTTCTGAAGGTTTTGGGAGGGGCGTGGCGTTCACGCGCGCCGTTCGCTGCACGGGTCTGATGTTTTTTTCCCGTCCCTCAAGTTTTGAAAATGGCTATGTGCATCCCCTTTTTTGGTATTAATTTGAAATGCACCCTTCACTTACAAGTTACAGTCAATTTCAAGGACAAAGTCATTAACATTGACAATGCTTCTACAACTTGGGATGTCACAAAATCACAACCAATGTGTGAAACCATCTCAAGCTGACTCACCTACCAAGTTACCAACTTTCAACTAAAGCACCTGCCAACCAAGAAGCCCACTGAAACTCCCAAAAACCATTTGCACCATATCCCTAAAACAATCTTAATGCAAGAAATCCAATTCCATTCAACTTTAGACACCATTTCACCAACCACAACATCCTCAAACTAAGTGTCTATATATATCAAATTTCCCCATCTCAAAACTCATTCAAAAAACCTCATTTTGGCACCATGTTTACCACATTTTGTTATACCTTTGCAGTGATTGCCCTTTCTTGGATTTGCATCTCATTGTTTGTAGATTTCCGGAGAAAGCGGGCAGGATTGCCGCCGGGTCCGCGAGCAGTGCCCATCTTTGGCAACTGGTTACAAGTAGGCAATGACTTGAACCACAAGGTATTAGCATCATTAGCTCAAAAGTATGGCTCGGTATTCCTCCTCAAATTGGGGTCTAAAAAACTAGTAGTGGTATCAAATCCTGAGCTTGCAACCCAAGTTCTTCATACCCAAGGAGTTGAGTTTGGGTCACGCCCACGCAATGTGGTGTTCGATATCTTCACTGGTAACGGGCAAGACATGGTTTTCACAGTTTACGGAGATCACTGGCGCAAGATGCGGAGGATAATGACTCTTCCTTTCTTTACCAATAAGGTTGTGAACAATTACAGCGGCATGTGGGAGAATGAGATGGATTTAGTTGTGCAAGATCTTCGAAAAAACGAGAGTGTGAGGAATGAAGGCATTGTGATCAGGAAGAGGCTGCAACTGATGCTGTACAATATTATGTACCTTATGATGTTTGATGCCAAATTTGAATCACTAGATGATCCAAAATTCATTGAAGCTACTAAGTTTAATTCCGAAAGGAGCAGATTGGCTCAGAGCTTCGAGTATAACTACGGAGACTTTATCCCTCTTCTACGACCGTTCTTGCGAGGCTACTTGAACAAGTGCAAGGACTTACAGAGCAGAAGGCTTGCATTCTTCAACAATTTCTACATAGAAAAAAGAAGGTAACTAGTCGAGATTAAAATGATTTATTACTACTTTGTAAGGCCATTGGCGAACTGACTGAGTCATCGTTTTCGTTGCATTGTAGGAAAATAATGGCGGAAATGCGGAGAAGCACAAGATAAGCTGTGCCATGGATGCTATAATAGAAGCTGAGATGAAGGGTGAGATAAGTGAAGCAAATGTTCTATACATAGTTGAAAACATCAATGTGGCAGCAATTGAGACAACACTATGGTCAATGGAATGGGCTATAGCTGAGCTGGTCAACCATCCAACCGTCCAATCCAAAATCCGCGACGAGATCACAACCGTACTTGGAGACAATGACATAACAGAATCAAATCTCCAAAGGTTACCCTACTTGCAAGCAACTATAAAAGAGACATTAAGGCTTCACACACCAATTCCACTCCTAGTACCACACATGAACTTAAATGAAGCTAAGTTAGGTAAGTACAATATTCCTAAAGAGTCAAAGGTTGTGGTCAACGCATGGTGGCTAGCTAACAACCCTGAGTGGTGGAAAAATGCGGATGAGTTCAGGCCGGAGAGGTTTTAGAGGAGGAAGTTGGGACTGAGGCCGCTGTGGCTGGTGGGAAAGTGGATTTTAGATTCTTGCCGTTCGGGATGGGGAGGAGGAGTTGTCCGGGGATCATATTAGCAATGCCGATATTGGGACTCATTGTTGGTAAGTTAGTGAAGAATTTTGAAATGAGACCACCTCAGGGGATGGACAAGGTTGATGTTAGCGAGAAAGGTGGCCAGTTTAGTCTCCATATTGCCAACCATTCCGTAGTTACATTTCATCCTCTTGCAAATTGTCTCATTTGAAACCGAGGGCAATTACACGAACAAATCGTCAGTACATCCGATGATCGGTGTAACGCTTCAATATTCAAAATTACTTACTAAACAATAATTTTATAATAAAATTATTTTTTCTTTCCTACTTTGACACGCAATATTAACTTTTGGCTTTCCAAATTGGGTGAGTCACAATCAAATAGCATAAAAGAATTATTCTAAAATTATCGGGGTGGTGGGCTAGTTCACCAAAGCCTAATAAGTCCACTTTCGAGCATATTACGTATAGATATAGAGGAACATGTATATTGGAAATGTATCATGTAGATCTATACAATTTGGTGGATTCATAAATCTTCTCTTGCATCAGTTAATTGCATTTTTTGAACGCACCAGATTGTGTTCGTGCATTAATGATGCACATGTTTTGCACGTGATGCACACGTGATGTGTACATGAGAAATGCAACTACGTAGCACAATCTGGTGCGTTCAAAAAATGCAATCAACGGATGCAAGAATAGATCCACGAGTCCACCAAATTAGATGGATCCACGTGATACAACCTCCATGTATATTTGTATGACATAAGAACGTAATCTTGATCGTTGATTTGATTAAGTCAACGGTCAAGATTAAAGTTGGTTTTTCATAAATTTGGCGGTTGGATTTGCAAAAAATTCGGACGGTTAGTGATTGACGATTATTAATATCAAATTAGCAACCGTTAAATTGATAAAAATCAACATCTGCGCACCCGCCTAACCAAAATCGACCACGTGTCCATATTCGTCCCCAACTGGACTTTATTCTGTATCAAACAATTCGCATATTTTCAGAAAAGTCTTTTTCTTTTAATTAAATTTATAATTTTATTAATTTTATTTGCTACGTATTACCGACCTTTGACCTAGTTTAAATATCTCCAATTTATTTATATATTTAATTTTGATTTAAATCGAAAAAATCAATGGCGTGTTGAAGCTGTGAGGAGGTGTCTCTCCTCTGGACTTCGAATCTGAAACTCGTCTCCGGAGCGACGATGACACGCGGCGGAAATCGTCAAGCTGGTATCTGTAGATTAGGTTAAGGACTGTGCGGTGGTGGTTGAATCTTGACTCTGGATTGATTGATTGATTAAGCGGAGCTCGTGCGTGGTTTGTAGGCTTTGTGTTTTTCTAGGGTTTCAGTGTAAATATGGATAGATCTAATAGCAAGGATTTGGCTGGAAGTTCTTCTTCCTCAGGTATTTGTTATTTGTTTATGCTAATGTGGAATCAAGATTCATATTAAGGATATTTGGCATCCACAAAACGATCCTATATGTACAAATTCATATTAATCAACAGTTTTTATGATGATTGATGGTGTTTTGCAGCGAATGCGCTTTTTGATGCATCGCAATACGATTTTTTCGGTCAAGAGATTAGTGAAGAATTTGAGTTAGGTGGACTAGATGATCCAATTGATCTTCCGCGGTTTGGTTCTCGGAATGAAGGGTACCAGTTGTTTGAGAAGGATGAGGTAATATGGTAAATTGTTGCTGTTAGATGCTGGTGCTGTAATTTCATGTTTATTTTTATCCACTATTTTTGGGCTGATTTGATCTTCAAGAAGGATGTAATCTATCATATCTCTATGACGAAATGTTAAAATCTTACACGAGCTTGTATATTCTTCTTTTCAGGTTGCAAGAATGGGTTCTTTATCCGAAATTGATGATTTAGCTAGTACTTTCTTTAAGGTCAGGTGATTTTTCGAATAAACAATGTGAATGTTTAAGTTTTTCCTTGATCAGTGCCCTATATGTGCTATTTTGTAAGTTTTATGTTTTTAACTAATGATTTTGGTTCATATTCCAACTTACAGTACATGACTCTTTTACAACCTCTACTTTTAATATATAACTCTCCTGAAGTTCAAATTTTTCTGTTGTTTTGTTCTCTTTTAGTTGAACAAGGTAGTCACTGGACCACGGAATCCTGGAGTTATTGGTGATAGATCTGGATCTTTTTCACGGGAGAGTAAGTAAAGGTCTCATCGTATTGAAAATGGATGTAACCTTTTTCAGAATCTCATCATATTTATATGGTTGATACAAAGTAATCACAGTGCCTAAAACCTATGAGGCTAAAAGTGCACACCTGAACTATCTATATGATAACATATATTTATGTTTATCCTCTTGAAACCTTATTTGTTAGTTTTAACAGCTGGTTATGAGTTCATTTACAGTGTCATATATTGAATGCTTCCGTTGCATTTAACTCGGTAACATTACTTGGTTTTCTTTTCTTTCACAAGAGTATTTCAGTATTGCATCTGCAAGTTTGGCAACGTTCTGCCACTAATAATTGACTCCATTTTATATTCAGGTTCATCAGCTTCCGATTGGCAACAAGATGGAGATTATAATAGCTGGTTGGATCAACATATGTTAAGTACTGACAGTGAACAGGATGGAAAAAGATGGTCTTCACAGCCTCACCTGTCTTCAGCCCATCTTGCCGAAATAAAACCTATATACAGGACTGCTTCATATCCTCAAGAACAACCATTTGATCCTCAATATGCTAGCGACCCTGGGCTGGGCCCTTATCCGGAATTCACACCCTTCCCTCCAGGCAGTGGGTCATTGCAAACCCCTCCCCACCAATTGTCACGCCACCTTAGTATTCCTACCCTCAACAATGGACCTCAGTTGCCTTTCTCTAATCTCAGCCTATCTCCTTTATCTAATTCTAACTTCGACCTGGCTAATTTACCGTATGGTTACACTGGAAATAGTTCCCAGTTTAGTCCCAAAGGCTTTCCACAAAAAATCCTAGCACATAATAACTGGACCAGTCATGCAGGTTTATTGCACGGTGACAACTCCAACCTGCTGAACAATATTGCACACCAACGAATTCCCCTGCCAAACAGTTTGCTCTCTTCACAGTCAATGCCGATTCAGAATCAGCTGCAGCAGTTGATGCAGCAGAAATTGCTATATGAAACTCAGTCTCTGGCTTTATTGCAAGCTTTACAATCCCAACTTATCGGTACTCATCTTTCACCATCACACAAGCCTCTTCATGGAATGGCTGACACAAGAGATCTAAGGCATAAATCTTCACAGAAAAGCAGGCATCGTTCATCGCAGCAAGGGTCTGAAATCAGTAGCCAGAAAAGTGAGAATTTGTGGACACAGTTCAGATCCAAGTACATGACTGGTGAGGAAATTGAGAGTGTTCTTAAAATGCAGCATTCTTCTGGTCACAGCAATGATCCATATGTGAATGATTATTATCGCCAAGCTCGGCTTGCTAAGAACTCGACTGAATCCAACTTAAAGTTCTTCCCAGCACACCTGAGGGAGCTGCCTTCTCGTGGCCGTAACAGTACAGAGAACCAGAACAAAAGCTCAGCTAATCCATTTGCGAAGACCTCTTTCTCTTCTCTTAGAAAACTCCGCTCCCTTCTTGAATTTGAGACTTCTCCAACTCTGTCAGGGGACAGCACAGAGCAAGGTGTAGCTGACAGATCTTTGGAAGAAGAACCTATGTTTGCAACCAGGAATGCAATTGAAGATGCACTGGGAGCTCTACTCGATATAGAAGATATTGATCGAATCTTACAATATAGTCCACCTCAGGATGGTGGAGCTCATCTCAGGCGGAAAAGACAAATCTTGCTAGAGGGATTAGCAACTTCTATTCAGCTTGTCGATCCGCTTGGAAAAAATAACATCTCAGGGTCACTCTCTTTAAAAGATGATATCGTGTTTCTACGTCTTGTTTCAATCCAGAAGGGCAAGAAATTCCTGTCAAAATATTTGAAGCTTATCTTTCCTGGTAGTGAACTTTCCCGAGTTGTCTGTATGGCTATCTTCCGCCACTTAAGATTTTTGTTTGGTGGCATCCCGTCTGATCCTGCAGCAGCCGAGATGGCTAATATACTTTCAAAAACAGTCTGTTCAGCCATTAATGAAATGGATCTTCATGCTCTCAGTGCTTGTCTAGTTGCAGTTGTCTGTTCCTCAGAGCAGCCCCCTCTTCATCCGATTGGAAGCCCTGCTGGAGATGGTTCATCTATTATAATAATATCTGTTCTAGAGAAGGCAACTGGTCTACTTACCGACTTTCATGCAGCTGGCAACTGCAGCATGACTAACCGTGCTCTTTGGCAGGCCTCATTTGATGAATTTTTTGGGCTGTTGACAAGGTACTGTTTGAGCAAGTACGACTCAATAAAACAATCTTGAATGACGAAGCGCTGCCCAGCACTGCTATAATGAGTCAAGAAATTGCTAAAGCTGTAAGACGCGAAATGCCTGTAGAGCTTTTGCGTGCCAGTCTTCCTCACACTGATGAGCACCAGAGAAAACTCCTATTGGATTTTGCAAATCAATCTATGACTACAACTGGGACGGACCCTCATAGTGTGAGTAGTGGCCACATATCTTCAGAATCTGTTCGAGGTTGACACCTGTTATAAAACATCTCATTCTCAGTAGAATGCAAGATAAGCGCTGTTAAGCTATTGAGTTGTACAAACTAATGGCCAAGTATCATTTGGATGCTTCCAGTGTTCCTTCAGCTGTTTGAGCAGGCAAAGGTTGTCTCTGAAGCCAAGCTGGTGTAGTTAGGCTTTTAATTCTGCTTGAACTATTTTCATTTACTCTAAGTTATTGTTATGAGCACTTAGCAGGTCACAGATACCATCACTTTGCCGTGTAAAACAAGGCAATTTAGAAGCTTTGCTTTGCAGGAGCTTGATTTTGGTGGTGTCATAAAACTCTCCATCACAGTGGATGCATTGGCCCTAGCCAATGCAGTCGGGTATCCATCCAAATGCCTATACCCAGCCCCTGTTTACCCAAACAAAGTATGGAATCTGTCTATGCTACACAGCTTACTATGTCTGTTTTAATCTTCTGGAACTTGGATGAGATTCTTGATCCTGAGCTTGGTTAGCTGAAAATGGTGTTTAATACTGTGACTTGGGCAAGGGTTAGCAAAGGTTCAAGTTTGCCTCCGATGCCACAGAGTAAAAGGGAATACAGGGCGACGGCCTTTATATCCAATATACCCTTTCGTAACACTTTTTTGATTATTTCAATAAATTTCTTAATTTTTTTTACAACTTTAGAGTACTCAATAAATTTCGTTTTGTCGGGCTGCTCTGCGATCGTCTCCCGCTCAGTCTATGTTGCTGGAGCTCCGTGGTGGCCCTGCAGATGTTGTCGATGCTCAGCCTGTTCTGTGCCTGCTGTGGTGGACGCCGGTCCTGTTCTGGTTGGCTGCGTTCCTGCTGTGTTTGGTCGGTTGCGTCAACCGTTGCTGCTCAGCCGGGTCGGTTGCGTTACTGATGTGTTTTCCTGCCGCTTGCTTTGCTGCGTGGCTGATCTCTCTTTTTGCCTTGTCACTGCTGTTGCTGCCTCCGTTCATGGTGCTGTTGCCACGGGTGATGTTGTCGCCGGCGGTGCTCCGTTCAGTTGCACCGTGTCTCGTGTTTTCCTCGATCAGACACATGGTTTCCTTCGGAACGAACACGTGTCCAACTGCTTCATTTTAAATGTCGGCTTTCCCAGCGCATTACACGTGTCTCCTGGTTATATCAATCGGTTGGTTCAACTATTCCAGCGCATTACACGTGTCCAGCGCATTACACCTGTCCCGATTGGTTCGGTTATTCTATGTTCGGTTCTTCTCAGCTATTGCCTCCTATGTTCAGATTCAGTTGGGATTATTTCTTTAAAGCTGATCAGAGTCATTCTTTTACTATCAACGAAATCTCAGGAGTCTATGAGTATAGTGGGTTTTCTCATATAGTGCTCACTAAGTTTCTGTCATATTTGTTCGTCTATTTTTGTACTTATCGAGGCAAAGTGCTCGATTTAGTCCTTAGTTTATCTCTTCTTATATGTTTTGACTAGTTCGAGTCGGACTAAGTTCGCTTAGCCTTCCAAGTCCTCGAGTTGTACTATTGGGCTTCTGCCCTTTCAATCAAAAAAAAAAAGCGTGGAAGAAGGATATTTTTCGTTGTCCTAGCATTGCCCCAGCATTGCCCTTTTCTTCAACTTAAGGTTTACCGAAACGATAACACGTCATAAATGTGACCGTTTGTGTTGGAGGCAAAGCATAAATTATCTACTAAATCCGATCAAAACATCAAAATCTAGGGTTTTAATTTACTGTGAGGTATTTGAACAGAGCTGTCGAAACGCGAGCGGACGATATGGGGAAATCGACGACGGAGGCGAAAGTAGGCGAAGAGGTTCATCACCCCTACGCATACCATGTTTCAGGGTCTCGGAATCTGTGCTCGCCGAATTGGCGAGATCTCATTCGCTCTAGCTGGTCCGCTTATTTGCGCTTTCAAATTTTATTATCTGTTGCATTTAAATCGATTGATCACAATTGAACTTTTGAGTATCTTTTCTGAGATTTAGTATTTGTAATCTGTTTTGCATCAATTTTGTTCAATTCAATTTCATTTCAGTCTAGCACAATGAATACAATTACACTAGATATTGGATGCTGTTGGGGATTGGCAATTGTAACAATGTGAAGTTGGTTGTAATACTTATGATGTTTTGTTTCGTGTAGGATGGATGGGAATTACAAGATGACGGTTTATGGCGTGCTTCATACAGGCAGTGTATTACTTGAGCTAGACATACAGGAGAACAGAAAGGAGGAGAATGCTTTAGCTCCAAAATGGTGGCTGCCTTTTAAGTACAGGCTGTCGAAAACGTTGATTGACGAGAGAGATGGGTTAATATTTGGTGCAATACTTGAATGGGATATTTCTGCTGCTTTAGCGGATTTGATACCTTTTAGACCTAGAGGAGCTCCGAGAGCTGTTTTAGCTCTTCGTGGGACGTTGCTTAAAAAGTCGACGATTAGGAGGGATGTGTAGGATGATCTTCGGTTTTTAGCGTGGGAGAGTTTGAAGGGGTCTGTGAGATATAATGTTGCTTTTGAAGGTTTAAAGGGTTTGAGCGAGTGTTATGGAAGTAGTAAGGTGTGTATAGCTGGTCATTCTTTGGATGCTGGTTTTGTGCTTCAAATTGGTAAAGAGTTGAGCAAAACAAGGGGTTTATGTTGAGACACATTTGTTTAACCCGCCTTCTGTCTCGTTGGCAATGAGCTTTAGGAATATTGGTGAAAAGGCTGAGTCTGCATGGAAGAGACTGAAATCAATGCCTCCATCAAACAGTGAAAATGAAACGGAAAGACCACCCACAGTTGGTGAGAGTGAGAATATTTCAAGCTTATTCAACAGTTGGATACCTAATATCATGGATTCAAAGAAGTGGGTACCAAATCTATACGTGAACAACAGCGACTACATCTGTTGCTACTACAATGACCCCGTTGAAAATGGAGCCACTGAACAGAAGGAAAATGTAGCTCCCTCCAAATGCCCTGTAGCTGCTAAGCTCTTCGTCCTTTTTTAAAGGCAAGCAGAAATTTCTTGAGGCTCATGGGTTAGAACAATGGTTGTCAGATGACTTGGAACTCAAAACTGCTCTCGGTTACAGCAAGCTCATTAGCCGGCAACTTAAGTCATTGTACAGTCTTCCAACATCTCTTCCATCACAAATCAAGCCAAAATAGCCAAATGAGGTATATTTCTCCCATTGTGAAATTAAACATCAGCTTTGTCTATCTTTATTATGTTTTCTTAGTAGTTGATGCTTTCAATCTTGGTCTGAGTTCAAATTTGTTACAATAGCGGCCTTTCTGCAGGCTGTTATGTAAGAGCAAGTTCCTTTTGATTTATACAATGTACATAACAATATATACACAAGGACAAGAAAATAAATACTTATATATCTTCGTCTTCCAATGGTGCTGTACAAGTATAAGCTTGTCACTTCTGTTCCCTGTTCGTCTTGGCCTAACTGTTGCTGATATTTTACAGTGTCCATCACAGTAACCAGCTGCATATATCGTCCATTTTAAAAACAGAAACTTTGAAGCCACTACTCGATATCTTGGTAAGCTGACCATTCAGCATCCACCACAGGTAACTGATTCTCAAAACATAAGTTATCCGCTTTACACATTTCGCTGAAACTCATATTAGTTTCCCAATGCAGATTATAACTTCCTTCTAGAGTGTCCGAATATGTTTGTTCATCCGGGTAATATTGTTCAGGTTTTGAAATTGTTAAAACTGGAGACACTTATCAGTAAAAGTGTTCTTGAACGCCTGTTTCATATGATTCTGTCTTGATAGTTTCGAACCACTACAGAGTGCAGATATTTACGAAAACAGATTTTCTAGACATCTTGATTTAGATAAGCTTGTTGCTGTTGTGTATTAGGTGTCAAACGATTGCTGGCTTCTGAGATATGGTGGGACATAATAAACTCAAACCATAAGAACATGAATATCTGAATCAAACTCTTCGACAAACTGGTGGAGCAGAGCTAGCCATCTACGCAAAATTTTATGAGAAAAATCCTGGAAAGGTGTCGAGCAATTATGTTCCAGCCAATGAGGGCATTCATTCAGATTCCATCAGATAAGTATTCATTCCTATAAAACACTGCATTTCATTACATTATTCTCATCAAGCAATCATATAGTCATTTGAAGCACCTTGGGTACTTTGATAACTTGTTCTTCAATGGCTGCTTCAACTATGACTCTCTCTTCTCCAGCTCTTATTGGGGAGCCCGTCAAGCTAGCTCGGTCTGCTGAACTTTTTGGCGAAGGCCGCATCACCATGAGGAAAACTGCTGGCAAGCCAAAGCAAGTTTCTTCATCGAGTCCCTGGTATGGTCCGGACCGTGTTAAGTACTTGGGACCGTTCTCTGGTGAGGCTCCATCATACCTCACTGGAGAATTCCCTGGTGACTATGGATGGGACACTGCTGGACTTTCAGCTGATCCAGAGACATTTGCCAAGAACCGTGAGCTTGAGGTGATCCACTCCAGATGGGCAATGCTCGGCGCTCTAGGCTGTGTATTCCCAGAGCTCCTATCTCGCAATGGAGTCAAATTCGGTGAGGCTGTCTGGTTCAAAGCTGGAGCACAAATCTTCAGCGAAGGCGGGTTGGACTACTTAGGCAACCCAAGCTTAGTCCATGCCCAGAGCATCTTAGCCATTTGGGCTACTCAAGTGATCTTGATGGGTGCAGTTGAAGGCTACAGAATTGCTGGTGGACCTCTTGGCGAAGTTGTCGATCCTCTTTACCCTGGAGGAAGCTTTGACCCATTAGGACTTGCTGATGACCCTGAGGCTTTCGCTGAGCTGAAGGTCAAAGAGCTTAAGAATGGCAGACTTGCCATGTTTTCCATGTTTGGATTCTTTGTCCAGGCAATTGTCACTGGAAAAGGACCATTGGAGAATCTTGCTGACCACCTTGCTGACCCTGTCAACAACAATGCTTGGGCTTTTGCCACCAACTTTGTCCCCGGCAAGTAAAATGGTCTAATTTTTGGATGGGTTGGTTTGATGAGATGAGATCGATGCTTTCGAGTTGTAAATTGGTATGGGGAAGTTGTTGCTTGAAAATTCTCATGAAATGAATGTAATGTTTTGAGTTTGATTTCTTATTGATTTTATTTGAAACGAACCTTGTCTGATTTTATCCTTATATCCATCCGCTGGACTACTCCTTTCGGGACGCAAGAAACACTTGTTGATATTGATATAAAGTTTCAATCTTTGGAGCTGGGCACACGTGATAAGATTCAAACTCCCAGAGGTACATTATCTCTTTGCTTTGGTGCAGGTGACACATACATTATCATGATGATGTTGGTGGACACTGTAGTAAGATTCTTCCTCTTTTAATTCATAAATATTGCTTTGAAAGCTAAAAACAGCTTTTCTTCAAAATCATGTATGGTTACATCATTGAATGAAAATTTATAAAATGTTTTAAACAAGATTAATACTATTTTGTATTCAAATGTTGGTTCACACGATGTTATATGATAACAATTATCAAAGAAAATATCACTTCAATGATTGTAATCGAGTTCCTTGATGGGATTGATCTTGTTCCAAATTTAATTTAGCCTAATTCTGACCAAAACAACAAACCAAGCATGTATGTTCCACATTTGATTTTCCCAAAATCTTAGGCTTTTTCATCTACCTAAATGTTCAATGCTAAATAATTCATAGTGCAAAACGAGACCGTTGAGACCCAACCCTGTCAAGACTTTTCAATAGTTGTAGTGACTATAGTGACACATTAATATAACTTAATCAAATAAATTCTCAAAATTGATATAAACCAATTATTTGACTGGGAGTCTGGAACCCAATTTGAGCAACAATTTAATACTCATTTTATCCATACATTTATTTATCAAATCATTATTCATACATTAATATTCAGTCAAAAAATTGACCAGAATTTATAAATAAAATTAAATACAAAATTGTGATTAAGTGGCTTGGACTTCAGTCTGATTGAGTCTTCCTCCTTATTCCCACCTTTTGCTCTTTCTCTCTCTTCACACCTCTTTAGCTGCCTTTCTTCATTTCAATCCAAAGCCTCTTCATTCACCCAGAGCGACCCTAGTCCGCATCTATTGAGAAACCCCACCTCGAAAGTCCCATCCTTTTTCAACCACCCTTCGGATTTCGGAAGACGGGATTTTACTGGATTGCGTGATTCCAGGACTTCGCATTTGATTGATTAGTCTCGGAAATTGATTTCTGATTGGGTTTTGAGTGGATTCGATGATGGGTTTCGGCTGGGTTAGTGTAAAGGTGACTGCTTTATAGCTTTGATGAGTTAGGGCTTGTGATCTGAAGTGTCTGTCCCACCGCAGGCTTTGAAATGTTGATGATGTTGCTGTATGCTGATTTATAGTCTTTTCTAGGTTGTGTGGTATGGAAGTAGATGTGTCATTTCTTTTTCTGGTCACTTTTTATTGATTTCTGTATAATTTTGTTGATGCATTGTTTAAATTAAGGCGGTCTTATAGGAATAGTGAGTAAAGGGGGTATCTAAAAATTTTGGTGTTGATATTTGCAGGAATTAAAATTTGATGCATTGATGCAAATGTGCTGAATCTGTCAAAGGATAGTTACGGTGGAAAGAATCAAGTTTTGAATAACAATGTCGATGGATGGTGCATTGTCTACAAGATCGATTTTTGGATTGGAGCTATGGGTTTTGATATGTATCATTGTCTCTGTGTTAATTGTGTTAATTCTTTGTATTCTCATGTGGGTGACCTTTTGGAGAAAGTCGACGAGGTATAATTCTAATCAGTCTCAAATACCTGACGTGTCCAAGGATATTAGGGTTGATAGACTTGGTGCGCAAAGTTCAAGTGATCGTCGGGATAATGTTATTCTTAATGTCAATGATCATTCTAATGAGGAGTCTTCAGAAAATAGAAATGCGGCTGTTCATCTGGGAAGGAGTGTGTCAAATGAACCTGATAATCTAAGTCAGGGTAGCTCTATGTATCATCATGAGAGAAATTTAAGTTCCCAATCTTGCGAAGATGGAAATTCTGTTAGTTTATGGAAGCAAAATTCTCATCCGTTTGTGACAGCTTCCCCTTTAGTTGGCATGCCAGAAGGCTCACATCTTGGTTGGGGCCACTGGTTTACCTTGAGAGATCTTGAATATGCAACTGAGAAGTTCTCTCGAGCGAATGTGATTGGTGAAGGTGGTTATGGAGTTGTGTACAGAGGCAGATTAGTCAACGGGACTGACGTTGCTGTGAAGAAAATTCTGAACAACCTGTATATATATTTTCACTTAATTTCATACTGTGTTTTACCTGTGATTTATATTGCGCATCTAATAAAGTGCTGTTTCAATATTGTGGGTATGTAGCGGGCAGGCTGAAAAAGAATTTAGGGTGGAAGTGGATGCGATTGGCCATGTACGTCACAAGAATCTCGTAAGACTTCTTGGGTACTGTATTGAAGGGGTTCATAGGTATTTTCGCTTAACTGATAATTTCTCACTCAGTTGTTTTTTGTAGACTGTCTTAACAGTGAGTTGGACAATTGTGCATAGCAATAACTCTTAATTTGTACCTGTTCTTTATGACACTGTTAACTTTAACCGCTCGACACTTGGTCCTTCTCTGCTGAAATTTATACACTGATAATCTAATATGTCTCTTGATTAACTTGTTCTATCAATTTTTACAGGATGCTGGTGTATGAGTATGTTAACAATGGCAACTTAGAGCAGTGGCTTCATGGATCATTGAATGAAAATGGAAGCTTGACTTGGGAAGTTCGCATGAAGATCGTTACTGATATTGCCAAGGCGTAAGTACTTACAAAGCTTTACTCTTATTCGGCTTTGGTCGACTCAGATTTTGTAGTTACATTTGTATATTAGTTGGGTTCATTTTTCCATATATACTATGTATGTTAACATTAGCTTTGGATTTTCGGCTCTGAATTGTTTCTTAGTGTTGACGTGTTAAACTCCTATGCTTGACCATTTCTAAATTATGCTAATTGAAAATTGCCATTTAACATGGAAGGTCATAGCCAAAAAAATGCTGTTCTTATTTGTTTAGCGTTGTTTAATCTGTGAGATTGTATTGCAGCCTTGCTTATTTACATGAGTCCATTGAGCCGAAAGTCATTCATAGAGACATAAAAGCCAGCAATATTTTATTAGATGATAATTTTGACGGGAAGCTATCAGATTTTGGCTTGGCCAAACTTTTAGACGCAGGAGAGAGTCACATAAATACTAGAGTCATGGGAACCTTTGGGTAAGCCTAAACTTTAACTGTTATTCCTTGTACATTTAATTTGAGTAGCTAAAATACGGGGTGAACATCAATTCAGGTATGTGGCTCCGGAGTACGCTAACACTGGCTTACTAAATGAAAAGAGTGATATATACAGTTTTGGTGTTCTTTTCTTGGAAGTGATTACTGGGCGAGACCCGGTTGACTACTCACGCCCTGCTAATGAGGTGAGAGTTAAGTCATTTTCACTTCTTCTCTTGTAATACATTAGCTTAAAAGACTGATTCGCCTATGTTACTATTGCTGTACCAGGTTAATCTAGTGGAATGGTTTAAGATGATGGTTGGATCTAGACGAGCTGAGGAAGTTGTGGATCCTTCCCTTGAAGTGAAACCTGCAACACGTGCTCTGAAACGAGCTTTGCTGGTAGCACTTCGATGTGTTGATCCTGAGTCCGAGAAAAGGCCTAAGATGAGTCGAGTTGTTCAAATGCTTGAAGCTGATGAGTTTCCAATACGCGAGGTAAGCCTCTTTTCAAATATAAGATGATATATCCCGGCAGACATTCCTAGAAGTTTTACATCATATGATTTCTTTTTTTAGAACCACGACATAAGGGAGAAATGTAATTATATATTGATGATTATAACAAAGTTCTTACATGTTCACAGGATCGAAGGAACAGGAAGACTCGAACTGCCAGCATGGAAATTGAGTCCATTACAGAGACTAGTACTAATGCTAAAACAGAGATAAAGTCCGAGGGCCATGCAACTGACAGACATGAGTAGCATAGAATCTAACGTGCGTGATTGTTCAAATGCTGATTCATACGAATGTCCTCCTTTGGTTGACTGTAGTGTAAACATAAGCTCAAAGATCTACTTGCCAGAGAGAAGTGTCAGTGAGAACTAGCTAGCTTAATGCTATCTATCATTTCCTAAAATATGGTTGGAAACAACTTTGTAGTGTTGTACATCTCTTTGAAATAACTTTACTTTTACGGACTGTTGATATCGATCACTAGCAATAGTATCAACGATTGAGATAATATTCTTCCGTCTTACCGTTGCCTGATCCGGCATGCTTATAATTAAATCAAATAGCATGCTATAATTAAACAATTTAATATTAAAAATACCCTCTTAAATGTTCCAACTGTTAAACTATATAAACTGACGAAGCCCAAACGAGAGCCCAATCTTCCTCAAGTCTCGAAAAACCCTAAAAAATCGAAATTGGATTTACACAAAATCCAAGCCGCACGCAGTTATCGTCGTCGTTCACTGGATTACGCTTATCATAAATCCAAATCCCTAATTCGGTAAGCACGCTTTTCCCTATCTTTCTCTATTTTCTTCGCTGTCGTCATCCAACGTCGTCTCGCTACTCCGGCCACGCAGCTTTGCATGCAGTAGTTCAATCTTGCTGTCGGCTGTAGTTGTGGAAATGGCCGTGAACTTGAAATTGTTTAGTAGCTCTTTCGTTGTGGTATCAAGAAGTTATACCACGAAATCTTTGTTGAAAATTCAGAAACAGGATTTAGGAAAATTGAGGAGAATCAGTATCGTCTCCAAGAATTGTTTATATTATGTATGGCTCTGAGATGAAAATGTGCATTTATTTTAATCTTCTGTAGCTTCTGATTTACTTGTTCCAAGTAAACCTGCTGATTGTATCAAATGGAACTTGTCGCTTATTACTATAAGGTTAGGTGATGTGTGTTGATGTTTGCTAAGATCTCGTTTGATATTAGACAGGTTCTCTAGCTCTTGGTAGTGGAAGGATTTTGGCTGCTGCTAATTTGTCTACGTCTGTTGAGACAGCAGAAATGGTTAGCTTATAGTTATTTCAATCTGCTTAATTTTGCTTTTGACAATCATTGTTGTTTGTATTGGTGACTATTGAAAGTTGAATAATGTGTTTATGTATGCTAGGAAGAAGAGAACCCGGGTAATGTGAAGAGGCAACTAGAGAAGCTTTTTAAAATATCTCTTCAAGCTACAGTCCCGGATGAGAAGGACATAGAACCATTGATTGCTGCAAGCGCAGGAAATTTCGGGGACTACCAATGGTAAGAGAGAAATTTGTCACAAGTTAAATACGAGTCAAATAATGTTTTGGTTGGTTTATTACATTGCTTAATTTGTTTTTTGATTGATATATTTACTTGTTGGGATTAGTAACAATGCCATGAGCACATGGGCAAAAATAAAAGGGAAGGGCACGCAATACAGAGGTCCCCCAGCTGTTGGACAGGTCTTGATTTCATTTTTCTACTGGTCGAAACTCTTTAACTAGCACTTCTGGTGCAGGTTTTGAATATTCATATTTTGAAATTTATTATCATATCTTTTGTTGGTTTTGACAATTGACACTTACAATAGTTAGTAAGGCCCTTCTAGATAGATCAGTGTATACAATTCCAACTGTTGGTTTCCTGTGTGCAGGCTATAATGAAGAATCTTCCGCAATCTGATATGGTTGAGTCGTGCTCAGTAGCAGGTCCTGGATTTGTAAATGTTGTTTTATCCAGTCGCTGGATAGCAAAGGTTTCTAAAAAAACTATTCACTACTCTGCTCGAAGCATCTGCACTCTCTTATTTTAGTGTATATTCTAAATTGTCATTTACCTTTCTGCAGAGCATTCAAAGTATGCTTGTGCATGGTATCCAAACATGGGCACCGAAGCTCTCAGTCACTAGGGCAGTTGTTGACTTCTCCTCACCAAACATAGCCAAAGAGATGCATGTTGGGCATCTGAGGTCTACTATCATAGGTGATACATTAGCAAATATGCTAGAGTTTTCAAACGTCGACGTTCTCAGGAGAAATCATGTTGGTGACTGGGGGACACAGGTATGATTATGTTTAACTTTTTACTGTGAAATGAATCTTCAGATCTATTCGTTGTGAAACTTAGCAACCGTATCTGTGGTTATAGGTTTCTCAGTAGGAATATCTGTTTCTTTTCCAAATATGTAATATAAATGCAGTTCATCGCTTGATGTGACGTGAAGGTTTTTTTATAGCATTTTGACTAAAATATGCTTCTTCTATTTTCAGTTTGGAATGCTGATTGAATTTTTGTTTGACGAAAAGCCAAATTGGGACCATGAAGAAGACGCTGCTATTGGAGATCTTCAGGTATGCGTCAGAAATTATTGCTTCAATAGCTACTGCCTCTCAGATAAACCTATAGTTTCAAATAATTATATGCGATGTGAACTCATAAATTTACTAGGTAATGAATATTTTTAGAATATATTACAAAGCATATATTGCATACATTTCATTTGTTTTAGCATGCATTCCTTCACTATTGCACTATCTTATTGAGTAGGTCTGTTGACTTTGATTGTATTTTCATAGGCATTCTATAAGAAGTCCAAGCAAAGGTTTGACAGTGACCCTGCATTTAAGGACAGGGCACAAAAAGCAGTTGTTAAGCTCCAGGTAAATTACAATTTACTATCCTTTCATTTTCTATAAAGTTGCTTCGACAGCTAAGCTAAATATTCTCCTTCAAATGAAATGTTCCTTGTTAATTGACTTTGTTATCTCCATTTTCAAAGCACGTCTTTTTGCTTATATATTTCTATTTATTGGGTCTTTCTGCTCCCTCAGAGTGGAGATGCAAAGTACCGACAGGCGTGGCAGCAGATTTGTGAAATTAGCCGCAGAGAATTTGACAGTGTTTATAAACGTTTGAGAGTCCAGTTAGAAGAAAAGGTAAACAACACAAATTTTTTTTACATACATATTTTGATTAAAATACTGATATTTATTTTGACGTCTATGATATAAATGAGTTTCTTATAGATATTCTGGAGCGAAAAATTAAAATTACTTACCATGTATCTTTTGCTAGGGTGAAAGCTTTTACAACCCATACATTCCTCAAGTTTTGGAAGAATTAACTAAGCTTGGGCTCGTCGAAGAGAGCGAGAATGCTAAAGTTATCTTCATTGAAGGCTTTAACATTCCGCTTATTGTTGTGAAGAGTGATGGAGGATTTAATTATGCCTCAACAGACCTAGCTGCAATCTGGTAAGCAAACTAACTTGGTAGGTTCTAAATGGGAATGCTTCTTTAATATTGCTTATTTATTTTTACGAATGTCAATAATTTCGCTGATTTGTCGATAGTATTTATTTACTGTTGTAAAATTATTTGAATACTATCTCACCTATCCAATTGATATACACGATGTTAAACTGATACCGCTGTACGACATGCTAGCTGATAGCACATCCAAACAAAATTATATCTTCTTCTGCTTTCATCTGCCCCCTTGAAATAAATTTTTTCCCTTCCAACCGACCTATCATATATTTTGCTGCGTTGTTAATCAAGCACGCTGCACCGGTGACTGCATCGATATTTATGTGCATAGTTTTCCATTGTATTTGTTATTCTCTGTCTCTGTGACATTATATTTTTTGTTTAGTCATTTAATATTATGGTTCTTCACTTCCATTGTTAAAAGGTACCGCCTTAATGTAGAAAAGGCTGAGTGGATGATTTACGTCACTGATGTCGGTCAGCAGCAGCACTTCCATATGGTTTTCGATGTATGTACCCATTACCTCATTACTTGTTCTTTTAGAGGAATATGTTGCACGCGTTTATAATTGATTAGATGCAGCTGAGATTTTGATTGTATCACATTTCAGGCTGCCAGGCGTGCAGGATGGCTCCCCAGTGACAGTAGTCAATACCCAAAAGTTAATCACGTTGGTTTCGGCCTTGTTCTTGGAGAGGATGGAAAGAGGTTTCGAACTAGGTCAAGTGAAGTGGTCAGGTTAGTTGACTTGCTTGATGAAGCCAAAACCCGTAGCAAGGCTGCCCTTGTAGAACGAGGTAAGCTCTATGTGTGCTAATGCTCTATGCTGATTATCATTGTATTATGCATACTGTTTGTAAATGGATTTTCTTTGTTCGTGCAATTTAAAATGTACATCTTTGTTAAGAAATTTACCAAAATAATGCTACCTTAATAACTGCTAAGCTGCTGGAAATGTACTCCTTTTTACATAAATTTCAACAGAGTGTCTAAATAGGCATATGCGTTTACGGTGTCTTCATTTCTTGAAGTTTCGTTCCATTTATTTTTCAGGTAAGGCTGCTGAGTGGACTGAAGACGAGCTTGAGAGTACGGCTGAAGCAATTGGATATGGTGCTGTCAAGTAAGCAATTTTGATTCGCATTACATAATCGAATATTTGCTATGACTCTACTTGTTTGTAAAAGTGTGCTTGAGTTGAACGATATAATTTGCATTCATATTTTCATGAATCAATAATCAAGGATTGAATGGAAAAAAGTGTATCGCCTAGATTTGTTCGTCTTTCGCATGATCATTCGGGTCACTGTTACCTTACGGTTTGTTTAGGCTAATTATTAGACAGTCATACTGATGCATGTCTTGTATGTAATGTAATTTAAGTAGATTGACCAATGCAAGTTATGAACAATATTTCTCTTTTATCATTTCAGATACGCTGATTTGAAGAACAATCGGTTGACAAATTACACATTTAATTTTGATCAGATGCTCAGTGATAAGGTGTGGTACCCTCCTTTCCTCTTATTTTAATATGTATTATATGTAATATCAGTGTACAATTTCAGTCTCTTGCCAATGTTATATGTGATTAGCTTATTTTTCAAGTCTAGTGATGGTTAACTTGACTTTTTAAAGAGAATTAAAGGACAAAGGTATGCGCAATGAAACCATGGGGTGCACAACTCAAAAACAATCAGATGGATCATTCTGTTTGATATATTTACTTCAGTAATATGTAGAGAAACACTGTTGTGCATCATCAAGTTTAATTTTTGCTGTATAAACTCATTTGTGTGATTTCAATATAAACATGCATTACATCTTAAAAAACTCCTTTACTAATCTCGTATGGCAATATTTTGATTTATTTTTTACTCTTCAGGGAAACACAGCTGTGTACTTGTTATATGCCCATGCTAGGATAGCCTCCATTATCAGAAAATCAGGAAAAGACATAGAAGAACTAAAGAAAGTAAGTGCATGGTTAGCTTAAGGTTTCCCTTGTACCTTTTTTTAAATATAGTTGTTTTCATCATTTATGTTGTCTATATATTGCTGGCATTCAGCAAGGTGGGATATGAGAACCAACTCGCAGATGTACTGTCATTTCGTATTAAGTTTCAAATAATCGTGCTGTAAACTTGAGGAAAATTTATACTTTGAATATGCTTGTATGTGCCCTAGAATAGTTTGTTTGACCGGGATCCTGATTCTTTTACAGATATATTGATAAGTCTGTCTAAAGTAATTTACTTGTTACTTTGTTCATTTTACTTATTTGATTGACTTTGCAGACAGGAGTACTAACCTTGAATCATCCAGATGAACGTGCTTTGGGGCTACATTTACTTCATTTTGCAGAGGTAATATTTCTCATGTGGTTCCATTCCTTACTCAAACACAGAAATTTAATACATTGTCACCTGCAGTTACATTAATACATTGCATACAACTGTTTGCAGATTGTTGAAGATGCATGCATCAACTTGCTACCCAACATATTGTGTGAATTTCTTTATAATTTATCAGAGCACTTCACGAAGTTCTACTCCAACTGCCAGGTATAAACTCCATTTTCAATCTTGTAAAATTGTTGGTACAATTTTGCATTTTTTCTTGTCACCTTCATCAGATAATTAAAGTTTTGCCACTAATAACTAAACTGTACAAAAACATAGGTGGTAGGCTCGGAGGAAGAAACAAGCAGGCTTTTATTATGCGAGGCAACAGCAGAAGTGATGAGGAAATGTTTTGGCCTTCTTGGAATCACGCCTGTCTACAAAATATAAACACACTGCACTTGCTACTAATGAAACATACAGCAGTTACGAATGGATGTGCTTTTGCATGTTTAGAAAATTCTAGTGAACGACCTGGACTCTGTTATCTTGATCATTTATTTTAAATCCTTAATTTGGTGGGTTTCTACTGGTCGTGCTTAAATTTTGCTGTAGCTTTAAACTCAGTTGGTACACAATCATCTGGCTGATTTAAGGTCAACCAGGGGAAGTTTGGTAGTTCTACATCTGAACAGCAATTACTAAATATTATCAGCACCAAATTGAGACGCTACATTTATGTAACAGGAAAAAACAGTTCTTTTCATGAAGACACTAAACCTGATTGTCAATTTTGAAGAAGCCACATTTTCGATATATATAAAAAACGTTTCAACACAACTTCAATTTATTAGAAACGTATATTTCAAGTACATATTTAATTGTATTTAAGATTAAGGCATAAAACATTCATCTATTAAAAGGAGCCCAATATTGAAGCAATGCAGTACTCAACAATTCATTCCAAGTATCAGGAACTCCGGGTAAACACCAATGATCGCAATCCATAGTCATACGGTTAGCTGATTCGTATATACTAGGATGTCCATCTACTCTTAATTGTGACAAAAGAGTCACATTCAAATAATATACCGGCGTCTTCATTGATTTCAACACTTTCTCCACCAAATTCTCCATCTGCTTAAGTCCGTTACTTGGATAACTTGATCCTGGCAATGGTTTCGTCTCAAACATACAATTATCTTTTGTTCCCCATTCATATCCACTGAACAATCAATATCAAACCATTACTTAAAAAAACTCACATAAACATATAATTAACAAATATGTTGAGTTAGAGTCGAGAATTACTAAAAGTGATTCGGAACAGGTCCTACGAAGAACACTTTAGTTTTTTTAGGATTTATGTGTTTATCTACCCATTTTGCCCAAGTCCGTAACACCTTCTCTATTGCCACTTTGATTTCTATATTTTTATACGTTCGCTCATTAGTTTCAACATAATCCCATCTACAAATTCACAGAAAGAGTAAAATGTGACAACAACCTTAACTTTGTTCCAACAATATTTAATGTGATTAGCAAAATATAAAAAAACTCACGGATAACCAAACTGTGCATGAAGCCATGAATGCCACATGTTGAAGATCAACACTTCATTACCCCACCATAAATTTTCTGTCGTCAGTGAATCTAATTTTATAACTCTCCCCACTCCTGGTTTATCAACAATGTCTACTAAAAATGGCTTGGACCGATCAACATGTATATAGACATCCTTTAACTGCAAAAAAATTCAAACTTCATCATGTAATACTACAAAGGATTGGATTTTAGAGAAACATGAGGAACGATTTAATCCCAGCCACTTATTTTGATAATTTGACGAAAAAAATTAAAGTTAATTTTTATAAAATGGGCAGTTGGACACTAGCGGTTGAGTTTTACGATTTTATTTAGAATTCAATTTCATTCGTTGGATTATTAATAATCAACGATCAAGATCGACTCTCACAATCTCAAAAACTTAAATGTTTATATTACAAAAATAAATCTTTTTAAAATAAGTAAACTAACCGGGTTATCAAAACTGGAGATGTATCTACCACGATGTGAAATGGAAGTGCCGCTTGGATAGGAAGAATAGAGAATGCAAGCTAGAGATTGCCACTGGTTTACACTCAAAGAATCTCCTACAAACACTATGGTCTTCCCCTCCATTTTATTTAAGAATTTTAGTGCATCAAATCTGCTAACCCATTTTTTAATTAAATAATATTTTTCTTCAGAAAAATCTTAATTATAAAACGTATGTGATTTATATATACCTAGGCATGTTACAAGAGGAAGGCTGCCAACGATATTTCATGTAGTCTTTATCTGGTCTCTTATGTTTTTGACAGTTAAACTGAGTCTCCATGAATGGGCATTGCGATGAATCATATAGCGGATACGAATTATCATATACCCAACTCCCATAAAACATTTCACTTCTGTGACATTTGATTGTAACTTCACCTAGCAGACTAACAAGTGCAAAAATAATAATGGGGAGAAAATTATCTTTAAAACCCATTTTTAAAATATTGATAGTTTAAAAATGAGTGTTGTTGAAGAGACTTGAAATATAAATAATAAACTTTAAATGTGCAAAACATGTTTTCATGTTCCAATGTAAAATGTTTTCATAATCCAATGTAAAAGAGATTTTTTTTTGATGGGCAATGTAAAAGAGCATTTAAACGTGCATGAATTATATAATAACCGAATAGTAATTCTATATCTATGAGGGTAATTTGGTAATTATAAAACCAAATAATATTAACTTTGGAAATATTTCAATTTGATGGAGGCAAAAAATTTAGGAAAAAAACGGCAATAACTTCAATTGTATCGCTATCTTTGTTCCCATGATCCCATCCCTAAGAGATATGTGGTTGGTTTTTTTTTTTTTTTTTTTTGATAAATAGAGTACTCGACTCTAAAAGGTACATCTGATGAGGACTTAATCCCAAACGACAAACGAATGGAGACCTCGAATACAAAAAAGATAATACAGTAAACGTAAAGTAAACGAGGTACTTCGCCTCTGTACCAAAGAATGTGCGAACAAATAATGACAGAAAACGAGTGAGCACGACCTAGCTGATCAGTCTAAAATTACAGAACCTTCAGGCTGCGTTAATAGTACGAAAGATATGTCCGTTGAACTTTAGAAAGATAACCTGAGGATTCTGATCCAGATCGGTCCGAAAAGTACGTCCAAGAATACTATCGGCCGAGACGACAGTGATAATAAAATGATGATGCATTGAAAATTAAAAGAGATAATCTCGGACGGAAAGCAGACTTGGACTATAATTAATCGGTTCAGTTGGAACGTCATTGTAGAGATATGTGGTTGGTTAAGTGGAGACATTCGAGTATTTTTCTAAAAAACTTTATTACTATTTTATCGCTTAAGGAATGGACATACCCCATACTTATGGCGGATATGTACTCAGAAGGGTTTGACCACCGACCTCTGAGACCAGAGACCGAGTGTGGCTGACCGCTAGACTGCTACTCCTTGAAGCTATCATAAAAATGATGTTTGGATGATTAAGTTCTATAAGGATAAACAAGTTTTTGTGATACGAAAAGACATTATTTCATCCGTTAATTTTCAATGGTTGATATTGATAATCGTCATTTTCAACCATCCTTGTATTTTACTAATACAACCATTTATTTTAATTCAAGATTAATCTAATCTCAACTGTTAGATCAATAAATCAACGAATAAGATAATGTCCTCATTTCTGACAAAAATTTAATGTCTTTCAATATCCGAACTCCCGATAGTCTTATACAAAATAAGATAGATGCAAGTTTTATGAGTGTTTGAGATTATAACTAAAAAATATGTATTTGCATCTCAAGAGTTGAGTTCTAGAGAGACATATAAATATTGTGAGACATAAGGACGTAATCTTAGCCGTTGATTTGATTAATTCAACGGTTGAGATTAAAGTATGTTTTTAATTAATTGGGTGGTTGGATTTGCAAAAATCACGGGCGGTTGGTGATTGACGGTTACCAATATCAACCGTTGGATTGACAACACCTGAGATCATGTCCTTCCGTCTTACAAAAAGATGCATGTCCTCCTAGAACCTTTTACTGCATCTCAAAACTAGTTTAATTTATTCGAAACATATCACAAGTAAATATATATTTACATCAGCAGTTTATGTGTAAAATTCCTTATTAAATGGAATCCAGTTTTGAAATATTGCAGCGCTTAACAGCTCATTCCAAGTATCAGGAGTTCCAGGTAAACACCAATGATCACAATCTATAGAAGTACGGCTAGGTGTATCATATATACCAGGATGTCCATCTACCCTTAATTGTGACAAGAGAGTCACATTTAGATAGTAAACTGGCTTCTTCATTGATTTCAACACTTTCTGCACCAAATTTTCCATCTGCTTTAGTCCTCGGCTTGGATAACTTGATCCTGGCAACGGTATCGTCTCTTGTCTACAATTATCTCCTATCCGTCTTCCCCATTCATATCCACTGAAGAATCAATATCGAATAATTACTTTCAAAAATTCACATAAGTTCAAAATAGTATCTTAAAAATATTTGAATTAGGAAAATGATTTACTAGAAATGGTTCGGAACAGGTCCTACGAAGAACACTTTTGTTTTTCTAGGATCGATGTGCTCATCTACCCATTTTGCCCAAGTCCGTAACACCTTTTCTATAGCAACTTTGATTTCTATGTTTTTGAGTGTTCGTTGGCCAGTTTCAATATAATCCCATCTACAATTTCACAAAACAAAAATTAATAAAATATGAAAATTAAATTTTCATATTTTTTTTAAAGTTTCAAAGTTTGAGAATTAATAATTACTACAACCTTAACTTTGATCAAACAATATTTAATAAAATTCGCAAAATGCAAAGTCAACTTTTAAACACTCACGGATAACCCAATTGTGCGTGAAGCCATGAATGCCATATATTGAAAACCAACACATTATGACCCCACCAAAAATTTACGCCCGTTATCGAATCAAGTTTAAGAACTCGTCCTACTCCCGGTCTATCTTCAACGTCTACTAAAAATGGATGGGAGCGATCAACGAGTAAATAGAAATCTTTCAACTACAAAAAAAATCAAATTTTAGCAATCATTTTTGTATATGATGAAACAAACACAAATCTGGTAAAATAAATAGACTAACCGGATGTTTAAAATTTGATAATAAACCATGACGTGTAACCCTAGCCCCATTTGGATCCGAAGAATAAATCATGCAAGCAAGTGATTGCCACTGGTTCACACTCAAAGAATCTCCTACAAACAAAATCCTTTTCCCCTTCATTTTCCTTAGGAATCTTTCTGCATCAAACCTAGGGAGGTTGCCTACGGAAGGCTGCCAACGATATTTCATGTATTCGTTATCCGGTCTGTTCATTTTGTCACAGTTAAATTGATCCTCCATGAATGGACATTGTGTTGAATTGTATAGCGGATACGAATTATCATGTACCCAAGTCCCATAAAACATTTCACTTATGTGACCTCTGACTGCAACTTCAATTAGCAGCACATTAAGTATAAAAATAGTATAAGGGAATAATTTTTCTTTCAATACCATTTTTACAGAATAGATAATTTTGAGTGTTGTTGTAGACATGATATAATATATATAATGAACGTTTGGAATTTCCGAAGTTAATAATTAATTAGCAATGCTGACTCTTTACAAAACATGTTTTTATATTCCAATGCAAAAGACATTTCAAACGTGTATGTGTGATTCAATAAATTTTGTATTGGAAACACTTACAAGAATAGTTTGATAATTATTTATGCACATAATCTGTTATTTAATTATACAGATAAGGAATAAAGTTCAAAAGAAACAAAGATTTTAAGTGAGACGGAAGGACTTAATATTAACCGTTATATTAAATTAATAAGCGGTTGAGATTAAAGTTGATTTTTATATAAGGAGCGGTTGGATTTGCAAAAAACCCTAGCAGTTGAGATTACGGTTATTTTTTTGAATCAAATCTTATCTGTTAGATTATTAGTAATCAATAGTTGAGATCATGTCTCATCGTCTCACATATATTTATTTATCCTCCTAAAACCGTATTCTAAAAATAAGTTATTTAATTATACAAACTTGCTATTTTTATAAGTGCGGCATTGAGCATCAAATTCCATGTATCAGGAACTCCGGCCAAACACCAATGACTGCAGTCCTTTTTTGAAGTCTGACTTTGTACACCGTAAGAGCCAGGATGTCCATCTTTCCTTAATTGTGACATTAAAGTCACATCCAACAAGTATAACCGCCTTCCTATTATTATTGATATTAACTTTCTCTTCACCATGTCTTCTAAACTGTCACTTCCAGTTGGATAATCTGATCCTTGCACTGGCTCAGTCTCTAATCCACAATCTACTGCCCTTGAATTTCCCCATTCATATCCACTGAAGAATCAAATCAGATCACACCATTAGTGTAAGAGTTCACACATGCATGCATAGGAAATGTATCCCACGGATCCACCTAAAATGGTGGATTTATGTATCCCCTTTACATTCGTTGATTGCATTTTATCAATGCATTAGATTGTGCCAACACATTAATGAGACATATGAGTTGCATATATTCTGCACGTGATGCATATGACAAGTGTAATGACGTGGTGCAATCTGGTACATTCAAAAATTGCAATCAACATATGCAAGATGAGATCCATAAGTACACCATTTTAGGTAGATCCATGAGATACATTCCCTGCATGCATATATAACATGGGAAAGTATCATGTGGAACCCCCACATTTTCATGGATCCATGAATCCCTCTTTGCATTCGTTGATTGCATTTACTGTTTGCATTTTGGACGCACCAGATTGTGCCAGCGCATTAATGAGCATGTGCAACTCACGTGGCCTCACGTGTGCATCTGTCATGTGCAACTCACATGTGCATTTCAAAAATGCAAACACGTGGCACAATCTGGTGCACACAAAAAATGCAATCAACGGTGATGAAGGGGGGATCCATGGAAAGAGGGGGGACCACATGATACTTCCCCTATATAACATTTTGGAAAAAGAAGATAAATTAGGGTTTTGTGGATAGTAACTATATGTGGTTAGGAAGTGGTCCTACAAAGAAAACTTTGGTTTTTGACAGATTGACATTCTCATCTACCCATTTATTCCAAGTCCTTATCATTTTTTCTAGTGCAACTAAGCGCTCCATGCGTTTGAAAGTCTTGCCGCCTGTTTGAATATAATCCCATCTATAGTAAACAAAAAGTAATATTATTTATGTTTCGATAAGTTTTTGGTTGGTATTAACATATTAAACAAGATCGTTCGTAAAGAGATATTGATATAGCACAGAGAGCGTTGCATCAGATATTCACCGATTTTCTAATTGTGTATGAAGCCATGAATGCCATATATTGAAGATCAAAACGTCATGGTCCTTCCACATTTGGCCGCGCATCATTGAATCAAGTTTAAGAATTCGTCCCACATTCGGCTCGTTCATAATGTCAACTAAGAACGGTCGGGTGCGATCCAAAAGTATGGATATATGTTTTGACTACAAAAATAATCATGTTACATTAGTCCTTTGATCACATTGTATAATTATATATATTCTTAAGAAGAAAACACTTACAGGGATTTCAAAGTTGGAGACACCATCATTTTGTGTTAGGGTATAATGGGCGTCTGGTTGTGAAGTATGAATCATGCAAATGAGTGATTGCCATTGATTCATGCTCATCGAATCTCCAACAAACATTATCGTTTTCCCGCTCATCCTCCTCATAAAATCTTCTCCATCAAATCTGATAGTAAATCGATTCATTAAAAATACTACATTTTCTTGAAAATTTACTAGCAAAAAGACATAAAACATGTTATATATACTTAGGAACGTCGCATGAGGAAGGTTGCCATCGATATTTGAGGTAGGATTTATCTGTTCTGCCAAACTTTTGACAGTTAAAATGATCTTGAATAAAAGGACATTGCATTGAATCGTAGAGTGGATACGAATCATCGTTAACCCAACTCCCATGAAACATATCACATCTGCGATTTTGAAGGGTAATAACTTTTCGGTCGAGTTCTTGACCGTTGACTGCAACTTCAGCAAGTAAAACGGAAAGTGTGACAAAAATGAAGGAAACCATTTTCAAAAGACTTGTAAAATGAATTAGTTTTGAAATGAGGATACGAAATATAAATAGCATTAGTTTTGAAAATCCCAAGATTGTTTATAAATATTTAATTATCCCAAGGTTGCTGGCACCGTCCAGTTTTTTTTTATTTAAAATATTTAATTATGATATGGAAATGTGAGCAGCACATTTTATAGTAATCGAGTCTCATTTTCTAGTAATGCAGAATTGAGCAGCACACTGCAAGCATCCGAAACTCCGGCCGAATAGCAACGGCGGCTGTGTAAGGGCCATGTATTTCCTTGGCTGCAACTAGAGTGTCATATATAGACCTGAAGATTTTGATATCTCTAGTCTACACAATTAGTTGCACTAGAGTCACACCCACTGAAAAATGGCACCATTACATATTAGATCGCATAAGCTTTTAATACCTTAAAGAACATTGATGAATGATAGTTCAATGAGAATTACTTCTTATACCTAATTGTATTTCATAAAATTCTAGGATCGAGATCGGTCGTAAAGGGCTTATGTGAAATACATATGGTAGTGAGGAATTTGACAGAGTTTGTTTTTAGGATTTTCAATTAATTTCATTGATTAATCCGTAAATTACCAATTAGGTTTTAGAGTAAACAAAATTAATTAAAATAATTAGGTCATACGTATGGTAAGTCAACCAAAGTCATTGAAATTGATTTTGTGGATATGTCAACCAAATTCAATGAAATTAATTTGGAATTAGTCCGTTAATTATCAATTATGTTTATTAATTTTTTTATTATAAACCTATTGAAAAAGTATTATTAAATAGTTTTCATATTTGTGGTGGTTAAGTCAAAATTTTTTTGAAGGGGTTGTTTTGATTAAATTGTGTAATTAGAAGGATGGTTTTATACAAAAAACTCAATTTTTCATTAAAAGTCAACCGAAGCCAACGGTCAGAATTACCGGCTGACCTGTTGAAAAGTCATATTAAATATTTTTGATATCTGTGGGTGGTTAAATCAAAAACTTGTTGAAAGGGTGGTTTTGTTCAAATTGACGCATTAGAAGGAAGGTTTTCGCTAAAAAACCCTTACTTCTATATGAACTGAAGAGATTTTTCGTTGGAAAAACACTTTGGTTTTGGAATGATAAACAACTACAAGTATGTTCAAAATAATCTAATATTTCGCTTTTTTTATTGAATTTGCAGATAGAAGTTTTAATTTTAACATAATAAGTAGCGATCTAGCGATCATCTAATGAGTCTCTGATATCAAAGATATCTTTGATTGACATTGAAATAATTTTAAAAATAAAGACAACATGGGTGACTCCATGATCTTAACATGAGCGCTGGATGCCTCTTTTAAACAGACAACATGAGTTTAAAAAAATTTCTTATATTGCTCGAAGATTTGATAGATCTTTGACTCAAGGCGGAAATACACTCAAAGAACTTGAACCACCAACCTTTAAAATAAATTATCATTTTCTTGATCTTATCCTTTAAAGTATTTATTTATCTTTTACGACTAATCAACATTTCAAAACAAGTTTAATATATAAGGAATATATCACAAGTAAATATATAGTTATTGGACTAAAGATTTGGACATAAACATTCAGCTATTAAATGGATCCCATCTCTGTAACAATGCAACATTTAGCAGTTCATTCCAAGTATCGGGAACTCCAGGTAAACACCAATTATCGCAATCTATGGACCATCCATAAGAAGAGGTGTAGTCACCTGGATGGCCATCTACCCTCAATTGTGACAAAAGAGTCACATTCAAAAAGTATACCGGCTTCTTTATTGATTTTAAAACTCTCTCCAATAAATTCTCTATTTTCTTAAGTCCAGTGTATGGATAACTTGATCCTGGAAAAGGTTTCGGAACAGGTCCTACGAAAAACACTTTAGTTCTGAAAGGATTGATGTTCTCATCTACCCATCTTGCCCATGTCCTTAACACCTTCTCTATTGCGACATGAATTTCAATGTTCTTAAAGATTTGGTTGTCAACTTCAATATAATCCCATCTACATTTTCAAAAAAAAGTGTTATATGACCTTATCTTTGATCCAACGTTATTTAATGAACTAGAAAAATACAAAAATTAACTCGTAAAAAAACACTCACGGGTAACCAAACTGTGTGTGAAGCCATGAATTCCACATATTAAAGATCAACACATCATGATTCTTCCATACTAATCCGCCCTTCATTGAATCAAGTTTAAGAACTCGTCCCAAACCCGGTACATCATCAATGTCCACTAAGAATGGCCTGGAGTGGTCATTAGATAAACCAAAATCCATGTACTACAAAAGGTTAAATAATATACTTTATTTTCATTTTTATATTACAAAATAAATCTTTGAAAAAAATATACTAACCAAGTGTCTCAAACTTAATGTAGAACCAATTTGTTTGAAGGCAAATCGGTGTCGATCAGATATATAAATCATGCAAGCAAGTGACTGCCATTGATTTGTGCTTAAAGAATCTCCTACAAACATAATCCTTTTCCTATTCATCCTCTTTACGAATTCTGCTCCTTCAAATCTAGTAAGTAGTAACCCATTTATTTACATAAAGTTTTTATAACTTTATTTGAGAAAAAATCATAAGCGATATATACTTAGGTAGGGAATATAAGTTAGGTTGCCAATGATACTTCATGTAGTCTTTATCTGGTCGTTTATGTTTTTTACAGTTAAATTGACTCTGCATGAAAGGACATTGTGATGAATCATACAACGGATACGATTTATCGAATACCCATGTCCGTAAAACATTTCACTTATATGACCTTCAACTACAACTTCAACTTATATGACCTTCAACTACAACTTTAACAAATAGTATAATAAGTGTGAAAATAATAGTGATGATAAATTTTTCTTTAAATATCATGTTGAAAATAATTTATAAATTTATAATGAGTGTTGTTGAAGTGGATAAGAATTGTATATATAGTGAACTTTTGAAAATTTGTAAGTTTTGATTTATTTACAACATGTGTTTTCATATTTCAATGAAAAAGAAATTTTAAACATTCATATGTGATTTACTAACTGTACAATTTTTCATTAAAAGTCTTGATAATATACAAAATAAATGCTTAATTTAATCATTTAACAGCAAGGTTTTTCATATATGAAATGAAAAAAACATTTTAAACATCAAAAGAAATTTTAGAAAATTGTGGTGTCTGATGCAATAATAACTGAGAAGACATGTTGGAAATGTTTGTGAGGTTATTTGGTAATTTTACACATGTTTTTTAAATGTAAAAACAGTTGCAATGTTTTGAGGGTATTTTGGAATATTGTTGCAACTGTTATGAGGGTATTTTGGTAATTTTCCGTTTGAATAATGATCTGATCAATTAACTTATGCTCAGTTTACTAGCAGTGTAGTATAGAACAACTCATTCCAAGTATCAGGAACTCCGGCAACACACCAATGACTGCAATCCATGCTCTTATGACCACCGCTGCCGTAAGACTTCGGATGTCCATCTTTCCTTAACTGCGACAGTAGAGTCACATCCAACAAGTACACTTGTATTTTCATTGATTTCAGAACTTTCTTTACCACAATGTCTGCTGGATGAGGTCCACCTGGATACTCTAATCCTGACACCGGCTTCTCCTCTTTTTCGCAATTTTTTGCACTTGGATCTCCCCATTCTCTCCCACTGAAGAATCACAACCATTTTCATATAAGTTTCACATAAAAGCTTATAATACCTTGGAAAAACACGACTGTTGGATTACGAGTAATTACTTCGTGTGGACTGGAGAAATTCCTTGGAAAAATACTTTAGTTTTTTTAGGATCAATGTTTGCATCTACCCATTTTGCCCAAGTCTCTATTGCCTTCTCGAATGCGACTAAACGATCCATATCTTTGACGATCTTGTCCCCTAATTGAATATGATCCCATCTATTATGAAAACCATTCATGAGAACTGTTTTAAAAAAGGATCCATGTCTTTCGACTAAAAAAACCGACATAAAAAATATGCAAGTCTATTCGTAGATACTCACGGTTGCATTCTTCCTTTATGAAGCCACCAATGCCATGTATTGAAGATCAACATGTCGTGGTCCATCCACATTTTTCCACTGCTGATTGAATCCAGTTTCAGAAGTCTTCCCAATTTCGGGTCATTCACAAGGTCCACAAAGAAAGTATTGCGATCAAACAGTAAAGAAACATCTTCTTTCTGCAAAAAAACATCTTAGTATCATAGTTTTCAATATTCAAAATTCATTTCATTGTAAAGACACTTTCTTGAAATTTAAACTAACTAAGAATTTGAAGTTGTAGATGCCATCTTTTTGTGTATCTCTATACTTAGATTCTGGAACTGAAGAGTGAATCATACAAGTAAGTGACTGCCAGTGGCGGAACCAGGGGGGCGAAGGGGGGCTGGAGCCCCGGCGAGGAAATTTTTTTTTTTTTACTAGGTATAATTTATCATAATTCGATTTGGAGCCCCGGGTAAAGTAATTATTTGAGCCCCGGCTGAAAAAATTATTAGAGCCTCGGCTAAAAAAATTATTTGAGCCCCCGCTAAAAAAATTATTTGAGCCCCCGCTAAATTTATAAGCTTTTGAGCCCCGGCGAATATTTCGTCCTGGTTCCGCCCCTGGTGACTGCCACATGTTTAAGCTCAAAGAATCCCCGACGAACCTGATCTTTTTTCCTCTCATTCTGCTCAGAAAATCTCTTCCATTAAACCTGTCAAAACAATCATATATACATACAAATAAACATTTTTTGAGATATACAAAGCCAAAAAAGTGAAAAAACACGTAACATCTTTATTCGTACTTTGAGAGGTCACAATCAGAAGGTTGCCATCGATACTTCAAGTAAAATTTATCAGGTCTATTATACTTTTGACAGTTGAACTGATCTTGGATGAAAGAACATTTTGATGAATCGTATAGCGGATATGAATCATCATAAACCCAAGACCCGTTGTAAATGTTACATTTTGTTGTCGGATGGGTAACTTCTCCAACAGATTCTCGACCATTGGCAATCAGAATAACAAAGGCGAAAATAATAATATGCAGAGCATTTTCTGTGAAACCCATTTTTGAGGGATTTGAAATGATGTAGGAATGCTATCGGAAAAAAATGATGTAGGAATGTTTATAGGATTGAAGTATAAAAGAGCAAGTTTTGGGAATTTCAAAGGTAAATAATGTCAAAGTACAAACACAAACTTTTACGATAAGGTTTCTAATATTTTGATTACAAACACCTTTTAAACATGTATGTAAATAGGGTTAATTCTGAGAAAACATTAAATTTTTGTAAGATGAAAATCAGAATCTCTGACGTTGATTTGATTAAAACCAATTATAATTTCAATCGTGTCATAACAATAAAATCAACTATTGATATCATGTTTCCCATATACACCTTGTATAAAATGTCTAAAAGTTAGAATAGAGTTGCATAAAACAATATATAACAATCTAATATTGTTGAAAAGTTGATTCAATTATGAAGACTTTATATGTTTATTAGAGCACAATGTTGACAAAAAGTAACTTCTAAAAAACATAATATGATGTAAATGTGTTTCCTATTGTCAAAAACGTACATTAATACCTTTCGAATAATAATTATGTCATGGTTTATAGTTAAGTACATTCTGACTTTTCAATAGTAAGGTTTTTCATTTTTTTTACAATTTAAGAGATTTTGTAATGTACCAAAGAAAATTATGCAGTTGATTATGTAATAAATATATCATAGATGATGTAAGAACAAATAATGAAGAATAACGAGTAATATTACTGGAAATTTCCAAGGTAAATAATAAAGGCAGAGGTTTGGTAACTTCAATGCAATAGGTATTTTCATACATGACTGTAAATATATTAAATAGTTTAGTTGAAATCAACATCATAAGAACATTTATAACTGGTGACCTAAATAAAATGGTGACTTGGCGGAAATTTAAACTTGATACTCAACAAAAAAGTCGGAAACGCTAATGTTATGATCTTACACAGCTGGGATTTGATTTATCCTGTGATGTTCAGAGACTTGTTGAGGATCACACCCTCATACTTAACCTGGAACCATTTCATTGCATCCTCTTTGGTAACCCTGTGCTGGATTCCAACACGAGACTTGCACCTGCGACGACGTCCAACACGGTAGCCAGGGCGTTCCAATACAACGTAGAAATCCATACCATAGATACCAGTGGAAGGATCATACCTAAAAGAACAATATTTGTTGATCATCTTATGATTTAAAACAGATCTCAAGATTATTTGAAATGCAGTAAAGAAAACAAAAAGGCAGTTACAAACTATGTTGCACGGACACGCGTAAAGGGTTGCCGTATCCGTGTCGGACACGTATCGGACACGCCGAACGGCCGGAAACTCTAGGAAACACAATAATAGGACAATTTATAGTCAAACTGATTTTATTTAATAAATTTATTTTTATCATATTAATAATATAAAACGGACCGTGTTTTAGTTAATTAATAAAACTACTTATTATTCTTTGTTTGTTTTTTTCTGTATTAAATTTCGAATTTACGTTGTTTTTTATTATTAAATTGCATATTTAAGTATAAATATATAAAATATATATATTAAAAATAGGCGTGTCCTGGCGTGTCCATTTTTCATTATTTTAGAAATTGCCGTATCCACGTATCCTACCGTATCCGTGTCCCGTGTCCGTATCCGTGCAACATAGGTTACAAAACACTGTGATTATTGAAATTGCTTATAAAGCCAAGTCAAAATATTAGACACTATCTTGCTGAAACATAAACATATGTTGCTAACCAGCCCAATTTTTATGACTACCTTATCACATTTAACTAGCTTATCACATTTAACTAGCTTATCAAAGGAGCAAATCTCATGACACATTATCAAAATCCAAATATGCTTGAAAGAAAATTAAACAAAAAAAGAACTCACTTGATTCCCAAGTCAATGTGCTCCTGAATACCAAACCCAAAGCATCCAGTGTCACTAAAATTCCTCCTCAGAAGCTCGTACTCCTTCACCTTCAAACCACTCTCGAGCAGCTGCATTGCCTTATCGCCTCTGACCGTAACATAGCAAGCAATCTTCTCATTACGTCTGATTCCAAACGACCTCACAGTATATCTAGCTGTAGTTATCCATCAAAAAACCAAAACGTTTACAAATTTGAATACATTTCATGAAATCAACAATAACGTCATCAAATAAACTAGTGAGGAAGGAGGTAATTGCGTTGCCTTTGGAGAAAACTGGAGTCTGTCCACTTAGTTGTTCCAAGACCTTAGCGGCTCTGGTTAGACGATCGCCGCTTTCACCGACGGAGATGTTGAGGACGAGCTTCTGAACCTTGATTTCCCTCATCGGATTCGCTAGCTTCTTCTCCGACGCCTGAAGCAAAACACATTATTAATGTCAGTCGAAAAGTGAAATTAAGTTGAAGTTGTGACCGGAGACGGAGAGAACGAGAAACCGACCATTTTTCCGATCGATAATTGTCAACTGAGCCGCAGAAAGAGGAGCGTGATGATGATATGTGGAAAACCCTAATTTCGAACCAGCAGATGAAATATATTTTGGGCCGCTGAAAAGCCCAATTTTAGGGGATTTAGGTTTTGTTGGTGCAGACTTCTGCATGCCAAAACGTAAAAGTGAGCCTGTCCCTGTTTTTTTACTCCGTATAATTTGTGATCAACATTGATTTCAGGTGCTGTCGGTGGGTTGGATTCCTGCGCTAGTGAAAGAAGGTATAGTGAACATAACGTCGGTGTTAGCAACGTAGGCAAACTGTACATCGCTTTCAGCAATCAGTCCAACAGTAGATAGTACTGACTCAACAGATGCTGCCCAGCATCTGACACAGAATGAATCTTTGAATCTGACACAGAATGAACATATCAGGACTGACTCAACAGATGCTGCCCAGCATCTAAATTTAGATAGTACTCCCTACGTCCCACGCTTTACAGTGCTACATTTATGCCCCACATTATTCCCAATACATTGCTCCTTTATATTTTTAAATGGTAGCTTACTCTGAAAAAGAAATACAGCAAATAATACATATGTTTCCACTTTAATGTGATGAACCTTGTCTGGAGTGAGAGTGTCAATTGGGGACGAAGAAGATGGAACTTAACTGCAATGATATAAATTGGGATTGTAAGGGATTGCTGGCTGCAGGCAAACACTTAGAAACGGGCTGAAAGTTGTGATGTGAATGCAGTCCCCCCAGCTCATACTAAATACCGGCAGTCTGCACTTTTCCCAATAAATGGAGTAAAAAATAATGAATCTGTTGAAGCTGTCATGTTCGCCTGCTGGATTCTTCTTGTTTGAATTGGTGCCATATAGGTTGTAGTGCCTGTCACTTGATTGTATTCAGTTCTCGGTTGCTCTCAAAAGGCCATGTGCTAAACTAACACCCTTGGTATTTCAAAATGATGCTCTACAGACTGTAATGCCTCACTGAGTTTTCCAGGACTTGGTGGCTCGGAGAAACCAACCGCTTCACCTCACATCCATGCTTATATAAATTAAATGTTGGAATGATTTTTATGCTTTCAACTCTAGCAATGGAAGGGCTCTCTTCAACATCAACCTAAAAATCAAATATACGTTTAACGAGATTATATAATGAACATTATAAGGCAAGGGGAACTATAAAAGGCTGTGTTGCAGTTTGTTACAGTAATAGAAGTTCACTAACCTTCAAAAAATTCACAGAGGGATAGCGCAGGCAAAGTGTATTTACAAACGAAGATATTTGCTCGCACTGTGCGTTGGATGCCTCTTTGAAATAGACAACTGAGACACCTAAGAGGATGAGTTTAAGCTTTTATATTAGACTCCCGTAACAAATCTAAGAACATTTATTGAACATAATATCCACAACAGGCTTCAGTTTACCATGTGCCGATGAAGAAACTGCTGCTTTGAATTGTGCAATGCTAGTGATCTTCTCCACCTCACCACTAAATTTCATGCCGTCTTCATGAAATTTATTCAAAGCCGACTGTGCTCTGGAGAGTGATTCTGCTACCTCCTCATATCCAGGAAGATGCACTCTTAGAACTTCATAATCCCTCACAGCTTCTGTCCATCTATCGAGCTGGATAATGTATAAGTATAAGAGCCATTAGAAATGCCCATGAATGTAAAAAAGATAACATTGATCTCGATAATGCTGACATGAGTTGGGTACCCATCTCAATTTACCTTTTCATATGATGCAGCTCTTCGAATAAGTGCTTTAGTGTAATGTGGCCGGACTTTGAGAGCTTGGTTGCAGTCTTCAACACATTGCTTCCACATTCCCAACTTTGACCAACAAATTGCTCTATTGCAATAGAGGACTGAGTTGGATATATCGTGTTTGAGACCATCCCCATAAGCCGACCGAGCATCAGCGTACTTCCCCAGTTTAAAAAGATCGTTACCACGAGAACGTGCACTAGCCACCAATTTCACTCTGTTCCTCAACGATATCACCTCTGTACTTATAGAATCTACTAGTCCAGCTTTGTCAACCAATGAAACAGCATTCTCAAACCTGACATAACCCAGCACAACCATCATGTCCCCCAACCAGCTCAAATATCAGTATACTACTTGCAGGATCATAATTTATTTTGGACCAAACCACTCACCTTCCGAAAGCCATTTCTAACTGAGCTTGGACGCACAGAACGTATGCATCAACGATCATATCAAAGACCTTGACTTGAGATCCCAAGGGAGGACCATTCTCCCAGTTGGATATCTTTGAAAGATTAGATTCAGCCTCGTCAAGTTGGAATAACTTTACAAGGGCCTCTGATTTACATGCAATGAGCTGCCAATTTCATTATTATAATGTCAACGATAATTAACTGGATAACATTGGAACTGTCATTCTGTGTATAACATCAGAAATTACAATTTTACCAGAGGAGAAGAATCAGCTCCAGCTGCAATGGCTGAATCACATGCCACCAACACACTTTTCCAGTCCTCTATTTTCCTTGCATCTGTACATTGCATCAGATACTTCTCCAAAGTGTGCAACTTCTGCAACTCAGTCAGGTCAGGCTGATGGCCAGGTAAACATATATGACTCCGCGCTTGTTCTTTGAATCCTAATCTGCAAAATCAAACAATTTAAAGAATTGCATGCCCAATGAAAAATTCAAATTTCTAATCGTATGCTGGAAAAGAAGATGCATTCATCCTTCCATTCCATCCACAACTCACCTAAGATACAAAGCTGCCAGCCTCTGATGAGCCCTCAAATATCCATAATCCAACCTAACCGCCTCCTCACACTCAATCACAGCCTCTCCAATTCTCCCCAATGACACCAAAGAAGCTGCTTTATTACTTCGAAAAGCAGCATTTTCAGGACACATGGATATAGCCCTATCATACAAACCCAATGCCTCCACAAAATTACCTTTCCTATACATCTCATTCCCAGCATTCTTCACTTCCTCCGGATCCAAACTGAGCATAGCCTTCTTCAAGATCACACTGTCCGCCACACACTTCCCATCAACCACATTAACCTCACCCTTACCATTCCCCCCTGAACTACCTAGTCTAACATGACCTCTCATAATGCTGCCATGTCCATAGTTTCCATTCCCCGTGCCAAGCACGTCATGCCTTCCACTTCCACTTTTCCGGTTAGCATTACCAGTAGAAGCCATCGCCGGCCTCAAAATCTTACCAGAAGGACAAATGTTACCAGCAGGCAAAAAACCAGAACTGGACGAAGTAGCGCCATTGCAACCAGAAGAAGCAGAGCCAACAGCAACATTAGTAAATCCTTTACCGGAATAAATCAATGGAGATCCAACGGATGCAGATCTCCGATGACCTTGTCTAAACGACGAGGACGACGTAGATCGGACCTTCTCTCCTCCAGCAGATATCTCACCAGACCTACTTCGACTCTCCTTCTCACTCCCTCTCGCCAATTGACTCGAATTTGTCACCGAATCAGACGAACTGGAGCCACTACTATTAGCCGGCGTAGCGACTGCTGAGGAAGACGACGAGCCACCGCCGCCGCTGCCGACACCACCACGTGGCTTGAGCGTCGAGACCGGAGAAGATTTCAGATCCAGCATCACATCCTTAGCGTCCGGCTTATCCACAACATCTACAGTCAACACATCCTTGAATCTCGCCGCGAATTTATCATCGGCGCGGGTCGACATTGGAGGCGATAGATGAAGTCAAAGTGGTCAAAGTAGGTAGGGCATCGGAGGAAAAAGAAAAGAGGGAGTGAGGAACTCGTGATTTATATAAAGTGATGAAAATGTAGATGAAGGAAGGAATGAATGTGAAGAAAGGACGTGGAGGCGAATAAGGGTGGAGAAACTGCAGCTGTCCATGTGCGTATGCCAGCCGGGCCACTTTAATACACCAATGCCAGCTAAACCCTTCCTCTCTTTTTAGCCTCTTCCCATTCTCACTTATTCATTTCGATACTCTACTAGACTTTACATTTGTTTTGGCAACATGAATTCTTTAATTGACACAAGCCCTAGCGATTATCTATTCGGTCTTTGGTCTTAAAGATCGATGATTCAAGTCTTCTTCAATGTTTCGATCTCATTCAATTAGATAAGAGATTAAGAGAGTGAGTATATAATTTAGGTGAGGTGGGGTTTGAGTCTTAGTAATTAAGGGTATATTCTGTTTGGGGTGATAATTGAAGTGCATCGGAGCTTGGAAGTATCTATCAAAAATGATTAAGTAAATGAAAGCACGATCTAATTATGATTAGGCAGCAAATTGTTACGATTTGCATGTTCACTAATCAGTGAAATATTGAGCCTCATGTCCAAACAGTGAATTATATAGACAGACGAAACGACATCGTGGAATTACATCGTTTTTCAATTGGACTTTAGATGGGCCAAGGCAAGCACAAGGATGAGTTTATAGGGATGGGGTCCTATTCTTTGAAGTAAAGATTCACGTACAGTTTGGAGTTAAGCTTTCCAGTTGGCCCAATCAATAATGTATGCCACTTTTACTTGCCTCGCTCCTAGTCTCCAACTGTGTTTTTGCCGGCAAAATAAAGACAGGATAGGATCTCAAGTTTCCCGAATTATCTCATTTAGTGCAAATATTTCGATTATTGGATCTTAGCACATTTCTAAAAAAATTACTTATTTTTATTTGTTCAAATTGACGGAAAATAAATTGTCTCCTACGACCTCATTCATAATCTCACACATTGCGTGATCGATCTTTTAATAGTTTTCATTTTATCGAAAATTGGTGCTCGTAGGATGTTTTATCGATTATCAACATGTTCAAGAATGTCACACGTCGTACTATTCAAAAACACGCGTCATTATCCAACAATGTTACTTGCTGTGTCATCAAGTTTATGTTTCCATGACTGCCACGTAACTCTCCACGTGTCTGAACAACCAGCTCTTTACATTACACGTCAGCAAAACACCGGCATTCTCTCTTCCTTTAAACCTTTCTCGCTCCATTCCTCAGACATCTCAGTCTCACATTCAAAACGACATATTGTATTTGATTCGAGAAACAGAGCAATGGCGTCGGAGCAGCAGCAGAGGAGAGTTAGAGACGAGAACGTGAGCGAAGCGAGAGAAGTGCGTGTTGAGAAGGATTTGGTTCCGAATCTTGCTAGCCATTTTGAATCGCTAGCGGAAAAGGTGAGAGATTCGGAAGTGGTTGGGGCGAAGGAGGTTCCGACCGGTGAAGATAAGTCGAAGGTTTCGATCACCCTCGCCGGAAAACATGGCGGACGAGAAGAAGGGGGTCATCAAACGCGCAGCCAATTTGAATCCAGGGCGACGGAAGAAGTTTCTGGGGTTTCGAAAAACAGAGCATCTGATCAAATGGGTGAAGAATCGAAGGGAAGAGCATCGGAGATGATGGAAAGTGGAGCGAGAAACGTTGGGAAGTTTGAGGGGAAGCCAACGGAGGCTCAGTCGGAGTCAAAAACACCGACTTTGGAGGAGATTTCAAAAGCGAGACAACAAGCGCAGCAGAATTCTATTGATACAATCCGAAGAGCAGAACAGCGAAAAACAGAGACGGAAAAGATGAAACAAGGGGAAGAACAGAGGAAAACTGGAGCCGAAACTGAATTTTCTCCGGCTTACGGCAGCTCGGTGATGGAGAAAGGAAGGCAAGGATATGAATACGCGAAGGAGAAGCTCGCCGGTGCAGGACAGACGGCGGGGCAAGCTGGAGAGAAGTTAACGCAGTCAACTCAGGCTGTGCCAGAGTACGGGAGAGCGGCGATGGAGAAGAGTCAACAAGGGTTGGAGTACGCTAAAGACAAGTTAGCTGCGGTTGGACAGACTGCGGCGGAGTATAGTAAACAGACAGCAGAGCAAGCCAGGAATGTAGCAGCAAGGGGTGCGGAAGGAACGGTGGAGACCGCAAAGAATGTTAAGGACTACACTGCGGAAAAGGCGGTAGCTGCAAAAGATGTGACAGTGGAGAGTGGAAAGGGAGCAGCGAGTATGGTGGGGAAAGTGGCAGGAGAAGTGGTAGATAGAGCGGCAATGGTTGGATGGGGAGCAGCGCATTTGACAGCGGAAGCGGCGGTGGAAGGGACTAAAATGGCGGCGAAAGCGGTGACTGGTGTGGCTGGTTATGCGAAAGATACGGCTGTGGCGGTGGGAAGTAAGGCTACTGAGATTGCCGCAAAACAGGCAGAGAATGTTAAGGATGTTGCCGCTAGTACTGGCGAGAAGGCGAAAGAGTATACTGCTAGGAAGCAGGAGGAAGCGCGGAGAGACTTGCAGTGCAAGCAAGCGTCCAAGACGGAGACTACTACTCAGGTACGATCGCTTTTGAGAACTGATATCACCCCTTATTAGTAGCGGTTGGGAGATTCGTTTCTAAGTTAGATTTAAATGAATAACATGAAGGTAACATCTTTGAGGAGAGGTTCTTCGAGTAATCCGAGGTTGTAGTATAAAATGTAAGGCTTTTCGCACGCTAATGATAGAGTGGATGCTGTGTGATACCTTAGTTTTAGATTTGAATTATTGTTGTGCGCAGGTAGGGGAAGGAGGAGGGCTTGGTGAGAAGGTGGAAGGTGCATGGGAGAGTACGAAGAGCACTGTGAGCAGTGGTATGGGGAAAGCGAATGAGGCGAGGGAGGGTGTGAGACAACAAGATACACAGCAAGGCCCCGGATTGTTTGGTGCGATAGGAGAGACTATTATGGAGATAGCGCAGCAGACTACTGAGCTGGTGGCTCCTGGTAGTGAAGAGGATGATAGCTTCCTTACTGAAGAGAGTGGCCGTGACAGGGAGCAAAGAGTTTCAAAGTAAATAGTGGGGAAGCTATGCCTTTTGGTAGCTGACGCCAGGAATAAGTGACGGGTTTGGATTTTCTGTTGTGTTTATGATCTAGGCAGTTTGGTGTATGCCGTGTATGGTTTCTTCTTATGTTGTCATGTGTTTTTGTCATAAATAAAATTTGTGCATGTTTTGATACTTCATGTAAACTGTGCTTTCGAGCCATGAAACTTAATGTAATCCTGCTATGTCGGAATGAAGTGGATATGAATTGGGCCAGGCATTCGTTGTTGATATCGGCCCAGTAGTCCTAACATCTTGGGAAACAAGTCAGTACGTGCAAAAAAACGACGTCGTTTATTGTCGAGAAAAGAAACGAGCGTCCGACGACAAAACCCTAAGATTGGCTTCTTCCCCAAGCACCGAAAACACCTTAAACCCTCTCACTCACTTCCCCAACATTTCAATCTATCTGTTCTTCCGCTTCAGGTTCGTCATTCCTCTAATCACTGAGCGGCTTTGACTTTTTGACGCTCGTTTTCTGCTTTCTATTGTCTCCTTATTTCAATTAACTAATTTGTTGATTGAAGAGACTAATCTTGTGAATGTGAATTCTGTGAAAATTGAAGAATCAGGAAAGTGTATATGTTTACTCTAGTTCTGAAAAAAGTATTCTTAAGGCAAATGATGTGTCGCAACTCGCATGCGGATATTTATGATGAATGTGTATAAGGCGATATGCATGGATTTCTGAAATTTTTTATGGTCTTTTGTTGAACAGTGACTTAGAGTAATCAAAGCCTGATTTTAATTTATGCTTGTTTTTAAAATTTTGTTTATTGTTCAGGAATAATGAATTTCCAGAATGTGAAAGTTCCAAATGTGCCTGGAGGTGGTCCTGCTGCTGCTTTGATTAAGGTAGGAGTTATCGGTGCAATAGGGCTCTATGCAGCAACCAATAGTCTGTACAATGTTGAAGGTGGTCATAGGGCTATTGTGTTTAATCGCCTCGTTGGAGTCAAGGAAAAGGTACATATTTTACGTCCTTATTTTAAGTTTAGCTGGGTATGCCTGTTTGCTAGGATTACGCTGATGACTGAGCATCGGTTGGTTGGTGTACTTTTTTCTTGCATTGTTTACTTTTAAATGCATCTGATTCATGCCATTTAGCCATTTAGGTCAGTTCATCTAAGTCCGTTAAGAGTATTTTTGGTTCTGTCTAGGCTGAAAAGAACATTTCTATTCATCTAAAGTCTTTGTCTCGGGATGATCCATTGCTTAAAGAGTTTTGCTTTTCTTTTAGTAGATAATAGCTGGCATATCGTGTCTAATGTTGACTTGTTGAGTTTGCCTTATGTAGTATTTTGCTTATGTGGATGTTTTCTCACATTTGTACCATTGGTGTATCGAGCTATGTTCAGGTTTATCCAGAAGGTACCCACTTCATGATCCCCTGGTTTGAGAGGCCAATCGTTTATGATGTTCGTGCACGACCTAATCTGGTTGAGAGTACCTCTGGCAGTCGTGACTTACAGATGGTAGTTCCTCTTTTGCCTTATAGTTTGAGTTTTTTCAGTCATTTGATTCCCCGGCTGAAGTTGATAAATGATACAGAAATTGTTAATTATCATTTTAAATTTTTATGTTTTTGGGGCATGATTTAGATTTGTTAATGGCAATCCACAGGTCAAGATTGGGATTCGTGTTCTTACTAGGCCTGAGGCGGATCAGTTGCCCACTATCTACAGAACTCTTGGAGAAAATTATAACGAGAGAGTGCTTCCCTCGATCATTCATGAAACCTTGAAGGCTGTGGTAGCACAGTATAATGCCAGTCAGTTGATTACTCAACGTGAGGTTAGCAATTCTTCACCTTTGTTATCACGCATTCTCTATTTCATTTAGTATAGTCGTTTGTCATCAGTTAATCATTAGAATTCTTTGGCACTCGTTGCAGTGACATATCAGAGACAGTTAATTAACATAGCATAATTTCTCTTTGCAGAATGTCAGTAGGGAAATCAGGAAGATTTTGACTGAGAGGGCTGCCAATTTTAACATTGCACTCGATGACGTGTCTATCACAGGCCTGACTTTTGGTAGGGAATTCACAGCTGCTATTGAAGCTAAACAAGTGGCTGCGCAAGAAGCTGAAAGGGCTAAATTCGTGGTTGAGAAGGCAGAGCAGGACAAAAAGAGTGCCATCATAAGAGCTCAGGTTTGGTGCATGCAACAAATACTTCAATCACTTGTGACATCGGGAAACAATTATTTACTTTAAATGTGTTTATTTTCATTGTCAATAGGGAGAGGCAAAGAGTGCTATACTGATTGGTGAAGCAATTTCAAACAATCCTGCATTTATCACCCTGAGGAAGATTGAAGCTGCAAGAGATATAGCAAACATTATTGCCAATGCTGCGAACAAAGTGTTTTTGAACTCTGATGACCTGCTGCTCAACCTCCATGACTTGGGCGACACCACTGCTAAGAAATGATCCTGCAGTGAAAATTGACATTGCTCTGTCCTGATGCTTCTCTGATTAAATATTTTTTGACGTCGTCGACGTTTCATATCGCCTTGTTGAACCTGGTAATCTTTGGATGAAGTAATATTCTCCTTTAAATAACACCAAGGTTGTAGACTTTATTTGTACATGGTTCTAGTGCCTCAAGTTGGAAATAGCATATGCGTTTCAGATGCTACTGAGTTTCTAGCCAATATGACTTCATTTCTAGACAATAAGACGCCGATTATTTATATACCTATAGATGAGATGTAAATTAAAAATAACTGTCAATTTCAATCGTTCATATTTTTTTTGTAAATTAAATAGTCAATTAATTAAAAATTAAATTTTATCTCAATCGTTAAATTAATCAAATCAACAATTGAAATTATATTTTTTATCTTACAAATATTTATTTTCAATCCTGTTAAACAATAGAGGTTCATTTAACTTTATAGTTGGTATTTTCAATAGAATTTACTATATTTGTATTTCTTAATTATAAATTAAATTAAAAATATTATACATATTCGACGAAGAAGCGGCTGACCGAGTTGAAACACGAAAGCGGAGGTGAAGACGAAGACGACGACAACTCAAAAGCGCGTAAGATCTCTCGCCGATCTTCAAATTCCTTAATTTCGTAAATACTTTTTCCGATCGTGTTCATTTAGTCGTCATATTTCGCGGATGTCGCTGTTGTAATTCGAGGTTCGGATTAATTTGCGATTTCCGGAATCGATTGTTAATCAATTGTTAGAGTGATCTGTTACGGTTTACAGATTTATAGGGGATTGAAACGAGTTTCAGAAATGCTGATATTGAAGTGATTGATTGAATGATTCTGAGACTATTAACAGGATGTTACACTTTAGGCGAACATTGAAACTGTATATGAAATAGAGGATGCGTTATTTATGATACTGATTGTTGCATTGCATATGTCTAGACACAAGTTGATCAAGCAAGAGTGTTTGTGTTACACAAGTATGAAATGTTTGAGTATTTAGTTTTGAATTTGTGTATCGCATTCTTTGCAGAATCTAAGTGAGTAAGCATACTCTTAAAGTTTTGTACATCATCAATCATTCGATTGCCTTGGAGTTGTTCATTTGTTCTGGGTGTAGATCCTCACTAGGGCCATTTTGTTGAAATTATCATTTTATTGTTTCTCTTCAATCAGTGCTTGGATTGGGTTATTGACATTCAGGCTATGTTAACCTCAAAAATATGGATATTCCGAGTTTGACGAATGTGTCAGGCTTGTAACAAATAGTATTATTACTCATGCCCCTCTTTGTTACATTATGAAGTAGTTGAAAGTCAGTCACTGATATTGTGCTTATTTGTTGTACAAGCTAATTCCTGCGTCTATTTGCAGGTAATGCAGTGACTCTGAATTACACGCTGGGCCTATCTGAATGCTGACCGTACATCAAATTTGCAAATACTTCTGATTCCTTAAAAAGGATGAAGCGGTTCGTTTACATCAATGATGAAGATTCTTCAAATGATATTTATTGCGACAACCGCCTATCAAATACAAAATATACAATATTGAATTTTCTCCCAAAAAATCTATGGGAGCAATTCAGGTAATTTGTCGATACCTGTATATACATGCAATTTTACAAAGATGCTAATTTTATTCACACTGGTAATTAAAAAGGAATGAGACTATTTGCAAGTTGTACGGTTCCCTCTGACTGGCGCATCTTATACTATGTGTTTATTAACTTCAGTTCTTCCTTTACAGCCGTTTCATGAACCAGTACTTTCTTTTGATTGCTTGTCTACAACTCTGGTCACTCATTACTCCCGTCAATCCAGCAAGTACATGGGGACCGCTTTTATTTATCTTTGCAGTTTCAGCATCAAAGGAAGCATGGGATGATTACAATCGATATCTATCTGATAAAAAAGCAAATGAGAAAGAAGTATGGGTCGTTAGAAGGGGAGTCAAGAAACATGTATGACAGTTCCCGAGGCTGTGTTTGAATTTCATGTTGATTGTTATTGCGGTTCCATTATTTTATGGGTTTTTATTTTATTTTATTTTTTGATGATTTAGCATAAGCTTTGAGCAAGCGTTCTTTGTTTTTATTGCTCTTGAAATTTCAATGCAGATCCAATCACAGGATATTCATGTGGGCAACATAGTATGGCTTCGAGAAAATGATGAAGTGCCTTGTGATCTCGTTTTGCTTGGTACATCAGATCCGCAAGGTGTTTGTTATGTTGAGGTAATGTTTCAAATCGTCTACCAACAGGCATAGCCTGGATAGTAGGGTTTCATTTTCAGTTTGCTGTCCCAATGTCGTTAATGTTTAGTGTACAGCTTACACATATCATGACGAACAGTCACACGAGTTTTTCACATTATGAATTTCTAACTATTGGAATATATGAACTCATGTTACTAAACTTTAAATATACTGTCATTTGACTCCAAAAGGCTCTTCTATGGTACAAGACTACTTGTGCATTTACGTATTGTGAAGCTTTCACAATATCATTTTTGAGAACTATAAAGTTGGAAAGTTAATTTTGGTTTATGACAATCAATTTGAAAATTTTTCATGTTCATCGTATGAAGTGTTTTCTTTGGTGACTATAACCTTCTAATGCCTGGTTTGATAATTATAGACAGCTGCACTAGATGGGGAAACTGATCTGAAGACTAGAACTATACCTGCCGCCTGCATTGGAATAGATTCTGACTTATTACACAAAATAAAAGTAAGATGCCTTGGTCTTGTTGTTTTACTAGTTGAAGCTGTTTCTCCTCTGGTAAAACCTGAATTCGCTCATTTTCAGGGTGTCATTGAGTGTCCAAATCCAGATAACGACATCAGGAAATTCGATGCAAACTTGCGTTTGTTTCCTCCTTTTATTGATACTGATATGTGTCCCTTAACGATTAAAAACACCGTTCTCCAATCATGTTACCTCCGTAACACAGAATGGGCCTGTGGCGTGGCAGTGTACACAGGCAAGATTTTACATATGTTGCTTTGTTTTAAAACCAGTGTCATATGTCGGCCATGGTTGTCTTTATTTGTCTCATAACTTTTAGAAACTACTCGTGACCTTCCATATTTATAATCTTTACAGGCAATGAAACCAAATTGGGCATGAGTAGGGGTTTACCTGAACCAAAACTTACAGCTGTCGATGCGATGATTGACAAGTTGACCGGGGCAATATTTGTGTTTCAGATAGTGGTGGTGATTGTTCTTGGCACTGCTGGGAATGTATGGAGGGATACAGAGGCTAGAAAGGTTTGTATTCATTCTCAAGATAGCTCTCGAGGGCTTCGCATGGTCAACGTCATTCACTTTTCTGTTCAATGATTCCAACTTTCTGTATCATTCTAGTATTCAATTTTTTGGACGTCTTAATTGATTCAAATTATCACATTGTTTAATAACGTCTGAATTGGCTTTAGCAATGGTATGTGCTATACCCCGATGAAGCTCCATGGTATGAATTCCTGGTGATTCCACTACGATTTGAGCTTCTCTGTTCCATCATGATTCCGATATCTATAAAGGTTAGTTGTTTTAGACAGTTGTTTATACCCCCTGAAGTCTGCATGCTCACCATGGGCAAGGCAGTCCTTTTTAGTAGTGTTTATATGGGTATTTGACCTTTCACTGGTATTTTGGTATGCATTAATAAAGAGGGCACATGCATTTCAATGGTCATGTAGTTGCCAAGTTATATGCATGTCGATATTTACCTTGACCATTATTGTTGTTTACTGTGTGCTAGAAATAGAAATGTGTGACTATTCTTGATTTAGAATATGAAATGTTAGAGGATATCTTAATCATCAAGTCAAATGCATTTAATTGGTGTCCATTTGGCAGGTTTCTCTTGATCTTGTGAAAAGTTTATATGCAAAATTCATCGATTGGGATCAGGAGATGGTTGATCATGAAACGGGAACAGCTTCACATGCTACAAAGTATGGAAAGAAAGGATACCATAATTTTGAGCACTCATGCTTGGCTGTTATGCATTGATGGACATTTGATATGTCTTTTGCTTTTATTTTATGTGGCAGCACAGCAATAAGCGAGGATCTGGGGCAGGTTGAGTACATTTTGACTGATAAGACTGGAACACTCACTGAAAATGTAATGATCTTTAAAAGGTGCTGCATCAATGGAGTGCAATATGGTAACGATACTGGCAACGCCTTGACAGGTTTGTCTTCAAGCTTCAATAAGGTCCATCATTGTCTCATGTCCTTTTTAAGTTAAAACACATACTACATTTAAGACTCATTTGGTAATACAATCAATGACTTTTCAGATGCGGGCCTACTCAATTCAATAAACAGTGGCTCCCCTGATGTTATTCGCTTTGTTACAATCATGGCTATATGCAATACTGTGATCCCTGTTCAGAAGTAAGCCTTCAATGATTGGTGATTAAAACAGCGTCTTATAACATTTTACACCTGTGCGATAGTTGTATTCATGTTGGTTATTACATATCATGCTTTGTTTATATCTACTACAGCAAGAATGGTGCAATCTCCTACAAGGCTCAGTCACAAGATGAGGATGCACTTGTCCATGCCGCTGCTCAGTTGAACGTGACTTATATGAGAAAGAACGGGAATTTCCTTGGTGAAGATCGAAGTCTCATCTTGAAAATGATAATACTGCATTCATTTTAAACTTTTAACACATGCGTACATCATAAAAATTTTTAATAGTGTGAACAAATTTTCTTGGTCTTTATCAAATATTATTTGTTCCGTGGATTTGATTTACTGTCATTTGTGATTTGTTTGCAGAAATAAACTTTAACGGGTCAATTATTAAGTACGAATTACTAGAGGTGCTGGAGTTCACGTCTGATAGAAAAAGAATGTCGGTGATCGTGAAAGATACTCGGGATGGAAAGATAATATTATTGTCGAAGGGTGCAGATGAAACAATGCTTTCGTGTGCATCATCTGGTAGCTTTTTTAGTTTGTTTGTCTACTTTATAATTGTCTGCGATCCGACACACTACTTATAAACCTCCTTTCTGTACCACAATTATATATTTATGCTGGCAGATTAGATAGCCTTTTGCATAATGTCTCTTTCGTTTCGTTTATCGCTGATATGATTTAAATAGACAAATCACATGCTGGGATTGAGGAATCTGTCCCTGTTTTATGTTCTTTACAATTTTTTGGTCTGACCATCAAAGAAACTGATGCAGGACAACAAACCAGAACATTTTCTGAAGCAGTTGATCAGTATGCTCAATTGGGACTGCGTACACTATGTTTAGCTTGGCGTGAACTGAAGGACGAGGAGTATCAAGAATGGTCTTCAATGTTTAAAGAGGCTAATAGCTCTCTGGTTGACAGAGAGGTGGGAGTTGGGCATAAGCTGTGTAGCTTTGTAGTAGTCTAGCTGGCTACCAATTTGTTTATTGATCATCTGATTTCAAATCACTATCTTGCGCAGTGGAGATTGGCAGAGGTGTGTCAAAAACTGGAACATGATCTTCAGATTCTTGGGGTTACAGCCATAGAGGATCGTTTACAGGTGATACAAGAATTCTATGATGTGTATATGATGATATATGATGTCTGCACAGTTTTAATCTTCATTTTCCGATTATGCAGGAGGGGGTGCCAGAGACAATCGAGACACTCAGGAAAGCTGGTATTAACTTTTGGATGCTTACCGGGGACAAACAGAACACTGCAATACAGATTGCTCTCTTGTGCAACTTCATTTCTCCTGGTAGACAAACGCCCAGTGTGTTTTCCTGAAATTGTGATGATTGTATATACATCTGATAGCTAGAATATGATCCACCTTTACCGTTGAATCTCTTCACGATGTACAGAACCTAGAGGTCAGCTACTAATGATTAATGGAAAAACTGATGAGGAAGTTTGCAGAAGTTTGGAGAGGGTTTTGCTTACAATGAGGGTAACAAAATCAGAGCCGAAGGTACATTAGTAGTGTTCCAAGAAGCAATTCTTCTATGAATTCATTAAACTATTATAACCACCGCATACTACTATATTACGGTTCTGTGTGTCTTGATAGAGTTGGTCTATTAAATGCCTGGAATGTTTCTCGTTGCGTAATATTCTGTTGTTTGTTTTTGAAACAGGACGTAGCATTTGTTGTGGATGGTTGGGCTCTTGAAATTGCTCTACGGCGCTACAGAAAAGCTTTTACTGAATTAGCGATGTTATCGAGAACAGCTATATGTTGTCGTGTAACACCCTCTCAGAAAGCACAGGTGCATCTCGCAACCTTTATTTTTGCTTTAACATAATTTTTTAACTGCTTAGCATTCATTCAAGCACATCCTTTCTTTCGATGCTCCCTATTCTCAACTATATGCTGGAAAAGTTTACCATTTTGAGTACTCTTGATTTCGCAGCTTGTGGAGCTTCTAAAATCATGTGACTATCGCACGTTAGCTATTGGGGATGGAGGAAATGACGTAAGGATGATACAGCAAGCTGATATTGGAGTTGGAATCAGTGGTAGAGAAGGCCTGCAGGCAGCAAGAGCAGCTGATTACAGCATTGGGAGTAAGTGCTTTCATACTGTCATGCTGTTAGGTTCTTAAATAATTAAGGCGTGATGTTAGCTGACAATGCCTTTTTATGAATACCACAATTGATTTCTGATGAATCTCGTCTACGATAATATTTTAAAATTAGGGTCTTGTCTTACATGTTTTGTTTCATGACCTAATCTATATATGGCCCTGGCCCTGGCCCTGGCCCTGATCAATAAATACTTATTGTATATTGCTTCTTGGAAGTGTCCTACAATAATGGCGAAGCTGCTCTATGAGAATCGCACCAATCCTAAATCTGAATGCTACTGTGTATCATGTCAAATAAACTGTGCAATGCACTTATCTTCATTCATGTTTCTTCTTTGATTTCAGAGTTCAGATTTTTGAAGAGGTTGATTCTTGTTCATGGACGTTACTCATACAATCGCACTGCATTCTTATCCCAATATTCTTTTTACAAATCCCTACTGATATGCTTTATCCAAATATTGTAAGTTCGCCAAAACACAATGTTTTCATTTTAATCGCTACTCATGTTCAGCAATTGTTTTGGTCTTGTACTTATGTTGATTTTCTTTCTTTCTAGTTTCTCGTTTATCTCAGGCATCTCTGGCACTAGTCTTTTTAACTCCCTGAGCTTGATGGCTTATAATGTCTTCTATACGAGCATCCCTGTTCTAGTCAGCGTTCTTGATAAAGATCTGACCGAGAAATCAGTTATGCAGCACCCACAAATACTAGTCTATTGCCAAGCTGGAAGGTTATATATTTATTCTTACTCATGATTCGAGTTGATTGCTTTGAAAATGCCAATAAGTTAATTTTTGTTCAACTCATCGTTAACTAAGTGCATATCAACATTGCAACAGGGTTTTCAATCCTAGTACGTTTGCTGGATGGTTTGGCCGGTCACTGTTCCACGTGAGTGATGTTTTGTTCTTTTCTGTTGCGGACAGTTTTAGACCTTTAGGCCCAATGGAACTATACTACTATGACTAATTAAATGCATTTACATAGCTTTCGACCAATCAATGTACATGATTAGTCATCAGAACATTCAAAAGTGTTATCTACATAGATGATTGTCAACTTGCTATTGTTCCTTCAAAATCATTTTTTTTAATTTCCTGTGAAACTTGGTACCCTTGTAACTTGCCTGAAGTGGACTTGCAGGCTATTGTTGTATTTGCTATAACTATACATGCTTACGCCCTTGAGAAGAGCGAAATGGAAGAGGTCTCAATGGTAGCACTTTCGGGGTGTATTTGGCTGCAGGCTTTTGTTGTCTCACTGGAAACAAAGTAAGAGTCAACCAATCTTGTTTTCAATAGAAGCCAATAATTTGTATGTATTATTCGTAGCAATTTAGATTAATAATGGGCCTGGTATGATGGGACTCTGTGGGACGAGACTATAAACCCCTGTAGTAATTTAGTTTCTAATTTACTGTAGGTGTCATGGATTAGTATCTCAAATTTCTTACCAAACTAAAATAAAGAATCATTTATTATTCTCCTGTTAGGAGGATCTCATCCTGTATCTTACTAGCCTTCTTTTTGGATCTTAACCTTTGACATCGAGTTTATTGGATGCAGTTCTTTTACCATATTGCAAGTTCTAGCTATTTGGGGAAATCTGGTGGCTTTTTATATCATCAACTTCTTCTTTAGCGCGTTGCCTACATCTGGGATGTATACCATCATGTTCCGTCTGTGCAGTCAGCCATCATACTGGATAACTATGTTTGTAAGTTGTTTTTTTATTATCACCGGTTAACAGTTTTTTCAAAGTTAATAACATATGTAAGAGGTGGTTTTTATCCAATTCATTATATGTTTTTTCCGAATGGATGGTTTAATTTTCCCTGACTTGTCTTCGATGTTATTGCAGCTAATAATTGCAGCTGGAATAGGCCCCGTAGTTGCTCTAAAATACTTCCGATACACATACAGACCAAGTCAAATCAACAAACTTCAACAAATCGAGCGGTCAGGAGGACCTATCATCACATTAGGAACCATAGAGTCTCAAACAAGAACAGCAGAAAAAGATGTTACCCCATTATCAATTTCTCAAACAAAGAGCAGAAGTCCTGTTTTCGAGCCTCTCTTGTCCGACTCTCCAAACTCCACTCGACGATCATTCGGCTCAGCAACACCATTCGAATTCTTTCAGTCTCCATCCAGGTTGTCTTTGAACTATTCAAGAAATTGTAAAGACAACTGAGTTTCCATCACTATTTGTAATTCATAGAGACTGGTAGCTACGCTCTCTATTGTTGTTGCACAAGTATTAGTTCCCAAGTCTTATACAAAATGCGTCTTCAAAAAACAGGTTTTATACAATAAAAAAACAGGTTTTATTATAACAAAATATTAAAATCATTCATGAAATTCTTCATCGACAAATTTGATTCGCCGATCGGCGATTTACTGGGTGGACGGCTGAGATATGGCGTGAGAACAATTACCCGATCTACCTCCGATTTTGAAGAATAGACTTTGCGCGAAATTCATCGCAGTAATAAGTGCGTAGGTTTCCGTGGAATCTATAGTTGCGATGTCGTTGCACGAATTCAAGCGGAGTCTGAAGCCGTGCTCTACCAATTCATCTTCGCAATCGCATTTAACTTCAATTTTGGCTGATTTTGATGTAAATACAAACCCTAGAAAGCCGCCTAAATCGTCACTCGCTAAGCAATTACAGCGACTTGAAGATCCGATCTTTAGCCGTCGAATTGAGCCGCTGAATGAAAAGCCAGTGAGTACGAGCAGCATTATTCGTGGAAGTGGAGACGAGGATGAAGAAGAGGAGAAAAAGAGTGTTGGAGTACAAATACCCAAGGAGTTTACCCTGTTTGAGACTGGGCCGTTTGAACCGTTGGTGTTGTCATCTGAAGGTGAATTTCCTGTTGTGCAGGTGAGATTTGATTCATCAAGTTGCAGTTTTTTAATGTAGTGGATTTGCTATGTTGATGGGGAGATTGTTTGAACTAGGTCCCTGCATCTATCAATTGCCGATTGCTTGCACACCAGAGGGAAGGAATCAAATTTCTATATAGGCTGTACAAGAATAATCATGGTGGTGTTCTTGGAGATGATATGTGAGTTCTCCCTTTAGCAGCCTATCATTTAATTCTTTTATCGTGTTTCTTGGTGTATATTTTACAGCCTGTGATCCTGGTGTTAGTTTGTGAATTGTGCTTGGCTAGCTTAAGTCCAGTTCCATACCATGCTGTACTTGGTATGGTTGGAGTTCCTTGTTGTCGTATAGTATGATTTAGTTAGTGCCTTAGTGGTAGTCATTCCCATCGGAACAACATTTCTTCGATTAATGGAACCTTAATGCTTGCATATGGTTTTCGTCATTGAGAGTTCTGTATTTTGAAAACATGGTAGTGGTGCTCAAAAGAATCCTTTAAATCGGGTTGCAGGGGACTGGGGAAAACCATCCAAACGATTGCATTTTTAGCGGCTGTGTATGGGAAGGAAAATGATAGTCGTGAAGTTGGGAAGAAGGGTCCCGTGTTGATAATTTGTCCGACTTCTGTCATTCAGAATTGGGAAATTGAGTTCTCAAAGTGGTCAAACTTTAATGTTTCTGTTTGTCACGGTGCTAGTCGTGAGTTGATCTTCGAGAAATTAGAAACGCTTGACGTTGAGGTTCTCATCACCAGTTTTGACACTTATAGAATTCATGGCAATGTTCTTTCCAAAATAGAGTGGGATACGGTTATTGTTGATGAAGCTCACCGCCTTAAGAATGAAAAATCAAAGCTTTATATAGCATGCCTGGAAATTAAAACCTTGAAGCGATTTGGGCTTACGGGAACCATCATGCAAAACAAAATCATGGAGCTGTTCAATTTACTTGATTGGGTTGCACCTGGATCCTTGGGGACGCGAGAGCATTTCCGGGACTTCTATGATGAACCACTTAGACATGGCCAGAGATCAACTGCTCCTGAAAGATTTGTGCGTGTAGCTGATGAACGAAAGCAACACCTTGTGGCAGTCCTTCGTAAATACTTGTTGAGAAGGACAAAAGAGGAAACGATTGGGCATCTTATGATGGGTAAAGAAGATAATGTTGTGTTCTGTGCCATGAGTGATTTGCAAAAGCGAGTTTATCGGAGAATGCTACAAATACCAGATGTTCAGGCACTCGTAAACAAGGATTTGCCTTGTAGCTGTGGTAGCCCTCTGAAGCAAATGGAGTGTTGTAAGCGCACCATTCCAGATGGATACATATGGCCTTATCTTCACAGGGAGAACCCCGATGGTTGTGATTCATGCCCTTTTTGTGTGGTGCTTCCTTGCCTTGTTAAGCTGCAGCAGGTATTTCTGTAGTAGATTTACTTGCTATAAAATTTAAGAACATATCCGGAAAACCACCGTGTGCAAGCCTTTTTTCAGTGAGGAGTGAAAATGCATCTCTTTAGGTTGACCAGCTGTCACACTATAGACGCTTGCTTGTTTGCATAAACTTTATGTGAGTACTTGAATAACTATGAACTAACTTTGCAGATAAGCAACCACCTGGAACTGATCAAACCCAACCCCAAGGATGATCCGGATAAACAAAGAAAGGACGCAGAGTTTGCGTCTGCCGTCTTTGGCACTGATATTGATTTGGTTGGTGGAAACACTCAGAGTGAGAGTTTCATGAGTTTGAGCGATGTGAAACATTGTGGAAAGATGAGAGCATTAGAAAAATTAATGTTTACGTGGATTACTGAGGGTGACAAAGTACTACTGTTTAGCTACTCAGTGAGGTATCTTACTGACTTTCTAATTTGTGTTCAAATATCCTTTTTAATAAGCTATTAGCTTTGGTATTTTGTTTTATAATATGCATCTTGAATAACTGATAGGCATCACAGTGTGATTCCAGAGGCTGCCCTGTTAAAAACTTTAAAATGTAATATTGATTTGGTCACTTTTGAGATAATGATCCTCACATAGATATATTTAATACTAAGCTTGCAAAATGATGTCCATGAAAGAGCAATTCTGTTTCTTTTTCTCATATCACAAGTTATATATATTCTCTCAAGTGTGAAATATCTTTCCTAAGGATGCTTGACATATTAGAGAAGTTTCTCATACGTAAAGGATATAGCTTCTCGAGGCTTGATGGCTCAACTCCAAGCAACTTGCGTCAGAGTCTTGTTGATGACTTCAATTCGAGTCCTAGCAAACGGGTATGCTTTCTTGTTAAGTTATTAGGCTTTCTTTTATTAATTACACTGAAGTTATTTTTTGCTTTAGGTTTTCTTAATATCAACTAGAGCTGGAGGATTAGGGCTAAACCTTGTTAGTGCAAATAGAGTGGTGATATTTGATCCAAACTGGAATCCTGCCCAAGATTTGCAAGCACAGGATAGGTCGTTTAGATTTGGGCAGAAGCGGCATGTTTTAGTTTTCCGTTTTCTAGCAGCAGGCTCTCTAGAGGAGCTTGTTTATAGTCGGCAGGTGTACAAACAACAACTATCAAATATTGCTGTCTCAGGAAAAATGGAGAAAAGATATTTTGAAGGTGTTCAGGTTTGGGACCATCAACATCCACCATTTTAGACACAGTTTCATCTCTTTAGGAATAATCTATTTCACTATCCATTATAAATACAGTTCATTTTGCATGAATGTTCTCAGGATTCAAAGGAGTTCCAAGGCGAGCTTTTTGGCATATGCAATCTATTCCGTGATTTATCTGATAAGCTTTTCACAAGTGAAATCATTGAATTACACGAGCAGCAAGGAAAAAATCATGGGGAGCACTCTAAATCAGAACCTTCATCTAGCACAACTTTTGTCCGTTATAGAGAAGATAACGACGAATCAGATATGTCAGAATCAGAGTCTGGAAAGCAGGATAATTTAAATGTTACATTGCCAGCCGACGACATGGGTAAGCTATTAGTAAATATTGTCACAAAGGTTTTTTATGTAGTTAAGCCTTAGTACCACTCTTTCCATCAATAACCCTTCACAGTAAGTTATACATTACATATTGTTGTCTTCCCTGAGAATGTTATTTGCATGTGCTTGAATATATTGAGAATTGGATGCTGCTACTAGACTCGGCTAGCATTAACGAATTTAAGTTATTCTGATCATTTCAGGCATTGTCTATGCACATCGTAATGAAGATATAGTAAACAGTAAGCCTGGGGTTCAAGTAGAGAAAGCTACGATCACCACTGAGTGTAACATAACACTGCCTGTGAATAAGAGGAAGGCAAATGAAGTAACTGGAAAGGAAAACACTGACTCTTCGATGGACTGGAAGAAAAAGGAATTCAGCTGCTTGGCGCGGCATATGGGCATGGAAGAACTAGAGTTCAGCAAGTGGTTGTTAAAAGCTAGCCCTGCCAAAAGGGAAGCAGTCTTACTAAATTATAACGGAAACAAGGAGAAGAAATCCATCAGTTGAGAATACTCAAGGCCTCTGTACATAGTTCATTTGGTCATGAACTTCAGTGGGAAGACGATCAGTTGACAGGAAACTGTAAACAATCAGATCTCTGATCTCTCCTTTGACGACCTCATACTTCCTCAGCACACCCTCTTTAGTAAATCCAGCTTTCTCCAGCACTCTCTGTGATCCTATGTTGTCCACAAACACATGAGCTTGAAGCCTCACTAAATCTTTCAAGTCATTAAACACCTGAGCCACAGCTAGCTTCACTGCCAGAGTTGCCACTCCCTTGTTCCAGTACTCAGCAGCCACACCATACCCTATATAAGCTCTGAAACTGTCCTTTCCGACACAAATCCTATGGAACGGTCATTAAGGCAGATGGACCTGCGCCAAGGGTGAGGGATGCATACATTTTGAATGAAAGTCAACGCTTCATCTTTGGAGGCCAAGGGTGTCCAACGGAGGTTGCGAGTGACACGATCATCACACCATGATAACAGGTCATCTGCATCGGAGATGGTGAAGGGACGAAGGGTTATCTGTTGTAAAGTTTCCATCTCTGAATGAGGTGTGAGGATTATCTAACTCATTGTTAGTATTTAGGGAGTAATTAACTAGAAATTACCTACTCTATAGTCTATATATCAAATAAAAAAAAACCGCCGGCCAAATATAATAAGAAGAAATTGCCTTTATGTAACTTTTTCCTTCGAGGTTGATCAATGAAAGAACGAGCGACTCATTTGTGCCGTTGTAATCAAACTTATTGGTTATCTTACTATTAAGAATTGGGGAGTGGTATTTGACGGTTACTACTCCTCAATTTTCAATTTAGTCATTCATTTATTAGTTAATTTTCAATTTAACTTTTTACATACTGTAAGTTACATTTAATGCACCCAAATTTTATATTTGCACAACGTGCATCAAAATACTAGTGATAATTTAAGCTTCTAGAGTAGTATATAAAATAATCTATTTTAGACAAATTAGTACGTATCATATGTGAGTGTTCGAATGACTGTGTTTTTTCAATTTTGAGCCCCATGATTTTTTATGTATCCAAATTTAATATGTTTGAGGGAATGTTGCTTAGGTTGCATAAGCAGATGAGTAGTTCGCTTGTGAAGATAATGAAAAAAATGCTCTAACCCTATATATAAGACACTCTTATATATATAAGACACTCTTATAAGCATTATTGCACTCCACGTCCTCTCCGCACACAGCTAAGACCAACAAACAGGTAAGACAATTTCATTTTCTTGTTTTTTACTCTTGTTTGCTAACTATAGTTGTTATGCTATTGTATGTCTTGACTTCAAATTTGAAATGTTAGTCTGTTTTTTGGTATATGGGATGAATTGTAAGTAAGAAACTTTGAGCTAACATTTTGTTGTTGTTTAAAGGTTTGAGATGGCCACATTTAAAGAAATCCCTTATGAAGAAATCAAACGTATTTCCAACGGATTCACCACACCAATTGGAAGAAGAGGAATGGCTACAATATACCAAGGTCAATTCAAAGGTAAAACGGTGACACTAAAAAGAATAAAGACATCCAATCCCTTCCATAAAAATATATCTGAGGTAAATATTCAACATTTGTACATCCTTACATAAAAATATATTTGAGGTAAATAATTAACATTTGTACATTCGTTACTATTATTTTTTTTGATTGAAAGGGCAAAAGCCCAAAAGTACAACTCGAGGACTTGGAAGGCTAAACGATTGGGAGGAATTCAAAACATTAACGATTCAAATATAAAATGCATTGGCATACATCCATTCATACAAACATGTTTTTGTGGATGTCAAGCACGAAAACACCATGTTTTACAAACACAATCACATATGACTTTATTCCTTTTATAATACTATGTATTTCATTTCATGTAAATTTGTTATGATCATGAATTTTTATGTAATTACAGGGATGCACTGCTCGACTAGTAGACTTGAGTTCCATAATCAAATCAGGAACAATCCCAGACTCCTTATAATGAATTACGCACCATTTGAAATACTACAAAAAGGTAACCAATATGAAAACCACCATTGTGTTAAACTACAAGTCTTTTTATAAAATATTTATACAATCCAAATATTATATATTATTTCACTTATACCGGCACTAGATCAAATTCGACCGGTGTAACATCAAAGGTCAATGCTTACGGTCTAAGGAAGACTATGATGGAAGTGGTGTCAATGTAGAGGCATATAAACATTGATGAAACAACATCTCTAGCACAACCAATTTACAAGGATCGATGTGGACTAGTAAGTAGTTGGGTTCGTGACAAACGGAAGTTGAAAAGAAGACAAATGATAGGCATATCTAACATTATAATGGAGCTATTAGGAATGCTAATCTATTGTTTGCTATCTGGGATGAACTGTTTCACGCAATTAATAAATTGATTTTGGATTAAATTTTGTTGTTGTTTAAAAGTTAGAAATGAAGATTTTTAAGAAATCTCTATTAAAAATATATTCGACCAATTCAGCACACGAATTGTAGAACAACAATGACAGTAAAAAGAATAATGTGCATGTGATAGATAAACATATTGTTCATTTGAGGTAGATCAACATTTTATCCACTATTATTAATCATTGTTTATTCGTATATAATGTGCATGTGATTCTTTTTTCATAGAGAAAGTATTTACTCTCATTAATTTCGAGGCACTCAACCATTATTTATTACTTTGGATATGAATAGAAAGAAGTCAGTAGTAATATTATGTAATATTCTATATATTAGTATTTTGTAATATTCAATATATTAATATTTTGTATATTCTATATATTAATATTATGTAATAAAATGAGAAAACAACTTATTTTATATTTAATCATCTACCATATTCAATATGCGATATGCTACAAAGAAAATATGTATTTCGATTTTTTTAATCGACTAAACAATTTCTACCGTTATTATTATAGTTGGCTAAATTTACTACTTTAAAGTACTTAGTAATAATTTCGACGATTTCAAATCATTTTAATTCAATTATCAAATGTGCTTGGCTACGTACATTCACAAAAAATACATGTAAACGATCCAACTCAAGTTTTGTCGTCCTCAAATCCGAAAATATAATTTTTCAATTATAATCGTGTCTCAATTTTTTTTAGTTTTTTTAGATAATGTACCTATACAATTGCATGCGTGTTCAATCGCATTGATTATGACCATTTTCTTTGATTATAGGGTTGCACGACTAAACTTATCGACATACGTTCTTTATTCCAATTTGGAACGATATTGATTTTTGTATGAAAAAATATATATCACAAAACTAGTACAAAAATGTAGGATAAAAAATATTTTTTTGAAAATAAACATACGCACTCATTTTAAAAACTTTTTTGTAAATCTATTTCATATATTTTCTCATATAGGTTGTAATAACGTGGGGAGGAGTTCAAGTTATTAATCGTTCAAGTATCGAATGCCCTTGTATACATTCATTCTTAAAGAAAGGAAACGACCCAACTCATGTTTTTGTGGATCTTAAATCAGAAAACATTACGTTTTCCAAAGATAATAAAGTATCACTTTTATCTCAGTTTTCGATTTCTTATATAATAATGTATGCATGTATATTCAATTGATTAATTATGACAATTTTGTATTACAGGGATGCACGGCTAGACTTGTCGACTTGATAATCAAATCTGGAACTGATGCTGAAATTTATGAAAAAATATGCCGCACCAGAAGTAGTACAAAAAGGTAATAAGAAAAACCTTTTTGTTTAACTAAACCTATATGCGCTCTTTTCTTAAACTATTTTTTATATATAATATTTATTATCTAATGCAGGTCGTCGATCAATCCGGGGCAGCGTGACAGCAAAGTCGGATGTTTATAGAAGTAATGTCCATGGAGAAGAGTATAACGGTTGAGGAAATAACTCGTAGAAGAAATCGACCGTCTACGACTTCGAAAAGAAATTATAAAGATGAGCGTGGATTAGTGAGTCGTTATATAAGAGATATGTGGCATTTAAGCAAAAGACAAATGATAGCTACACCATATCCGACATTATAATGGATTGAACAAAGATTGCGCCAAATCAACGTCCGGAAATGAAAAATGTTGCGGAGCGCATAATGAGAATTGATGAATAAATAACCTATATTAGTAGTCTTTGCTTTCCTACTGATCTAACAACATATACACATGCTTACAATTATACTGTAAAAAATAAACAGTATTTTTATCAAAAAATAAATTAGGTGAACACTGAAAGTAAGCACGAAATATACAAATTCTAACTAGTATGGCTTAATTCTTCCTCATAAATTTCAGACTCAATAGTTGCTTCATCACTTGGTTGATTGATGGTCGCTTCCGATAATCACAATGGATGCATTGCATTGCAAGCTTTGTAAGACGTCGTCCATCGCCACAATCAAATTCAACGTCCTTATGAAAATGGTTGTTTACCAAAGAGAAACGCCGACCTTTTGAATTTGCAATTTAAAACTCGTTACGAACCCACTCATCAAATTGAATTTCAGAGTCAGGATGACAAATCATTGTTATGATGTTCAGGATGACCATTCCAAGCGAATAAATATCGGATACTTTTGTGTAGTTATCTGCAAACCAAGGCATTTCTTAATATATACATTTAATAGCCATCATATGTACAATTGTAACTATATAGTTAAACTTACCGTAACAATTAGTGTACGGATCAGTGTAGTAGTCCCATCTGTGAAATGGTCGAATATGGTACTCTTCTTTGTCGTTCATAATCCCACCCGAAAGCATGCCAAAGTTAAATATTTTCGGCATGTAATGCTGCATAGAAAACAAGCATCAATCAAAACCAAATTCTGAATTACTCAAGGAAAGAGTTTTTGGCAAATTAAGTATAACAATTTCTCCAAAGAAGTGTTATTAACTGAACTCACCTTATCTACTAAAATATCATCCGGAAAAATATTTCGAAGAACAATAGGGGAGCATGAAGGATTCTTCTGCTGTAAATATTTTAGCAATTTGACAAGTTCCAAAATGAAGTAGATCCTCTTGTACCAAGTAAATGTATCTGGCAAAACACACAAAAATGAAGTATCATCTTAGCTAAATCTATTCTAGTTTCCATAAGAATAATGCTTTCAATTAATGAGAGAAAAGCTTTCCACTGACTCAAGGAAATTATGTATTGAAAATTATACCGTCAGATATGAGATTATAAAGGCTATCCACGGACTCGTGGTTGTACACGGTGCTTAGCTTCTCATTCTCATTGCAATATCCAATCAATTTAGCAATATGAGGGTGTGAAACAAACTTCGGATGTTGAAGTAGCGTGAGTTCTTCCTGTTTAATTAAAATGTCAAATAAGGCACCGAGTTAGTGTAATAGGTTATGAAAACAAAATATGAATAAAGTATCTGAAATTCATACCCTCAGCATGATTTTATCATCTGGTTCAAGGTAATGTGTACGACTGTCTTCCCAGGTTTTCACAGTCACCTTCAATGTGCCTATATTTCCATGGTACAATTTTCCGAGACTGTAACTATTTATGAAGTTTTTGTCACAAAATCCATTGGTATAACTCTTGATATCTTCATAAGACAATCTGGTTGGAGGAAGATATTGTCTGCCTGTGTAATGTTTCATTTCGATGTGAGATATCAATCAAAACAACCAAAATCCAAATAGTTAATGCATTAAAAAGTTAATGATAATTTCACGAAATTAATAACATGAGCAAAAATAATCACAGAAACAAAAGCAAGCCACCAAATACAGAGTACAGAGTCATATCATAGGTTTTGCATTAAGGTGTCAAAAATTTATCATACCTGAGATGGTTAGTACTTTTGGTATATCTTTCAAACATCCGAGTGGCACGAGATCTTTATGATGTTGAACAATAAACAATTCCCACAAACCTCTAACGATCTGTTTCATTGTCGGTCGTTTATCAGGATTATAGCTGACACACTGCATAGCCAAACTAGTAAGCACAGCTCCGTCCCTTTCACAGAAAAAAGGTTCCGCCTCCAAACTTTTGTGCGCAAGTGAAAACTTTGATGGAGCAAATTCAGATCCTGAACTTTTATGGTACTCATTAAGTGCCCATTCATATAAAAAAGGTTCTAGGGTTGTCTTTTTATTTATTTCCGAATATACTTTTTTGGATAACAAGCCTATGAGCACGACACCAAATGCAAACACATCGCACTTTTCTGACCATATACCTCGGCACATATAGTCTGGATCAATGTATCCGTAACAGCCGTGTAGACGTTGATTTAAGAGTTCAGTCTTGTCAGCAAGGATTCCTCCAGAAATCATGCTGAAGTCAATTAGTTTTGCATTATAATCCTGCGATCATGTGCGAAAAAAGTAGTTAGAAAAATACGATAAGGCGACTTCAGAGCTTGCATCTGTAGAAGCACAAAGCACAACCTGGTCAACTACAATATGAGCCGCCCTAATGTTTCAAATTAGATAAGGCAGTGGTGTACACTCATGCATGCATCTGAGAAGTGATGCGAGCCCAAGAGCAACTTTGACTCGATGAAGCCATGCAAAGTTATCTACATTAAAGGACGTAAACCATATATTACTGTCATCATCATAATTGATAGATGCATGGGCATATTAAAAACTAAAAGGAAAAATTCATAAATAACACACTATGACTCGAAATTACTATCATATCAACACATAAGGTATATATCATCAGAATCAAAAGTAAAACCTTCGTCTAGGAGGTTGTGGAGAGTGTCAAGGGCATAAACATCATATACTACTGCTGGCATGTAATCCGGGCATGAAATTCCGACAGTATCAATCATATTAGGGTGAGCTCGCAGCCTTTCATCATAAGTCAAGCAAGCTTCATCCTGCATTACAATAAGTTATAACCAACTACATGACTACATGAATCAACAGTTTGTGCGAAAGTTTAAAAAAACTGAGATAATAAAATACCCTCATTCTGCCTTCTTTATCCTCAAGCCAGACCTCACACCCATCGACAGTGTCTTTATCCCAAACTTTAATCAATCTATCATGTTTCTGATATTCCGTTCCACGATAGATCTTTCCGAACTGAAATTCACCTATGAAATTGTCTTCACTGAATCCAGTAGTCATCCATTCAAGTATTTTCTTATTGAAACAGTTGTACCGAGGAGCCATCGGAGCAAAACAGTGTGCCTGCATTCGTTGATCAATTCAGATTCAGCATAACACACACAACTCAAACATATATATTAATTAAAAAAACAAAACTAATTAACACCAACACATGCAGTATCGATCGCTTATTTTGCATAATCTAACCTAGGGCTGTATGCGCTTAGTTGTGGAAAAAGGGAAGTCCGCTCGAAATCGTCTCTTCACCTTTGTGCGTTTTTTCTTGGTTTCGTAATCGTCTCTAACCTAAGGCTGTATGATATTGAGTTGATACGAAAGCGAGTCGGGAGAGGTTTTTAAAATTAGTGTCAATATCATGTATTCCTTTTCTACCTTTAATTGGAAATTATGGAAAGTTAGAACTTAGATAATGTTACACGAGCATCAAAGATTTATCGATCAAACACGATCTCGACCGTCGATTAATTATAATTTAATCATTGAAATTTGAAGTAAATTAACCTTTAAATCTAAACAATCAATGATATAGATTTTGTCTTATAAATTTTGTTAGCAAACTAAATCACCGAAAAATCCTCATCTAAGCATCTGATTCATTCAACCTAGAACACTGACCCCTAGCATGCACGAATGTATCTTTACTGTTTCCAGCTGTACAATGATGTTTTTCAAGTTGGTTGTCGGTATACGTAGAGGTGTCAAATAGGGCGGGTTGGGCGGGTAACGGGCGGGTATTAAACGGGTAAAGGGTAAACGGATAATTAACCCGTTAGACCCATTTAATAAATGGGTTAAATGGGCGGGTATTGGTGGGTAACGGTTTACCCGTTAACACCCGTTTACCCGTTAACACCCGTTAACACTCGTTACCCCCCTTAACCCGTTTATCCTTTAACATCCATTAAACTATTTCTATCCTTTAACCTTAATTAATCACTGCATTTTATTTGTATATTTAACCTTAATATATTTCTCTAGGATTTTGAACGAGTGCACTTCACCACTCTCACATGGCACGCCCTAAACTAATCAATCTAAACTGACTGCGCCCACCCAAATAACTTACTCTTAAACCCTACAAGGTTTTGAAAAGGTAGTATACTGCACTCACCAGAGAGGCAGATATACACAATGTCACAACACAAATCATTTTTTCTAAAATCAACCTCAACCCAACAACAGCAAAACCTTACGTAATCTCCATGTCTGATGTCTCTTGGGCTGCATCCAAGCCCTCCCTTTGTCTTATACTTTGAGTTCCGGTCTACATCCAAAGAACCCTTGACCTTCAAAGGCCCGAGTGCTTAATATCACGCCGCTTACTCCAACAATATTCGTTTATTTTTTTTATTATTTTGAATTTTGATTTCATTTTATTTAAAAATAGAATTGAGAAAATTAAAAATAGTAGATAAAGTTAAGCGTGTTTTATTTCATAACTTACTTTCATGAGTAGATAAAATAAATAATGTTTTAAACTGTGAGCATGTCTTGAGAATATGTATGTTAAATTAAAATGCAATCGAACAAGAAAAAATAGATATGTTAATCAAAACGTGAGATATAAGGAAATCAAATAACCTATAAAAAAATAATTTATAATATGATTCATCAATTATATATTTATTTATATAACTTAAAATAATTTTATGGATAATAAGTGATAAAGTGTGTAAATGGATAATGTGTTAATGGGTGGTAAATGGGTAATGGGTTACCCTATACTAAATGGGTGATAATGGGTAAAGGGTATTGTAAACCCGTTAAGCTAAATGGGCGGGTATGGGCGGATATTTTAATGGGCGGGTAATGGATAACGGATAATTTTGACGAGTCTAGGTATACGCCTTACTCTTGCACCAACTCGAGACTCGAGTCCTGCATTAAAATCAATTTACGTCCACTGTTAGATTTTTTTTTGATTAAGGGAGTACAAAGACTCGAAAGGTACATGAGAGAGGACTTAATTCCAATCGACTAACGAATGGAGACCTCGAACACAAAAAAGAAATTAAACTAAGCGTCGTGTGAACGAGGTACTTTGCCTCAGTACCAAAAAAATAGGCGAACAAATCAACTGAAAAGAAAAGTACGTCTTTAATGACCCGCTTCCGAGAATGCTATGATAATAAGAGAATAACGACCGTGAATATCGGAAAAGATATTCTCGGATGAGAATCGATCAAGGACTAGTTGTAGCTGATTCAAACCGAACTGACTGATTTAGTTGTAGATGAGTCAAACCGATTCAGCTTGATCAATCCATGGAATGAAACAAAACACATGCTGGGACACACTTGCAGACGCATAACACCGACTTTGAATTCCTATCCAAGTTAACAAACGCAGATTCTTATCCTTATCTTCAATTCAATGTCGGTCAAGCTTGAAGACAGCACATGTTGAGAGAACACAACAACTCCACGTGGATCACCCAAAATCAAAGCTCCAAAATAAAAGACCCATACCCAATGCAGGACACGTGGACATGAAACCAATTCCCTAACGGAGGCACGCGGCAACATAAGCAACAACCACATGGCAGCAACCACGTGCAACAACAGAGCAACTACACGAGGAACATACAAGGACACCGTGCAGCAACCACGTGGCGACAGAAGAGGGAGGCAGGGGAGCAGGAACATGACTCACCCGAACCCAACGACGGACGACTCCGGCGGCAGCACCACCGGCAGCCAGAGAAACGGCAACGGCGCAGCTGAATCTCACGCAACAGCACATGCAGCAAAACCCAGCGGACACCGAGCAAGACGGACCGGAGACGCCATCCAGCAACGACGCACAACAAGACGGCTTGGAGACGCCACTCGGCAACAAAAACCCAGCCGAAACCGAGCAAGAGAAACCGACACCCAGAAGGTTGCACTGCCAACCATTCAGGCCGTAACAAACACACCAAAAAAACGCACCACCACAGCGGAACCTCAGCTGCTGTCACCCACCGAAGCCAGCAAGGATAGAATCAGAAGAAACGCAGCAGGGGAAACAAACAGCTCATCCAGCCGACCACCGCGAGCCGGAGGAGCAGACCAAACGCACCACTAGCTTGGACCAAACGACAGCCAATAAATCAAAAAACTATCGCCAAAACTACACAAAACCGGCAACCGAGGAGCGGAGAACCATTAAAAACAAAGAAACAACAATAGAGCGTCCTAGTCAGCCGATGAACGGCAACCGGACGAAAAGTGAAACTGCGGACGGCGATGAGGCGGTGAAAGATGAAATCGGAGAACCAGCCTGCCATCACCGACCGAGGAACGAAACCCATCTTCAACACGCGGATCTCAGACATGCTAATCACCACCAACTCCCATCGACGACCACTCACCAACCAGTACACCCCTAGCATCTGTAATCAACCGAAAAACAGAGAGGGTGAGGGGAAGAGAGAGAACCGAGAGAGAAGAGAGAAGAGAGAGAGATCCCCTATTTGATTGTTGATACCCGTCCACTGTTAGATTTTGAATTGCGAAAGAGTGAGCAATGGTTTGATAGTATCATAGAATAGAATTAAACAGCACCAAATAGCTTGGTCTCATCACCAAGGCAGCAGCTAGCTGACACGGTACTAAGGCGGTATCTAGTTCTTTAACCATGACAATCAACAGACATTTCATATGCAATAGAACACCTACAAATGATATATATAAGTGATTACACAACAAGACCAAGTAACCTGGAACCATGCAAATTGATGTATATATATCTGAATACAAATCCACATACATGACTAGATATGCACATGCACGCAGGGTTCATTTTACTTGCTTGCCGTGCTTATAATTTTGTCTCTGAAGCTTTAGCAAATCCAAAATAAATTTCTTTCTTATGGTACCTAAAAATCTACTGTTCGAATTCGAACACAAGTAGACACCAGTAAACCAAAATTGAATTCTATACTTAATCAAACAGTAGTTGAAAAGTATTCTAGTCTGGATAGATTGGAAAGCAGGCACCCATGATAAGTACAATGCCACTTGGCTCATGATAATAACTCCAAACGTTATGTCATACAGTCCAGCCACGAAAACAACAGTGATCCATAGCTTGGTTGCTTGCAGCACTTGAGCAATTAAAAGAAGACCCAATCTGGTAGGAACCGTTGCTAACAGACTAGTTAAGTCCCCATGTTGTCAGAAATTTATTTTTTAAGACAAATAATTTCTTTAATGAATACTGCTCAGTGTATAATCAAACCTTGCCCCTAATCAATCACAGATTGAATTTGGACCACGGGCAGAATGTATATATGGAAACAAACAACATTCGTACAAGTTTTCAAACTCAAGTCTTTAACCCCTTTAACCACTAGGGTGGTGTTCTAGTGGTGGCAAGGAGTCTTCATAAACTCCTTGTCCTAAGAGTCATGGGTTCAATTCATGGCATCACCAATATTCTTGCCTTGAGAGACCTTTCCTATTCCCTTGATCATGTAATGGTATAGTATCTATAGTGAATTATAGTGAATTGTAATGCTCGAGTCGAGCTTGTAATGTTCTCATTGTAATAAAAAAAAACCCTTTATATTGTCCGCATAATTTATGTTACACCTATTTTAACTCACCAAATTAAGAAGAAGAATAATATGCCCATGGCATCAACATTTACCCAGAGTGCATGAATCCACAAAATAAGCTAGAGTACAGCATTAAAGTATGCTTGTTGTAGGAAACAATGCAAACAATAGTATCATCAGGCTAAAATGAGAACCTGGAAATGCATATTTAAGCTCACCAAACTCTATGAGAAGCACCAGAGGATTGCCCACTCAACCTGTCAAGCACAGCATTAAAGTCAATAGGCTGACCATTGTCTTCCATCAACAGGATCACATGGAGGACATGGTCTCCACGGAAACCCATGTTCACTAGTTTCTCTACGAGATCGTTGTACGGGTGGTTTCGTCCTAGCTGTGATTCATTTGGATTACGAGCAATAGGATTTTGTGGATAAGCCCCGTGGGAGAAATGAGGTTGATTAGGAGGAGGGTGTGGTCTTCCTTCTTCATTTCCATACATCATATAACTGTTAACTGGGGTAAGACCTGGGTGGGAAACTGTATTAGTGTATCCATCATTTGCTTGAACGCCAAAGTTACTCTTCAGCTGCGGAGTAGGAGGTTGTTGGTGAATGGGCCGTCCACCATAGCCATACGGCAATGATTCAGAGCGGCTCATTCCAGATTGTGGAGTGCCTGTATACTGCATCTGCATCCCCATGCTATTTGGGACTGTGTCAGGAGCTGGACTAACTGGTCGGCTTGTCTGGTAGGATGGGTATACTGGTCCCGGTTGGGGCCTAATGTGAGTAGGATTGGGAGGCTGTTGCTGTGGCGGCATAGGTGACTGTGGCGATGGCTGCAACTGCTGCTGGGGCCATTGCTGCTGGTATTGTGGAAAGTGGTGGGCTTGCGAAGGGGGAGGTGGTTGATTCATGTTAGTTTCGACTGACTGAGGATGCCCTTGCGGAATTTCTTGCAGCTGGGATTGCCTATACTGAGAGTCAGGAGCCCCATATTGACCTTGACCCTGAGGAGGCGGGGCCTGTGTTTGCATTTCAGTTGGGGGTAAATAATAATGCTGCTGTTGAGGTACGTTCTGAGGTTGGGCATGAGAAGGATGCACAACAGGCCTTGATGGTTCCACAGTTCTAGGAGGAAATGATGGCTGTGGAGGGGGAATTTGATGAGGGAGGGCAAGGGCCAGCTGCTGATTATTAACATCAGAAGAGTCTGCCATTTTCTGGGACTCCACAACAGGTGTAGGAGGCATCTCTTCATTATGTCGGGACTGGCTAGAATTTGCAGATTTCTTTTCAGCAAGCTGAAGCTTTGCAAGCTCTTTCTGAGTATCGGCAAGTTCTTGCTTGTCTCTCAGAATCTGCACTGATCGGTGTACCTGTTACAGGCAAACCGAAATAAGGTCAATTTCAAGCCATCACTTTATATGTTTCAATGTTTCATATGCTAGCTGTCAATTTCACCGCAACAGTTACTAGTCAATCTATAGTCAACAGCACAGTAGCACAGCATAACCGGCACTAAAGATTTTATGGAGAAACAACATAAAATACACCACAAGAAGATATGCTATCAAATTTGAGTAATAAGCCATATCTGATAAATGTAAAACAAACCTCTTCAATGTGTTTCTCAAGGGTATTGAGCTTTGAATCGACCTCACCATGGTCACGTACTAACTCAGAGCGAATTTCGCCAACTGACTTTTCAACTTTGTAGCAGTACAGTTCCAGTTGAGATAGTCTTGAACTGATTCCCTCAAGGAATCGCAAGATGTTGTCAGAATTTTTTTTCATGCTTCTTTCAACTCCATTAATGATTTCTTGGCTTAAAGTTTCTTCAGGTTGATTATAGACAGTAGGAGCAAATGATGATCTTGTCATTATGCTCTTATGAAAATCCTGCTTAAACACGCAGACAACTCGTTAGTAGCTGCTACTAGTTCATTATGCAGTAAAATGAACAACATAAACATGAACAAAATTATGCTGCAAATCCACATTTATAAAAAAGTAAGAAAGAGATTCATACTACAGAAATAGAAACAAAGTATTAAACCACATGAACATGACTGCTCATTAATGCCATAAAAGGTGGCAGAATATAATAAAACAAGAATCAGTAGGAATTACTGTTGTAAAGACAAGTAAAGATTAATGAGCTTTTATTCAGCAAACTGACCATTTTCCTTTCACCCTACGAATCCACAAGTCTCCAATATGAAAACATACATCATTCTAGTTCGTGATTCGTTAAACACTCAAATCAGAACAGAATAGAAACCATGCAATTACCACTTCAATCACGAACTTTTTCAGCAATAATTGTAAAACTTGTAGACAAAGATAAGAAACCACGATGATTTGTATAAGAGTTACACCAACTAATCACAGCCTCACAGGCATGATTTAAGCTTGAAACTTAAACTTTCAAGATTCTGAACCTTGCAAATTCTAAACCATTATCATACTTAATTTCTATAACTACTTCTTTTTGACATGCCAATAGTTCAGAAAAGGCACGCAGGCTCGCATAAATTGATGAACTAACAATGTCAAACCATTATCCACTTTAAGAAACATTACTTCACACAACTTAACAACACCAAACCAAAACCACCAGTCCAAATTTCATCACAAATGAATATCAACAAGCCAAAGTCATCACATACGCACCACCGATCAGTCAAAACGCAAGTCAATCCTAACCAGCCACTTACCAAAACTCTAACCTATCCAAACAAAAATCACTCGCCAGAAGAACAATTAATCAATCAATCAAACAAACAACAAAACTAAAGAGACCTTATTGGAATCAACGCCGGTAGTTCCATTAACACCTTCCTGTCCATTCAAATCATCGTACGAGCATAACACATCATCAGACCCAAAATCAAACCCTTGCGAAGTGGAATTCACACGACCAGACGAGCCAGAAGCCATTGGAATAACAATCTACTCCAAGCGATCAGTAAGCGATTGACTATAGCTTCGAAAATCGGAGACGATTGCAGTGAGGAGGAGTCGATCGGCGACGAATTAGCGATCGGAAATCGAAGGTGAGATGACGATGAGGAAATGAAATTTTGTGTTTATCGGGTTGTTATTTTAAGGCCGTGTTTGGATAGTGTTTAAAATTGAGAACTTTCCTTTTATTTGTTTACAAGAAATTAAATTTGAACTTGTCATTTTATTGATTTTTTTAGTTAGTTTAATGGCTCAAGTCAAACCAACCATATCAAATTTCATTCCAAAAATTATTCTTGAATGTTCTTCACTTTAACATCTTTTCATCATTAAAATTACATAATTTTAGCTCGATGTGTAATACTATGGTTGATCAAATCTTATTTTTCAGATATATACATAATATAGTAGTACGAAAGAAGAAAGTATTTGTGAAAGTTAAGAGTTCGCATTTCAAGAAATATGCAAGAATTTCGACAGAGAATTAGTTTGATCATGCATTTTGTATGCCCTCGAAAATCATACGATATATGCTACAAAAACACAAATATAGTTTTCCAGGAAAGCCATGGGAAGTCTAAAATTATATCTTGAGACCATTGGACAGATATTTAAGAAGCAAGTTTATGTGATTTCCTGTCTTTGTGTATGAAAAAACATCTATTTGTCTGAAACTGTCACGGCAGTATTGTTCTTGTCATTCATCTTATGTGCTAAAGGCTGGTTATGGTTTACTACGAAGGCGTTGTAAACTGAGAAGCAAGAGGTTATGATGAAAATGAATATGGAAATGAAACCAGCCCCAAGAGCACCTCCTGAATGCTTGCAGTAATCTGGAACTTGTTTGCATATTGGTAGCCAGCCAGCTCCGGAAATTCCTCGTTTTCCCACATCTGCTATCGCTAAAGATGCTGATAAGCTTGATGTTAACAGCAATGTGAATACCTATAGTTTTGCAACTTGAGTTAGTTACATTGCACTTAGTGAACTTTAGTCCACTTTAAGAAAATGGAATTTGGTGTTACCGCATCGAGTGCAACGAGTAGTTTCTCAAGTAGTCCTTTTTGTGGAACGAATACAGCACAGAAGCTGTACAACCCGGCTAGTATATTAGCAGCCACAAAAAACCTATATAACACGGAGAAATCGAAAACAAACTCGATCAGGTCTAGGAAAATATCATTTTAAACATGATGGAATGGAGCATAAACAGTAACTTACTTGAAGGAAGGAACATCACTGTACTTGGCCTCAAATTTAATAGTGAAGAAGCTGACGGTCTCATGGCTAGTCGCCATGATGATCGCAGCACTTAAGGTGGAAACCAGAGCCGCGATCCTCAGCAAAAGGTAGAAGAGCTTCACGGAGGACTTGGGTAAGTTTTGGAGCTCCATGATCTCTATGTTGGAGAGGGAGGATGAATGAGTTTGGTGCGACTAGTGGAATGGGAAGGTATGTAAACACATAATATATTACAGTTTGGATTTCTTTGGTAGGTAGAAAACCCAACAATAAGGGTGTCTATTTGTGATGTTATAGTCATCAAATTGAGCTGTTTGGCTGAATCTTGGGACAGTGTGTAAGCTATGAGCCTGAGATTTTGTACTTGAAAAAATGAATCTTTGGTTGGCTTTTGTGGGTAGTTAAGGCCTGATGCTGATGGGTCAAATGGGGTATCAACCTTGGCACATGTAGTTGGATGTCCATCTACTCTGTCACTTTTTCTTCACTTGGGCAACAAAAAGCTACAGCCTCTATTCAAATTTATTTGAAAAGAATGCTGCATTGTCGCCCAAAGCCAGAACCACCATTACAAGAATAGATACTGAATACAATACAAGATTCAAATGAAGGTATGTGATTCTATAATTGACACTACTCGAGGTATCAATAGTTTGACCTATTAGAGAGTTCAAAGTTTGAAGATAACAGATTCTTTGACCTTCAGTCTCCTATATCCAAGAAATGAGTCTTTCTCGTCAGGAGAGTGGGCAGTGAGATGTTTTCAGAGGGATGGGTCAATATAGCGTTAACAGATGTCGTTTTTATGTTTAGGAGTACGTCGGATGGATCTGCCCATTCGGAGACGACGAGTGGTTAGAGCGTCTAGAAGGATCTCTAAGCCTTCGTCCACTGCGTCAGCCTGTTTATCAAGTCCGTAAGAGCTATATTGAGGTAGGAGTTGCAACTCTGTTAAGAGACCGATGGCTGCTGCAGCTGTGCATGTACGATCCCATGAAGGCTGGGGCCTGAGGAAAAGTAGAACTTTAGACTTCACTGGGACAATACTTGAACTAAAATTCGCTGATGTTAACTCGTTTAGTTTGAGTTGAGGGGCGGTTGAGTTCTAAAGTTTTACCGAAGTTTATGCATTGCGGATGCGCCGGTTGTGAGGGATATGCATGGAAGTTCTTCACCCCAAACTGATTCAGCTTGTTCCTGCAACATCAATTTCCAAACTATTACCAAAAATGCTTGAAAACACATTTGTAAAAATTCGATTTTTTAGACACTCAAACACCTTTTAATAGACATAAAGGATAAGACTTAATTAAGAGTATAGGACAAGAATGTCTTGATTTTTAATTAACAGACAAAAATGTATTGAGTGAAGAAATGGTGTCGTGGGTTACCTTCAAGCGCCTGAACATCGCTGCAGAGTTACTCCATGTACCATCTATCAAAATGAAATTCAGAACTTCGTCTTCACTTTGCTGCATACCACACAACTTTACATGATGACAAAATATTTGTGCAAGGATAAACATTTAAGAACTGTTCTACCTTAATATATTAAAAACGACGAAACTGGTTCGTTGAATAAAACTGGACATACTACTATGAAAGCACATTTCTGGTCATCAGTATATTGGTGCAGGGATCAACACTTGAGAATTTATCCACCTAAATGTATTTAAAACAACAAAACTGGTTTGTTAAGTAAAACTAGACATACTGTAATTGAAGCGCATTTCAGGTCATCTTTAGCTTCCCTTTGGAAACTATCTTGAACAGATTTCACAGGAGCATTCTTATTCGGATAAAGACACCAAACCTTGTTTTTCCCTAATAGGTGAATAAAAATCAAATCTTTTAGTAACTCCCATAAGAAGCTTTGTTTCAATCTTGGGATAAAATCGTACAAGAATAAGCACAAAATTAGAGACATTGAAACAGTTACCAGAAAGCTTAAACATGTTCCACATCATTTCTTCTTGCTCCGAAATGCCGAAGATACACAATGTAGCTGACTCGGTACCAAACAATTGCCACAATACCTTTCCAGTATTGTTTTGACGCAAAAAGTCCTAAAAACAAAAAATGATAAATTCCAATATATGTGTTATTGCATTCGTGGTTATAAAACATAATAGTTTATACGCACCTTGGGATGCATATATAACCAGAACCTGATGCCTTGCCAAAGTTTACACGGCTTGACTCTTCCGCACATACAATCTCCTTGCGGAAGCCAACACTGTACAATAAGGAATCTTGCATAGTCAATACTTAATACATACCTTCGTGGCAAGTGAGGTTTACCAAAAATCAGTACCTTTTGACAAAGATATCCCTTGCTGCCAAGCAAGCGACAAGCTATCTGCCGAGCAGAAAAGAACTGTAACTTCTGTTCAGAGTCACTAAGAGCTTTGTATTTTGCTCTATGTTTCTTATCCTCTACCACCTTGAAATCTCCCTGAAAATTTTTCAAAAATTTCACTAATATTTGACCCCTAATAAATCCAATTACCCATCTTTCCCAATAAACATCTCTGCCACTGAACATATTTTTCTACAATCACCTCAACTATTGCTAAACACAGTTATCAAACATCAAGTTCCTCAACCAAAGAATCGGTCAGATATGAAGCTCAAATTAAATACAAAATGAATCATCAACCATGATAAAAACAACCAAATCCTCACATTTCTAAAATATGACGGAACTTTGTCCCTGATCATTTTATTAAATAAGAAGTAAAATCACTCAAAAGTCTCACACCTATATTAACTAAAAAGTGCATAAAAACCACGGCAAGAAAACATATACATCTATAGTGCAGATTCAACACATTTTATAAATGCCAGAAACTTCTTTTACAACTCAAGCCGTAAACAAAACCCTAAAAACATCGAGTCATATTTCCTTCACAACACAACGACCAGTCAAAAACCCGAGCAAAGCTCAAATCTTTACAGCACAGAGCCACATACCAATCAAAAACACTGCAAAGCTCAAATCTTTAACCACCATAAACCAATAGTCCAATACCTTTAATTTACCTCCAAGACCGCCAAAGCAAACACTTGCATCAGTATCCTTCTCCAAAGCTTTCATATCCTCCACAACCTCAACAACCATACTCGGCACTGGCCCATTGCTACCCCAACCCCGCCATTCCTCCAAACTGATAACAAGACTCCCAGTCTCTCCCATCTCTCTCGGCGGCGAGCGTGACGTTAAAGCCGACAGAAACGTAGTGCGCCGAATTCTACAACGAGGGATGAAATTGAATCGATGTTGTTGAGGGTATAAGATTAAAACCCTAGCTAAGCAGAGCATTGTGGGTTTTGAGCAATCTGCTGTATCGACCCATTTTTCAGATTCCAAGCGTCGTTTGGATTGTTGTGAATTACTTACTGCTCTGTAAATCGTAAAACAACAGATCGATCGGAAACTGCAGATTCTCGATGACGTCGGTCGCCTCCGAAAACACCTTGATTTTATTTATTTATTTTTAATATAATTCGACTTGGGTATCTGTTGGGCCCGTAAATTTCCAGCAACTTGAACATCACAGCCCAATGGATATGGAAGCAATACCTTGTGGCACGGACGACGTCGTTTGATTGTTTAAGCACATAGTCTTGTTAATGAATTATGATAATCTGAAGAAAGATAATGAACGACTTAACAATGGTAATGATATGAGTAAGGACCAGGTGAAAAGTATCTTTTAGTTATAAAATACAAAGAGATCTCAACCGTTAAATATTTAGATCGGACGGCTATTATTTTAGGGGTCTAAATATAATTAATTGAAATATTAAATACGAGATTTTGATTTCAAAAAATTAGAAAGGGCAGATTAGTCCACAAAAAATTAAAAATCAAGCGGTTTTGATTTTTTTTTCTTCCGTAAATCACTCTCCCCGTATAATCCTCGTTTTCGATTTTGAGATTTCGATTTGCATAATCGAAGAACACAACCCTACCCACGGCTCCACCTCCGCCGCCAGATCCGAAACTCCACCCTCATCCTTACTCCTCTCCCCCGCTTCCGGCGAAGGCAAGCTCGCCAACACGAATCAGGCTTCGGATCTTCCGCCGACACCATTTCTGTGTATACAAATTTCACTCGAATTTGATGAATTTCGAGCAACGCTTGAAACCCTACTTCGCGAAATGATTTGCAGAGATCAACAAACAGCTTGAAAGAAGCTTAAGCTAATGGTGTGTGAGATCATCCTTATGTGTGAACTATTTGTACATGTCTGTTGTAATTGGTTCTTATTGTGTTATCACTTAGCGTAAGAGCATTTGTTAGTACATGATTCATTAAATGACCCCGTATGATTCATGAATCATACTATGTCAGATAATGAATCATATGTTGAATCTTATATTATGTTCTGATTTATAATTCTTAACATGCAGAAAAATTGTCACACATTTGTTTATTCTTGTTTTTGTCCATTTTAGATTTCATCTCACTGAAATAAATCAATTTATTAGAGTAAAAAATAAGGTTTTAGTATTACACTTCTTTGATTCATGATTTGCTACCATATGATTCATGAATCAAATATATGTAAATGTTGACCTTGCACTAACATTGTTCAGATTACGTTTACTTTTGATATTTAAATTAGATACGAACATCATTATAAGAATAATATACGAAAACGATTTCTAAAAATATAAAATATATATGATTCATGATTTGCTATAATATGATTCATGAATCAAATATATTCAAATAATGAACATACACTAAAATATTATAATTACAATAACATACGATGAGTGCAATAACTTGTATGATTTTTTGAACTATGCAGACTCCGAAGAAGTTCATTTAATAAAAATCGTGTAAACAAATCTTAACAAACCGTGTATAAACAAATCTAAATATTGCATTTACAAAATATATATCTTCTAAATCTGATAAAGTGGAAATCGTTGATAATCACACTTTCCTAAATAATTAATTAATTAATAGATTTGAATGTCGGTTACCATAAATTAAGGGATTGAATTTAATTAGTATATTTGTAAAATATATTATAAAGTATATTTCCATTATTGCCCTTTTATCATTAAATATATTAATTAATTTGATTTTATTGTAACCGTTGGATGTAATTTAATATGTGGTCTAGATTTGTTTGTATTTTATAACCAAACTACCACTTTTTATTTGATCCATTCTCGTAATGATATACACGTTTATCTTTATTAATTTCATGACATTTTAACTACCAAAATATTCTCTATATTTTCTATCATATTGTCAAAATAAATTAGGTTATTGAGTAAAGGGTGAAACTTAACTTCGATTATTAGTTTAGATTAATTTGACAATTGATATTAAATTAATTTTTAATTAAAATTTAAATATGTAAAAAATACACAACTATTGAAAAATGCTGATTATTAATATTAACCATTAAATTGGTAGAAATCAACGATTAAAATGATGTTTTTAAGTATTGCATAAATTACCTTTTGCTCCAACTATTTCTTGTGAATAAATAGGTTTAAAGTTAAGGATAGTTTTAAAAAATGAATTTTGCCTTCAAAAAAACAAATCTATATTCCACAGCGTCGTGTTATCTCTCATCGATCGGTTTGGAACTCCAACGCTTCCTCTCAATCTCGGAAAACTCCCATTCCTCCAATTTGTCTCTCTTCTGCAAATTTCATTCATTTCCATCATCATCTCTTGTCCCAAACTCGCCTTTCATAATTTGCCATTCACATCACCAAACCCTCTTCCTCAATCGCGGTACGTCTTTTAATTCCGAAACTTCAATTCTTTTAGATTATTATTCCGATGATTCCTCGCAGATTCCTGTCGTGTATCCCATCTGGGTTTTGATTTTTAACTCGTTTGGATGTTGTTTGCGTATCCAAGTTCCGATTTTTGAACCAGAGTATTTAGGTGTTTCTGTGGTTTTGAATTCGCCTTTAGGTCAATTTGTTCATCTTTTTAATCATTATTCATGTGTTGTACTTTCAACATTTTTCTTATGATTTGATTCACATTTTTGCATCATTAGGTTTTTGTGTGGTTGAAAATGTCATTGTGTTTAAAATTGGAGACACTTGACACTTGTGTTGAGCTACTGAGCTTTCCGGCAATTATTATATTTGTAGGTGCTGGACTACTAGGGTGGGGAAGCTTCCAATTTTGTGGTTGCTCTATGATTATTTTGATTAGTTCTCAACTACATTGAGACTTGCACCTCATGTATTTTATAGCAGTTTTCCGGGTTTGCTTAGGATGTAACCTAGCTTGGGTTAAGATACTTAAGTATTGACCTTTCCAATCACAATTAGTCTTTTCTCATTCCGTCCTATTGCTTGTGATTTAATATTTCTCGAGTTTCTCAGTGGCAATAAATATTGTTGTAATGAGACGCTTATATTGGTGTGTATTTGGCAGACACTGTGACAATTATTAATGTTTGTCGCCATTGCGATCCTTATTTTTGCTCACATCTTTTTCTTTGTAGAAATGATGTGGCCCATAGACTTGAAATGGGTGTTATTGTTGTGTAAGAAGTAAGAAAGGCGTGTAGTGTTTTTGCATTAAACAGTTGTGTTTTAAGTCTTTGTCAAGTTTCCCAAGGCCTTGTACATTTTAGAGATATTCACTCAAGAAGTTTGGCTGCTAAATTCAGTGACTTGAAGTACTCATCATGTTCGGATCGTCTAATAGCTTATTAGGCATCCATTTTTGTCCAGTGGATACTATTTTTCATTAATTTTTGCTGGGTTTTCGTCTTCATTGGAGAATATATTTTGTTGAAAATTTCCTTACACTTAGCCAACTGGTCGTAGATACTTAGATGGCTTAGAAATAGAGCATCAAGATCAATTATTAACTGATTTAGTCTCTTGATGCTTCTTACAAGTAATAAAATTTGAGATATTATTTTGATCTGCAAAGTGCAACTAGTTCTTATTTATGTTCACGCGGATCTTATTTTGTTAGGTCTGGTAGAGCCTTTTTCAGTCGATCTGTCAGCAAATGTAATCCCTTATCTAGGAGGCATCATTGTAACTTTTTCTATTCTTTGTGAGTCACCACGAATGTTGTCCACTTTCTATAAGCAGGCCCATACTGCAGATAAACTCTACGACACTGGGTCTACAATGATTGCTTACTACACTGACATTCCCATTTACACCCACGTTTTTGTTGTTTTCTTATAAATCTATTACTTTTAAAGTCTTGTATTTTAGTTTAAGAAGATGCGTTTGTTCGATGTTGTCTAGTTATACTGTTTTTCTGACTATGCTTTCTTCTATGTTGTGTTCTTAACAGGAAAAGAGACAACCAAGAAATACAATGGCTATGGAAAGTTCATTCCAAGTCGCTGCGGTCGGGAGTAGCTTCTGTGAGGTAGACTCACTGGTTAAGAACCGGGAAAAGTCTGTCTCAACAAATGTTACGCGTTCAGATTGCACCCCATCCCCTGGGTTTGAATGCAACATCTGTCTGGATTTCGTACAAGACCCTGTTGTTACACTATGTGGCCACCTCTACTGCTGGCCTTGTATCTATAAATGGCTCAGTTTGCATAGCGCTTCATCTGAATATCCCGACAAAACCGAGTCGCAGTGTCCAGTATGCAAATCTCTCATTTCCGAGTCGACATTAGTTCCTTTGTATGGCCGAGGAAAAACTAGAATGACCTTGAAAGAAAAATCGTCAAATCTTGATTTGGTTATCCCTCCTAGGCCTCAGGCTCCTGTTTCATGGCACATGATTCCATCATCCCCAAGTCAGCAGCTTTCTGCTCAACCACCAGTTTACCATACAAACCACCTAAACCAACCTCCGCAGCTCGACCATCGCAATTTTCGCGATCAGACACAACAGTACTACTACAACCCTTCTCCAAATTTGGGGTTCAGCAGCTACAACTATAGCATACCATCCAACAGCGTTCACCCCGTGGTCGGTATGTTTGGCGACATGGTATATGAAATGATGTTTGGTAACTCCATGAGGAACACATACAATCCGAATGTATTACACAACAGTCCAAGGTTAACGCGGCAAATAATGCAGGCAGATAAGTCCCTTACCAGGGTCTGTTTCTTCCTGTTTTGCTGCATCATATTGTGTCTTCTTTTGTTCTAAAAACTTGGTTTTCGCTAAGATGTATACTTTAACTGTATAGACTCTTTGCAAATAAATCCGCCCAGAAAGAGTGGTTAACGTCCCTCTTGGAGCTGGGATGATGTACCATAATAATGAGTCTTCCTTCCTGTGAAAACTTGTATATCAAGAATGAAACAAATCGTGTCGGTTCGATTTGAGGTTGCTCGATTATGTAAGCATGTTTATCATACTTTACGTTACAAAAATAATATCATGTTTAAGATTTGTCAACCAAGTTGAAGTAAAATGAGTGTACATTGCAAAAGTTGATGATTTTGAACATTTGCAGTGCAGATTTGCAGCATGGAAAGGCATTTGCAGGAGCTCTCTATCTGCCTCTCAACAAAGCCTTCTCTCCTGTATCCATTTCCTCCAAAATCCTCACTCTGCGCTTAGCCGGAATTGGCGCAGTCGGTCCAAAGCTAATGTAGTGTCCAGAGATAGCATTCAAAGCAGAATAAATGTCGCGGAAAGAAGCTCTTCCTAGCAACTGCCTCTCCCTCCGATACTTCGCCACCCATGAGTTAGAAGCATTGCGTAGCTCAGCCACCTTTTCAGCCACATTTGGATCATTCTTATCTAGCGTGATGGTTTCCCTCACAGTGTTGATAACATCCTCAGTCTCTTTGACATACTCATCGTCAGTTGCTGCCAATGATGGACTGACTGGGATGAGAAGAGCAGTGGTAAGTACAGCCGCGACAAGGTTTCTACGACCGAGTGTTAACTGTTGGCATTCCAAGCTCTGAATAATGCTTGTTGAGGTTGATGGGTTGAGTTTGGATTTGATAATGAGCTTGGAATGGCTATAAGTTGAAGCTGTGGGAGTGATGAGAGCTGGTGATGAGGCCATTACCATTGTTTGCAGTTGTGTCATCATCAGATGTTTGTAGAAGAAAAATGTAACCAATAGAATAGCAGTTCGATGATGATGAGGGTGTGCTCTTATCTTCTTATCTTATGGTTTGGATTTCATGGATGAGAAGAGACCCTATCAGCAGGACTTAGATTTTGTTTAGATAACATTTTTCACAATGTCCATTTGGTTGATGGCTTTTCATACATTATAAAAGCACATTCCAATTTCCATCATTGGAAAGTTTCTTCAGTTTTGAGCACACAAATATTACAAAAAGATTAACTTTGAACATCAGCATTAGCCTCTTTGTCTACAAACAGAATTTGAATCATTTGAGTAAAGTTTTTATTCAGTAAATGAATTCCTGTAGTAAATTCTATGTATCCACAAAATGTAGTACTGAAGACATATGGTTGCAATGTACTATGGGATCAGCTTAAGCGGGAAAAATCGACTCCATCGGGGATTCTGAAGGTATCTGCTGCGCCGAACTTTCTCTGTGCATCTATACCACGTACAGAATCTTCTTCATCGCTTTCTTGATCTTCGCGATGTCCGTACCTCAACGATGCTGAGTCATTTTTGCTTCTAGCAATGCATTCGTCAGTAGCTAGCATGTTTACTTGGCCAAGATGTGAGATTTCAACTACTATAGTGTCATCGTCTGTTGGTAAGGGTTGTTTCCAAGGCTCCCCATCCATTCTCATAAATGTATGATCAGCTGCGCCCTTGTGAAATTCAAATCGAATTCCTCGTGCTTGAGCTAGACGAGTTCCATGGCCTTTCTTGGAGAGTAGAACTAGTCCGTGCCATGCATCTCTGAAGCCAACGACTTCAATGAAATGATCATCAACAAATGGCGGAGTCAAACCCCTCTGCAAAGTAGATATAACATTATGAACACGAGAACTATATGGAGATGCCGTGACTAACGAAGAAACTTAGCACTTGGAATGAGAAACTTACATCACGCTTTTTCCTTTCATTGGGGGTTCCCCAGGGATTTAGCCCGCCAGAAAAGCTTGGCAAATTAAGACACACAATGGAACGAATGCTGCACGGAAACGAAGATTAAATTTCTTTTATTTGCAAGAAGGTGAAAACTAATGAATACAAATATATGTTTTAAGATTTTACCTATTGGGAATGTGCAGATCTTCCCATTTACCAAGTGTCCTCATGACCTTAACTTTAGCAAGTTGTGCAATGTTGCTGGCAAAAGACGAAAAATATATTCAGCGTCATACTTGAAAAAACGCTAAGTCTCTGCTAGAATAACTCATAGGAGGCCGCTGAACAAAGTGAAAAGCATGGTACTGAAAGGAAGTTTAATAAGTGCCTTAATTTCTGGCTGGTCTTGCTTTCACATACCGTTCAGAAGTTGGAAAATAAAAGGAACCAAAGCTCCTTGTGTGCATATTAGCTTCGCATAGTTACCCTGAAAAAGGAGGAAACAAGCGTTATAATGGGGGAAAAAAGGAAACCTTTTTGTGTTAAGACTCAAGACTATAGTGGCAATTTTCCAAAACGGCACCTGGTTAACTAGCTGGTTTTTGAATCTCTCAGGGTGTAGCTTCCTCTCAGAATGAAATGCATACGATATTTGGGCATCCATTCCTGCCAAGAAAGTTTCATTTTACATTCTAAGAGTCTACTTTACTTGACGACTCAGAAAGGAGATTACAATGTATATAGCCATACCCAAGCTAAAGTAGTTCCAGAATCCACCACGAAATGTGTGATATCCTGCCTAATAAGTTACAATAAAAGATATTTCAGACTAATATAAATTGGAATTGGATAATCACATAACAACTTCATATGAAGCTTTTAATGAATTTCTTAGATGAATGCGGAATTAGCGAAGAAGAAAATAATATAACTATAAGTCCCCAATGTAGCTATTATGCAAAACTCATAATGATGATGTCGGCAGGTAATCAAAGAAATTTGTCTAACCAAATTCATAGAATCTTCAGAAGAAACACGGTGGAAAGCATGCAGTGAATGAGGTAACTCAAGTGACGGAATGGGATCACAAGCGCCTTGCTTTGGGACCTTCATTCGCATGAGAATGTGCCAGCTGGTAGAACAAAGAAAGTAACACATAGATTATTCGAACAAAACATTCAGTTTCATACCTACCAAAACCGGATTAACTGAATCAGTTTCCTACCTGTCCATTTTCATGTCCCTGGCGCTCATTACTTTCCGCAAAAATGACTCCACGGCTTTTTGATCTGTCCCTGGATTCTTCTTTCCCTGTCAAATCATAGAATATTTGGTGATATGTAATGCCCAACCTTTGAAATCTAAAACCAGAAATGCAGCAAGTTTTACTTTGTTATGACGCAAATTCTGACACGCGAAGCCTTACAGAATACTCTTATTCTCACTAAACAACATCAGGAAAAGCCGAAGTTGGACTTACCCATCCAAATGCAAATGGAAGATTATTTCCTGTTCCCAAAGGCACCGTAGCAATCGAAGGTGGCTTAGGTAACTTGAGGTCACTAACCACTCCAAGAAGCCATCCAGCAGTTCCATCACCTCCTGCCACCTGTAAAGGAAAACAAATTGTAACGCAAACGAGAACAATGAAAGCCAATTCCTGCCTCACTTTTAGAAACCACGAATTTCCCAAAAAATGTTCTAAACGTCTACTTACGATTATTCTAATGTGTTTCTCGATATGAAAGGCCAATTCATCTCCATTACGCTTAAGCCTGTCTAAATTAGCAAATAACCTACTCAAAACCTTATCAGGCCCTTCTTGACTCAGATCAAACACCTGAATATAAACAAAACACCCCGTTTTCGGAAAAAGTCAGAACAAACTACTACATTTATAAATCACATACTTTCCACAATTCATATTATCAGTTCACAAACCTGATGTTTGTGAAGCACAGAACGATAAGTACTAAAAGTTCCCCACCAAGCTGACCTCCACTCTTCGAATTAATGAACACAACCACAGGGCATTTCGGCATATCAGAGCTTCCTTCCCCAACTCCATTCGGGGCAATAATGTAACCAGGAATCAGAAACTCCTTTAAGAACTCACCACTCACTGAGTTAGAAAATGAACTGGAAGAGGCCAGGCCTGTCATCAGCTCCAATCACTGCAACAAACTGAAAACAAGAATTCACTATCTACAAAACCACAGTAGCACGCAGCATGTCTAGAGATCAATCAGTGCGAAAGCAGCAAAAATGGCGATCAAAATTCAGACAATTTCATGGGAGAAATCAACGAGTGGAGAAACTCGCCAAGATACAAACTTTCTACAAGATTATCAATACCTAGAGAAAACCCAAATCCTGATCTGTCAGAAGAACGATCTTTGACGTGAATCGGATCGAAACGAACGACAAGAAATGAAAGAAGTTGAACCGATTTCTACGCACACCAATTTCAGACGGCCTTGGAAAACGTGGATTTTATACCAAAATTAATTTGACAAGATAATCGTCAATTAACGACTCTCTGGGAATTTAGGAAATTGGAAGCTGCTTGGAAAATTCCAGTTGGCAGGCTTTGGATGTCTGTCTGAATCAACCTCGTAATTGAAGCGACGATGGACTTTTTTAAGCACATATTCAAAGTATATAAAATTCAACTTTTTATTCAAAAGTTGAAAAAGGAAAGAGAGAAGAGTGTGTGTATTTGACGCTTGTTTACTTCGATTTGAATCATTCAAGAATCTGTGCTGAAATGGTGATGTGGGTATTCAAGGTACGTTCGATTCGAATCAGTTTTGTACAGAAAGGTGGTTGCTTTTAAATTAGGGTTTAGAATCGATTCGATGCTTTACCTGCCCACTTGCGCGATTAGGTTAAATGTCGCTCTCAGGATGCGTTTTGGTTTGTTTCTCGTGTCTTGAAAGATGTTGTTTTCAAGACGATAGCTGATGCACAAGTGAAGGTGCTCAAAGTTTCAAAGCTGACCAATTGATGGTAGTAGTAAAAATTCACTTCAAATGGGCTGAATTGGAGGAAGTTTTTTTGTCAGTTGAGGGTTCTCCAAAATAGCTGAATAAGATACTAAGTTTTGGTCGGGAAAGGCCGGAAAAGGTTGATGGGGTTCACATTGATATAGCCGGTTCCATTACTTTACCTAAATCTAGAAATTAGAAAGGTGGGGTTGAGGTTGGACTCTGTTGGAGAGGCATCAAATGGAAGTCTTCACACCTTTCTTTCAAGCAGACAGCAAGCTCGACCAGTTTGTTTGCGAGAGTGTGCATATTGTATGGCTTTCCATCTTTTACTTGAACCGGTATGGATCAATTTTCTTAATGTCGTTATCAATAATATCCAGTTATATAGAAAAGTATTTGGAGGTATCTACATTTTAAATCAAAGGGTGCAATGCCATCATTAAAGGAAAGGATATATATACTACAGAAACTACAGAACATCCAGCAAAAAGAGTGTATTGGCCATCTAGTGATGGTAAATTCATGTCGAAACTCGAAACCATCCATCTAAAATGGAAAAAGCTGGGGCTGGGATTAGATTTGCTTGTGGAAGGTCCAAATGGAACCTTTTCGTTTCAGTTTCCAACAATGCAAGGCTGAAGGTACACACACTACTGATAATGATTTTGCATACTTATGTAGCTAAAAGTCAAATTGTATTTGGCATTTATGAGTTACGTCTTCTAGCTTTCATTCTCATGATTCAGTTTTATTGAACTACCCACCTAACTTTAGTAGGTACAAATTTAGTGTGTACATCATTTGGTGACAAATGAATGACGAATTCAAATTGATAATGAGTCTGCTTCCAAGAGTCATTTATCCAAAAAAAGAGTCATTTATCATCTCGATTTTACAAATCTCTCTTGTGGGCACTGGTATCCAGAATCATGCTCATTTGAGACCCTTAATTTTGGGTGAGACCCTGAGACCCCAATCATGGCCGTTGATTGGGTTTGCTTTTAGGGTCCAGATTGTGCCACGTGGAGGTGAGAGAACAAAAGCAACAATTTCTCTCACCTCCGATTTTTGAAATTCTCTAACCTCCACGTGGCACAATCTGGACCCCAAAAGCAAACCCAATCAACGGCCATGATTGGGGTTTCAGGGTCTCACCCAATAGTAAGGGTCTCAAAAGAGCATTACTCCTGGTATCCATAATGGCTTTGGCTGATGGCTGTATTATTTATTTATTTTTATTTTTTTGATTGAAAAGTCAGAAGGCTAAAGGTACAATTCGAGGACTTAAAAGGCTAACAGAAGTTAGTCTGACTCAGTCTAGTCTAGATAGCTAAAAAGTGAAAATAAGGACTAAACTGAGTACTTTGCCTCGGTACCTACAAAGAATGTGAAATGAACTAAAAAGTAAAGTATGACCGTAGTGACTGTCATCCGGGAATGCAGTGAAAATAAAAGATATTGATTGTGAACTTCGAAGAGGATAATCTCGGAAGGAGAACCAAGCACGGCCTATAATGAATTGGTTCCAACGAGCCATAATGAAACTGACTTCAAATATCTGAACCAATTATGTGTTGAAGATCTCCGCGCAAAGCAACTGCGCCACAACTTCCTGCTCAACCCAGCAATTTGTGTCGAGTCCAGCAAGGTATTAAGCAAATTAAATGAAGCCCAACCCAAATTGAAAGCGCAGCAGTAAACATAAGCTGCCGACAAAATTCGGCACGTGTCGGCTGTATTATTTATTTGTGCATGACTGCGAGTAGTTCCAGTTTATACTTATCTCCTTATCTCGAGAGTTTTTTGGCACCCACATTCTGTAGTCCTTGTTTCTTCTAGCTCATCTTGCCTATTTCTTTTGTTCACTGGTTTTGTGTTTTACTTGTCGTAGCCGTATACTTTACACAGAGGTATCCTTGATTCAGTCTTCCATAGTTCCAAACATTCTGGTCTAAGGGTCGTGATTCAGTGATTTCCTAATTTATTAACATGTCTGGTTTTACTTATGGACTGAAATGAATATTGATGTTGAACTCTTTCTAGTTTAACTAAAAAAGCACTACGGGTGAATACTGTTTTGGTGCGGTGCGGATGATTTACTTTTCCACGATTAATATGTTTTTATTTAAACAGGTTCACTCAGTTTTGGACAGTAATCAGCAATAGATGTCAATCCAGTTTGATCAAGTGAAGGTGCTGGAGATATGTCAGATCTCTCCGCCACCCAATTCAGTTGCCACAACATCACTTCCTCTCAATTATTTGGACTTCGTTTGGTTTGCTTGTTGTCCCATCCAGAAGGTTTTTCTCTACCAAGTCTCATTATCAGCTGCTCAGTTTACGGAGGAAGTCCTTCCACAACTTAAGAACTCATTGTCGTTGGCCCTCCAGCGGTTTTTCCCCTTATGTGGTAATTGTGTTGTTCCTCCAGTGCCTTCGGAGCCTTTTATCATGTATACTGACGGAGACTCTATTCCACTTTTAGTGGCACAGTCTACTGGTGCATTTAGCGACTTTCTGAAGCACGGGCCCCGGGATGCTAAGGATATTCATCCACTGATTCCAGCAACACTTCCCACGCGTTTTTTGGATGATACGCTAGTAGAGATCACACCTCTTTTTGCCGTACAAGTTACTCTATTCCCGAACGCTGGCCTCTGCATTGGGGTTTATTATCGCCACATTGTGGCCGATGGATCGAGTTTTATGCATTTTATGAAAACGTGGGCTTCCATTTTCAAGGCTGATTGTGATTTGTCTAAAGTGTCAATAACTTTGCCAATTCATGATAAAGAGGTTATTAGGGATCCAAATCAGATCAAAAAATTTGTATTGGATCGATGGCATGCAAGGGGGGCCCCCACCTGGAAAGAGCCCTCGGCTCTCATTGAAGACAATGTTCGAGCAACTTTTACCTTGTCTCACATTGAGATTGAAAAGTTAAAGAAACAGGTTTCAACAAAAATTGATGCAGGGTTAGAGTCAGCGCCTCTGCACTTATCTTCCTACGTTGTAACTAGTGCTATTATATGGGTTTGCTTGATGAAGTCCCTCGACGTGATAAAAGTTAATGATTCATCTAACGATGATGAGCTATGCCACTTTGTTGTTACAGCGGACTGTAGGTACAAACATGATTTGGGTATTCCAACAACATACTTCGGAAACTGCTTGTCTGGACAAATTGTTTCCGTCGCTAGACGTATATTTAGAAATGAAGGCTGTTTCATAACAGTGGCTGAAGCAATAAGTCACGGTGTTCAGAGATTCAAAAACGGAACACTTGATGAACATAAATATGTGGTCTCGAAATGGGCAGACGTGTTGGCAAGAGGGGAAAATATTTTAACAGTTGCGGGTTCACCCAAACTAGCTGTATATGAGACTGATTTTGGTTGGGGAAGGCCTGAACTGGTTGAAGCTGTACACATAGATATTTCAGGTTCCATATCTTTAACTGAATCAAGAAACGATAAACTTGGGATCGAGGTTGGGCTCTGTCGGAGTAGGCATCAAATGGAGGTTTTCACATCATTCTTTCACGCAGGCCTGAACCAGTTTATTTGAAAGACCAGGTACGTTGCAACAATTAAATTCAAACATAATAAAGCGTTTGGCAAAATAGTAAAATATTTCGAGATGTTTTCAGTTTCATAAATATTTCTTATAAAGATGGTGGTTGAGTCGAATAGCATTCACCCTTTTCTCTGGTTATCATCATCTTTACTTGCTGGGAGCATGTTTGATTTACTTTTGAGGGATGTCTCGACTTTAGGTATGCGCATTTATGTTGGACGTGGATGCAGCCTTTTCTTGTCATTATATGTAATGGATGTTCTTTTTTATATGTATGCTGTTCTGGCTAGCCACTATGGATATGTCTTGGTTATTTCGTAGGGAATCCCTTTGTTTGTATGCAGCTGTAGAAGGCCTTTTATCTATTCCATCAATAAATTTCCGTAACAAGGAGCATTTTAGCTCCACTTAATTTTGCACAAGTACATCAAACAACATTTAAACTAACATCTGAAAAATGTGAGCACCAAACAGATAATTTGAGCTTACATTTTTATAACTGTTTATATTAGCATCATTTTAATTGCATTAGGAATTCATTCAATCTGCACTTATAAAATATCCATTAGCCCAAAAAACAATGTGCTTGGATGCTGTTGCCTTGATCTGATCGGATCAGCTTAGGACTATCTTATGATTGGAATTGTTCGATGAATTTAAGTTAATGATAATGTTTCCCTTTCTTGATATTGCCTTGGTTAACCCACCGAAAAATTATAATATCGCAACATGGTATTTATGTTCTGATCATGTAATGTGGTCTCTGGTGTTAATGGCTCTTGAATAATGACTTGTTGGGAAGCCGAAGTTGCAAATAGTCTGCTTATCTCCATAGTCCATACAGTGGTACTGGTACTGACTCTTCTCTGGTCAGTGTTTTCCCAATCCTATGCAATTATATGGGTTTATCCATGTTTTTTGTTATTGTTATTTCCATGTTTTCGCAATTCATTATTTGAGTGAATTGATATCTTTGATCAGCTCCACTTTAGTTTTATATGAAGCCTGCTTACTGAGCATTTAAATCTGGCGCGTGGATCATATGTTTTCTTTTCATATTTTTGATGAAAAGGGTGCAATTTATTTCAATATGAGTTGGTGGATATGAACAATAGAAACTACCAAACACCTAGCGAAAAGAGAGTATGAACCTTTGCATGAAAGTACATAAATGGAGAATCCGTTTTTGCTGTCCCTCCAGTACCCATATCTTATCTTTTGTTTAATAATGCCCATTGATGTCTAACGCTAGTCATGAATATCATCTTGTGGTCACTGATGCACTTATTGTGCCATGAATTTTGCAGTTAACTGCAATATCATGCTTTATTCTGTACTTATATGTTTGTCTTAAATCTTTAGTTCAGAAACTTTAAATAGATTATATCTTTGTGTTTTTCTTGTCATTGACATACACAAAGGTATATTTGATTCAAAGTTTCCGAATTTCTATAGTTTCTGGTTTAAGTTGAGTGTCCTTGTTAAATATGTTCCTAGACCTGTTATTATCTGATTGGTACCCAGTTTATATCTGCTCGCATTGCATTTGTTGTCTTTTTCTTTTTATCCACTCATGGTTGGAGCTGAATGATGACGGATGTACATTGAGCTCCAAAATGTTAGTAAAAAGATTTTTCGGATTGGAGACTTTAGTTTTTGGAGTGAAATTTTGCGAATTTAATTTTACAAAAGAATCATTTGCTGATAGTCAGAGTTTCAGATTTTTGATCATTAATGGCTTTCACCTGTGGTGTGGCTTCGCCTAATTGATATTTTTCTCATTCATCAGGTTTCATCAGCTGTAAACGGTAAATGGCGATGTCTGCACAAAATGATCTAGTAAAGAATTTGGAGCAATGCCATATCTCTCCACCACCAAAGTCAGCTCCAACCACATTGTTGGACATCCATTGGTTGTTTAAAAGCCCTTCTGAGTGTTTGTTTGCATATCCTGTCCCATAAGTGAATGTGTTCATCAGAGTCTCATTAAGGAATTGCTATTTGGAAACTTAAAAGATTTTTGAAAATAGGCAGATGCACTGTGAAGTGGGGAAAATATTGTAACGATTGCGGTTTCGCCTAGAACAGGCGCATACGAGACTGATTTTGGTTGGGGGAGGCTGGGAAAGTTCAAAACAGTTCACATTGATATATTTCAGGTTCTGTATCTTTATTCGATTCTGGAAATGATGAAGGTGGTATCTGAGGAACCTGAGTATGCCATTTTTTGGATGACTTAGGAACTTGTTACGCAGTTTCAGAGTTTGGCAATTTGCAGGATTCACACGTGAAACTCTAGCAGTGGAAATGTCACCTTAAGATACCCTCAAAGACCAGGTTATGAATATTCTATGGAAGTTCCCACTCCTGTTTCCTACAAAGTTGAAGTCTTCCCTTTCTGGGTCATCCTCTGTTTTCATGAAAAGACTAATCAACTTAGATTTTACACGGTGATATTCAAAGTGAGGCTTCGGACATGATCAGTTTTTTATCAACTTAGATTTACAATTTTAATATCAGAATTCGAAACATCTTAACGATGATGTTCTAACATTTAGAACACCACCACTCGTTCAGTTTGATTCCAATTCAAGTTTTTATCCATTTAATAAAGTTTTATTTTTGGATAAATGAGCAAACTTAAATACTCAATTCATTACGTCGACACAGAAATCCAAATTTAATAAGAAACTATTTGAAAATTGATTTTGTTTTTGTGGTTAAATTAACAATTGGAGTAATAAACATGTGGCGACGCAGTCATCGTGTAGGCAATTCAACCGAGTAAAGAATCCACCAAACAACAACACAACATCCAAATGACCATTTTACCCTTCTGTCTCCTTCCCGGAAGCTCACTAGCAGTTTCTTGCAACAGGAAAAGCCGAACCCTTCTACGTTCTGTTCCTTAGCTGTCACCTCTCCTCTTTCCACGAATGCTTACATCTTCCTCAACTATAAAACTCCATCATACCATCAACCAATCTTCAAACTCTCAATATCTCTCTCAATCTCAATCCATATTAATTTGATCATTTTTGACTAGTGGAAAAACACTGATCATTGAAGAAATGGAAGGACAGGGACAAAGGGGTGTTAAGGTTTATCAGGGTTTGAATGAATTCGAGGATATGCTGCCGGTGATGGCGAGTAGATTAGGTGGTGATGGGTTGATCAGGGAGTTGTGCAATGGGTTTAGTCTACTGATGGACAAAGACAAGGGAGTGATAACCATGGAGAGTTTGAAGCGAAACGCAGCCGTATTGGGACTGGATGGGATGAGTGATGAGGAGCTTTGTTCCATGGTGAGAGAAGGAGATATGGATGGCGATGGGGCGTTGAGTCAGATGGAGTTCTGTGTGTTGATGTATAGATTAAGTCCTGAGTTGATGAAGGCTTCTGAGTATTGGTTGGAAGAAACTCTGGATTTGGAGCTCAGGATGTCACCACCCTGTTCATCATCAAGATCTTCTTGAGTCTTTTTCCAATGATTTTTTTGTATTGCAATTGATCCGATTTTAACAGCTAATGACAGAAATATTTTTATGAATAATAAATGAAATGGTCACATAAATGAAAGAGAGTTTAGGAAGACATCACATGATTTGGATTATGGCAATGGAATAGGAGCCTTCCAGTAACGGAATTCTATCAAGTTTCTATTTACAAATGTTTGGTTGTGCAACCAGAATGCCTCTCTGGACTGCTGAAACTTTCTTACTCTTCTTTGAAGTTCCCAGAGAATTCCATGAAGTGCTGAACATGGCTCAGTTTCTGCGTTGTATGCAAATAAACACCTAACAAGTCTCCCTCGAGCAATCATTTCCTCAATGTTTTGATCTGTGATAAAGGAATGATGAGTTACGAGACAGTCCTATCAGCATATATGGAATTTAATATGCACTGAATGATACATAATTTGAAAGCTGCATTTGCAAGTAAAGAACCTGAAACTGATTCGAGATATTCCAGAAGCTGGATTCCTATATTGCTAGATGGCCATTTGATTGAGATTTGTGTGTAATCAATCACATCCTGGAAAGGTAGTTCCACTTCGTCTGATAATATCACTGGAACACATTCCTGTTGAACAATATATATAATTAAGTTCTTTTACCAAACTGCAATTCATACTTAATAACTGTATATGGCAAGATTATGGAAGATACCACGAAGAAGGATTCAAAAAACCGCAGAGTCCATGAAGACTCCCCACGGGGAGCGAGGCAGAATTTGGAATTGCGCAAATGTTGAAAATACTCTTTCTTTCCCAGTTTATCTGGGCCACTAAACTTCAACTCTGGACATTCCAACTGTTAACCTAGCCAACATGTTACTTGAAGCCAGTAGTTACCACAGCTAAGATAATATAAAATAAGCGAAAAGTGGTCCAAACTATTAAACATATTAAACATAATGTCAAAAAACTGTGTAATATTGTAAAATATTGAACAGGAATAGTAATGGTTTGACACTCCTTCACAAACTACTGAAAATACACATTCATAACTAACAAACTGAGTCAACAAAAGACTACCAAGAAATATTCATAGACGTACAAGTGTAAATGCATAAGTTAGAATTCAAATGATCTGGATCTAAAATATCGTATCAAATGTCTTATGGCTCGCAAAGAAAGGAAGATTCATCAAGGATTTAACATTGTTTCCAAAAGGCATACTTAACGTGTCCAAAAAAAAGTTTAGAATTATACCTTATCCGGAAAAGTTTTTGCAAGCTCAATTAGCTTGAGGCGTCCAATCTTCCCTTGGGGACGGCCCAAAAAGTTTGCCAAATATTTCCTTTTTGGTAAAGGCAAAGGCTCAACTATATTTTCCCTCTTTCCAGTCACTTCCATGTGTTAAATGCGCTTGTATCACGTTTATCTGTTCGATCACCCTTCATAACAAAAGTTCCAAGTACAATGATATAAGTGTCAACTGTCAAAAGACACAAATAAAAAAGCTACATTTATGCACAACTGTTGGATTCAAGAGTTATTAAGACATTAGGCAAATTTCTATCCTTCAATGGGTAAAAAATAATAATTTGATAATTTTAAACTATCTAATATCTAACACCCCACACACAAATAAGGTCATCGATCGCTCCGGTTTTAACTGTCGCAATCTAATAATCCACTTAAAGTAGTCAATAAAGGCTGGAATATTTGAATCATACTGACATATAACATACCTCAGGGGTAAGAATTATTTGAACGGTTCAGGTACACTGCCCATGATCTAAACAAATGAGCGCCAGCGCCACTGAGATGGACAAAAACAATGCAATGAATAAAAACTGCACCCAGAGAGTCTAAATACGGCATTTGACTCAAAACCTGGGAAAAATACAAATGCCTTTTATTTAACCCGTTACAAGAAAATCTAAATCATCTTTTGCAAACCTGGGAAAAACGAAAACATGATCACGTCCACCAGAGAGTCTAAAATACGGCATTTGACTCAAAACCTGAATGCAAGAAACACATCAATCCTAAATTCCAATGCTAAACTAAACGAATACCATACCAAGAAGACTTGATAAAAACTACTTACATATTTACCTTCACATATGTTTGATTAATCTCCTTATCATTCAAACCTCCCATCATCCTCACACACTTCGTATACGCCGGCACAAAAAACAAATCCGCTTCCTCTTTCTTTCTCGTCCTAAATCTCGACTTCAAAAGCATCTTATGTATCTTCACCTACAAAAAACCACAGCATTCTCAAATCAAATTAAATCAAACCAATTCCATAACCAGATGAATTCACAACTCCTCTACCTGAGTCCCCCACTGTCCTTTAACACACGATTCTTCCTCAATTTTTCCATATCTACCACGCATCAACAAATCCAATCCATCAATCTCCTTCTCATCGTAAACATAAATCCTCAACAACAACTCCCTACCGAATCCTCTCTCCGGCCAGATCAAAGATCCGTCGTCGTCGACGAATCGTAAATCGGAAGTCGGTCGGACCGGATCGCGAATACATGGTTGTGATAAGAGCCGAGTGAAGAGGAATGTAGTGACTACTAAAAATGCGGACAAAAGGAGCAGATGAGTGCGGTGGTTCGAAGATGCGATTCGAGATTTGCTACCGCTGATGTTCATCGGAGCCCAGCTTCGCTCTTCCACTTCCGTTACTCCAACGACCTTCAAGTTACATACGGCGTCGTTTAGATGTGAAAACTAACTAAATTACGTCGTTTTTGTGCTCGATTCACTGTTGTGCAAGCGATCCACACTAATTAAGTTTCCACATGTTTCTTCCAATTAACGATGCGGTTTTGACTATAGAATTACATTAACGACATCGTTTCATATTCAAAATTGGCTAAGGCCCAATATCTTCCACAATCGAAGCCCTAACGCTAAGCCCAATAAGTATATAAACCATCTTCCTCTGCACCTTTACGCATTCAAAACCCTAGGTCGCATCTGCAACTCCGCACCGCCGCAATGGGACGTGTTATCCGAGCCCAAAGAAAAGGAGCTGGCTCCGTCTTCAAATCCCATACCCACCACCGCAAAGGTCCCGCACGTTTCCGCTCACTTGATTTCGGCGAGCGCAACGGATACATCCGTGGAGTCATTACCGAAATCATCCACGATCCAGGACGTGGTGCACCGCTCGCTAGAGTCACTTTTAGACATCCTTTTAGGTATAAGCATCAGAAGGAATTGTTTGTTGCAGCTGAAGGGACGTACACTGGTCAGTTTGTGTATTGTGGAAAGAAAGCGACTTTGGCTGTTGGAAATGTATTGCCGCTTAGGAGTATTCCGGAGGGAGCGGTGATATGTAATGTTGAGCATCATGTTGGAGATAGAGGAGTGTTTGCTAGAGCTAGTGGGGATTATGCTATTGTTGTGTCGCACAATCCGGAAAATGACACTAGCAGGTATGAACTTTTTTACATTTGATCTTAATGTGAATTGTCGCACAATTAGCTTCCTTTTTTGTTTGAATTGTGGAAAAGCAGACATTTTTCTTGATTCTGCTCTGCTTAACGGAATAGGATATTTGCTTGATTGAATTTAGCTAGTTATTGTATTCAGTACATCATTTCATTGCTAAATCTTAAGACTTGAAGCACTGTCTAGATTTTATGCAATATTGTTCACTCCTATTTCATAGCACATCATTATGTAATGGTTCTCTGTTTACAGTGTTTAACGAGTTTGATATTATGTGATACAATTCTTTATGATATATTTGCAGTAGCTGTCGATAACAATAAATGAATAAGTATGTTCTGACCGATATAGTTTTTGATGATGAATTTGTTGGTGACTTTCTTTATGTGTGGTTATAGAATCAAGCTTCCTTCTGGAGCAAAAAAGATTGTGCCAAGTGGCTGCAGGGCAATGGTTGGACAAATTGCTGGTGGAGGTAGGACTGAAAAGCCAATGCTGAAGGCTGGAAACGCATACCACAAGTACCGAGTAAAGAGGAACTGCTGGCCTAAGGTTCGTGGTGTGGCTATGAACCCTGTGGAGCATCCTCATGGTGGTGGTAACCATCAACATATTGGTCATGCTAGTACTGTTCGTCGTGATTCTGCTCCTGGACAGAAGGTCGGTCTTATTGCTGCAAGAAGAACTGGACGTCTTAGAGGTCAAGCTGCAGCTTCTGCTGCTAAGGCAGACAAGTGATAAATGTTGGGAGATATTCCAATTTCTTGTTTCATTTCATGTTTTTGCATGGATGCTACAATGCTTTTGAACTTGAGCTATTTTATTAAAAATTTAATTTTCCATTTTGTGTTTAACTAGTTGAATAATCTTTCATGATATCCATACATTATATGATCCAATGGTCAAGACGCCATATTACTGTATTTATTATTTCTTCACAGGGATAATAAATTAACATTCGTGTGTTCTGAAAACTCATTGAATTGAGAGTCACATGGAATGCAGCATTAAAGCGCCAAGTATATAATAGGAACTGAATACCCAGTGAAAACTTGCTATTAGCGAAAAAATACCAGAATGCGCAGACCCATCTACCTTCTTCTGCTTGGCCTTGAGGTTTTAATGTTAGATTTAGATATCACTGAAGGTGTGCTCGGATTTGAAGCACAAAGCTCTCAAAATGCCGTACACCATTTTAACCCATCTTCAAACATCAGAATTTACATGTTCTTCTACTGATAGACTTTCTCATTGCTTTGAAGTATTTTTAATGAACTTGATTTGCAGAGTAAGGTGCCAATGCGTGGATCTTCGAATTCAAGAACCTTAGCCACACAGCATTCACACACGGGCTTGCTGCGCTAATCCTTCTGATGTAGCACATGTAATTACCAACACTTTGTCAGGCTGCGTTCATGTGTTCATCATCTGCCACATAACCCTGTGTCAAAAAGTTTTCCCTCATCTCCCTAATTTGTTGATGGTAACAAACCCTGCCGGTTTTATAATTTCTTCTATTTTCTGCATTGAAGCATCAACTGACCTGCTAGTAATGCATGACTGTTCAGGCTGGCATTCATCCCAGCATTGATGCTACTGATTGTTGGGACACATCCACATCACCCATCATAAGGCTCATTGGGCATTGCCTTTCGCTGCAGGTATAATCCACCTCGAGAGGAAAATTAGTGCTACTATACGACAGGCAAATATCTGAAGATACAAGTTCTTATACCCAAACAAATCTTCAATAATCATAGCTTTCAGTAGAAACAAATGAAATTTATATACTCAGTCAATTTATCAGTTAAAACCAAGTATAACTTCAAAAACAAAGTAGATGATACTTAAGCTGTAATTAAATGAGAACCATTAAGTTACAATTTGGCCTGCAAAATCTTAGTTGATCCAAATAAGAAGAAATTGTAATATCAAGTAAAATAATAACCTTAGCACGAACGGAAAAGCAGCACCATGACAACGCTGGAAGGCAAACCTCATGCTTTATATCGGACAGTGTTTTCATTCATGTAAAGCTAGCAAGGGACAGAAAGCTTATAGACAATAATGAAGCATTGACCAGTAAGTTATAAACAGGCTTTCATGAACATCAATTATCTTCAAATTTCCAGTTATAATTAAGCCAAGCAAATACGGACAAGTTAATTTTATTCAAATGTTAATAATCTAAATTCTATGGATACAAAACAAAAATAACTCTTTGGCAAGGGCAAAATTGAATCTTGATTAAACCAGTAAATAGTTGACACAAACTTGCAAGAAGTCAAAAGTTGTAAATTTTAGAAAGGTAGCATTTTTGTGGTACAAAATCAGTACTGAGTAGTAAATTACCTAAGGATTAGACTTCAGTGCATCTAAAATAAGCTTAGTTTGTTCCTTGATCAAATCTAATCTCCTCACATAGAGTTCGGCAGCATCCATCTGATACTTAGTCCACTTCTTGTTCAACGCATCCACCTTCGACTTCTCAACCAATTCCAACCCTTTCTCAAACACCACACCCTCAACCATCGCAGGCATAGGAATAACCGAGTCTTTCATTTCAACATCGGGCTCCATGAACTCCATTTTGTGCACCACATTAGGCTTCTTTCCCACTTTCCGAACACTACTAGCTGCCTTCGCACTACCTCCATTAACCTCTTTACTCATTTCAATATCAGGAACAGGCAATGCCAGCACATTGTCCACTTCTAGACCAGGTGTATCAGTAGCAACATCTTTGTCCTTTTTAATCTTGGACTTACTCTGTGCAGCAGCTTTTCCATCCCAGACTTTCTTCGAAAACTCATAAACATCCGCTTCATGACTCTTTGAAAACAAAGGTGGCTCACCATTGGCTTCCTTAGCAGCATTATCCCGGAACTTCTTCTTTAACTTCCTGATCTTATTAATAAGCTGACTCTTATCCACAGCAACATTAAGTTTCCCTTTTATATACTTATAAAAAGAATCCAAATTAGAATTGAAATCAACTCCCATCTCCTCCTTATAATCCATCATTCCTGTCAAAATCATAAGCTCATCCTCCGGTCCCCAAATCCTTAGTCCTGGAGACTTTCTCCCCTTATCCTCCGCAACCAAATCAACTTCCGCAGCAGCAACAACAACCTTCTCCGCCTTCTCCTTCTTTGACTTCTTAGCCTCAGACTTCTCCTTCAACTGATCACTCTCGGCGGACCTCTTCTTGGCCTTCTTTTCCTTAGCCTCAACTTTCGGATTCTTCTTCACAATGAAATCCAAAGCGGACGGAGTCGGAACACTCTCACCAGAATCATCGTCCGATTCGTAGTCCAATCCACGCGCAGGCGACGCAGTCTTCTCCGACGACTCCTCTTCCTCTTCCGGTTCCGGTTCCTCTCCCTCTCCCTCCTCATCCTCTTCCATATCCGGATTCACGACACCGGCAGCTACTCGTTCATCGTCTTCTTCTTCCAAATCCTCATCTTCAGGTTCGGATTCGTCGGACGATGGAAGGCGATCTCGAACCATCGGAAAACCAATTGAACGACTGAACCGGTCAGAGTGGTTTTCAGGGAACTTCGACAAGTGGAGGCTCGCTAGGGTTTCGAAGCGGTTCAGAACTTGCGACTCATATTTATAGTGTGTTGACGATCCATCTGCTCCCTAATTTCGGAATTTAAATTAAATAAAAATATTTAGTAATTATTCCATAATTAATTTTTAATTAAACGTAAATGAAGTAAACGATTTCCTTATGAAAAATTCATTAATATTTTTAACGAAAAATGTATATTTTGATTTCTGAAAAAAGATATTTAGAAAATAAAAATAAATGTGAATGAAAGAAGATTCTCTCTCTAACCATTCCCAATTCTCCGACCTCGATCGAATACATCCGACCCGTAAACCCTTCAATCCCTAACCACCGCCACCACTCCGCGACTAATCCCCGATTACTCCTAACCCTCTACCTCCGGTGTTCAATCGATCGTAAAGGTTTTATATTTTTGCAGTTTTGTGTTAGGGTTTTTGGATTCGATGGCGGAATCATCCAAAGAAGAGCTCGTACAGTTGATTAAGCGATTCGGTGCATACATCGCTGTCAAAGTGTCTAATCTCTTCCCGATCGCGTCTCAGTATATGGTATAGTTGATTTCTCTCTTAACCCTAAATCACTTGATTGTTAAAACTGGATCTGAATCCTCAAATTTACTTTTTTATTTTAAGTTGAAGTTTGTAGAAAATGATTGAATTTGAGCAGTGAAAAAATCTCAAAATCTTTAATATTTAATCTTTAGTATGCAATTGGTTCATTAATTGTGGGCAGGATTCGCGTTCAGTTGGGGCAGTAGCAGGGTTTGCACTTGCGATTGTATTTACATGGAGGTTGTTTAGATCTCCTGGTGAACCTCAAAGAAGACTTCCGAAAAGGCAAGCTCCTTCTTCTAGTAATGCGGCTGCCATTGCTCAAACTTCTGTGACACATCAGTCTGAAGAGGAGCAGCAAGTTCAGAATGTTGTTGATGAGTTCTTTCAGCATGTGAAGGTTATTTATTTTTTATCTACATGTATGTTATTGGTGATGAAACTTTGTATAGTATCTGACGATCATGTGTTATCTATTTTTCAGCCAACACTTGGTCAAATTGTAAGGCAGAAATTAAGTGAGGGGAGGAAGGTATATCCTTGTGTCATAAATAATAATGCATTCCTTTGTCGCACCATGCAACTCTCAATTCTCTATATTTTGTAGACACTTGTATTCAGTCTATGCTTTGTTCATGGCGTGATGTGATTGAGAAAACTGAATTTTTTTATTTGCACACCTTAGATTGGCTTGGAGCAAAATTAAATGTGCATTTTTGTTTTACATTGTTTTCTTTCATCTCAATAAGACGAACGGTAACTGACGAATGTCCTGCCTTGGATAAGGATGGAGACTTACCGATCTAAGTAATCCACTCATTTATCGTTTTATTCAGGCAACAATAGAAACATAAATGATATTTCCGTTTAGGTTGTTAAATAATGAATTGTGGAATTGTATTTTATTAACAGGAGTATTTATGGTATGCTATTGATGTATACATTAGTATGCTTGCCCTAAATTTAAATATCACGAATATTTTGGGCAACAGAATGCTATCTTCACGAGCATGATATTCATAATTCATATTCTCGAAAGAACGTTAGATCTCTAATGTCTGACTCTGACATTAAGTAATCTCTATATATACTTCAGTTTCCTAAGACAGTTGTGTTTTCATTATCTTAAGAACTCTTGCTAAAGATATGCTGGATGTTAGTATGTGTGTCATGTTCTCGTGTTGCAGCTGCCAGTTAGCTCTCTTCTGTTTTTTATATTTTCGACTTGTACAAACACTGCTATTCCCATGTGACTTTGAATCATAAGGCCTCTGGAGTTGGTTTATGAGAAGTTTCTAAGTGTTGCTGCAATTACTAAGTGATGATATAATCATTTAATAGGTTACTTGTCGGCTGCTTGGTGTCATCCTTGAAGAAAGTACCCCAGAAGAACTTCAGGTTATTGAAATACATTTATCTACTTCATATGGTATTTCACATATGTGTATGATCTATTGTGACTCACTCAGATCTGTTGTTCTGGTGCAGAAACAAGCAACCATCAGATCATCAGTGATCGAAGTTTTGTTGGAAATAACCAAGTATTGTGATCTGTATCTCATGGAAAGAGTTCTTGATGATGAAAGCGAGGTAAGTTAACATATGGCTAATGCACCATCATCGTGAACAAGTCCAATTGTATTGTTGATTTCTTCAACTAATTGTATTTTCTCTTGCAGAAAAATGTTATTATGGCTTTAACAGATGCTGGAATATTTACATCCGGTGGTTTGGTGAAAGACAAGGTAAAAATATCCATAGAAGAAAAGATGCAATACAGATGACGTTATTGCAGGATTTTGATATACATAACGACTCGTACCATAATTTGCCGTTGATCTTGCAACTGTAATATTTGGTTGCTTGTGGTGTTTGTTAATCATAAATCCCTTTGCAGGTGCTCTTTTCTAGCACAGAGAACGGACGCTCGTCATTTGTTAGGCAATTAGAACCAGATTGGCACATTGACTCCAATCCTGAAATAATTTTTCAGTTGTCGGTATGTTAGCTTGGCCAAAACATTTGATCTTCGTCATGTTCACTCAGAGTTGCTCTCAAATTCAGGGTTCTAAAATGATGTATTTAATGAATTTTTCATCTTTGCTGCAGAGATTCATCAAATATCAACTCTTCATTTCGTCATCCAACCCAGAAAAAACAGCTTCCAATGTCTTCAACTCCCCTTCCTTGGAAAACTTCTTTGGTGACGTCTAAGGCAATCAGTTGGGCTCCAACCCTTGCTGAGACTGATCTTTTCTGCTTGCAGAAATCATGTTGGAAGTAACTGAAATCTTACTGTAGCTAAATTATCTGTACCCTTGGAGATGGAAAGCTTTGAATTGCCTTAAAATGTGGACTTCATAGTTGCTCTCAAATTCACCTTTGTTCTCTGCTTAATAAATATAGTTTCACAGACATCTTGTAATTCCTATAAGCGTGTCTTCTCTATTTCTGTATGCATCAGAAATCCCAAAGATTGAGTCTCTTCTTCCAACCCATTCGACCTTTTTAATATGAGTCTTCTAAAAAAATTCAATATATATTTTTTCGTTCTTTTCTTTGCCTTCCCCAATCCGAAAAATAGGTCATTTAAAATTATCCCGAAGTCAAAACCAGAACAGTAATAATCTCTGAAAGTTCATAACCTTAACCAAAAAACTCTAGCATTTTTTACAAGATTATATCAATTTGTTTACTAAAGAAACTGAAATGAGATAAAATCCCCATCAAAACGATTTCTTTCGACTTGGCAAGGATCAAACTCGAATCATTAGATTCTTTTAGCATAACTCAACATTTAGTATATAAAAAATAGAGCGAGTAAACTGGAGAATAACAAAATTCTCCCCAATCTAAGCTTGGGAATTGCCACTTGTCACAAACCCATTAGCCCAAATCAGACAACTATTTGTATAAAAACCAATCAGGACACTTCATTCAGCTGACGTAGCCAATGACGTCAGGGTTTTCTATTTTCTGAATATGTGAGAATACATATTGCCAAAAAATGGAACCTTTATGTGATGTTTGTCGAGTCGATCGAGCAATGGTGCACTGCAAATCTGACATGGCTAGACTGTGTCTAACCTGTGATGGAAATGTGCATTCTGACAATGCATTGTCCTGTAGGCTTTGCGGGAAGTGTTGTAATTTGCAGACAGAAGCAGTTGCACCTTGCCTGTTTGATAAAATGTCTTGGGCTGATTATGAATGCTCGGTTTTAGGACATAAATTGTATCCTTTCAGTTCTCATTTAGGATGCCCATCAGTTTTTGATCTTGATTTTCAGTCTTGCAATGGGTTTGGTGATGTTGAGTCTGATGTCACTAGTCCCGAGAAATCATTAGGTGTTAAGGATTACAACATTGATGGATTAGTTCCTGATAAACCAAGCCTCGAATCAAGTTTCGAGAGGGTGAGATCTCAAAGCATTTAGGCTTGAATAATAACATATAGTTTGATCCTTGTGTTGAGTTAGTCTGTGATCTTTGGCTTTGGTTTGTTTTCAGGGTTGTTCAAGTGGGATAAGTTCCGGGAGTGTTGAGAGTGACTATCCGTATGGCGGTCTTAATATGGATGATATTGCATTAGCTATTGGTAACTCTGAAAACCTGTTGAGCCCTGTCCAAGAGAGTCCTAGAATTAGCATTGAAGATGGAGGCTTGCTTGATTGCCTACTAATGGATAAAAACATGTCTGAAACCAAACCAGATGGTGGTCCGTTGGAGAATCCTTTCCAGGTTCATTTAGTAACCTTTTCATTTTTAGCAATCTTCCAATGCAGTCACTGATTTATGACAATGTGGCAGGCTATTTCTGCAGGACAGCAAGACTTTATCGGTTTACAATACTCTCAATTTCCTGCTTCAACAAGTATTTGGAATCCGGTAAACCTGAATCCCATTTGTGGTCAGGGTAGAAATTTGCCAAATCTCCCTACTGGCCAAGCTCGGCCAAGCTGTGTCTCTGATTTTCAAGACTCTGGTATGTCTCATTTAATTTTCTCCAGTGATCCAGAACCAAGTTGTCCGAAAGCTCGAGACAGAGCTAAGAGGAGATACATAGAGAAAAAGAAAACCCGCATGTAAGCTGAGCTGATATTCGGCCTTAGTACTCTCTAAATATTCTGCTTGTGTAACTTAGCTTTAAGGTCACATTTGTAGATTGATAAGCATTTTCCCACAGCAGGTTTGGGAAGAAAATTCGATATGAATCACGGAAAGCCAGGGCTGACACTAGAAAGCGCGTCAAAGGTAGATTTGTCAAGAATGGCGAAGAGTATGATTATGATCCGCTCCCCAGTGAAGGCTTCATTGAATAAGGTATATATGAACCTGACCTACACCAACAATTTACATACTGTTTTACACATCTTATTTTTTCTGTTCATACAAAACAAATCTTCACGATTCTTTGAATACAATTTTTTCAGATTTCAGACTTTCAGTTCTGTCAGAATCTGACAATATATCAAATTTATACAGTTAACTTGATACTTGAATTCTTTTGGGATCTGAAAAAATAAATGCAGATGCAATGCGTCTGCTTTCGAAACAGGACCTTCCATTTGATAAGCAACTCAAACTAAACCGCAATATAAATGCAGCGCGATTGGCAAGCCAGATGCTGATCATTGCGCGCAAGAACTTTATCATAAATTACCTGGACATCAAAATTCTTTTGTTATTCAATATTTAAGTAAAGCAATCTGAAACCTCATTTTTGTGTAATAAATACTTGGAAATATATTCAATTCATTATTTACTAGTCCCATATTATTTATCAGACTTCACCTGGCTATGCAATAGTCCATTTGTGGAGACAACAGAAATTTGACAGTTCGGAATCTGTCTGATGCTACTTAGAAAAACTTTAAGAACAAAATGTTGTATGTCATACTATTGATTTTCTCACGTGTAATTTTTTCACTGTTACGTAAAAAGAATCCAGCCACATGAACAAGCATTTGATTAATTGAGTTGTTTATTACACAGCACACCTTATGATCACATAATTACTGATCTCAAGTCTCACAATTCCTTACATTTTGGAGCCAAACATTCAACCCTCCACTTATTCAACTAATAAAAGTCTCAAATGCTCATAGAGATCAATTGCTCAATAACTCTTAGTTAATCTTTGAGCACACCTTCCTGATCTCACCAGCCGAACCCGTTTTGACATCAATCTGGTTCATCTTCTCCATGGACGTGGCAAACTCTGCGAAGAAATTCAAAGATCCATCAAGGAGTTGGGTGATGAACGTGCTTGAAGTTGTGTCAGTTGTTAAGGCTGCATCGGATGTGAATAGACCGCGACGTTTGAGCAAGAGCGTGTAGTAGCTTAGATCGAATGTCCTAAAGCTGCCAGGGTCCATTTCTACAAATATTGTGGTGTCGTTGGGTGTTGTGCACTTTCTTGACCTAAGGTTGGCTGCATATTCGCTGTCTAGGGCGGGATCCTCGTCTCCCTGACCGGTAAAGTTGTATAGACGGTTTGAGAATGAGCTGCAGTGGCCGATTCCAATGGTGTGAGCACCTATAAACATGAACATTGTAACGAAATGAAGTTCTTGTGCTATTGAAAATATGTCTACCTAATTAAACGTTACTAATTATATATATATATATACCTGAAAGCAAAACAAGATCCTTAACGTTCAGACTCTTGTTGGCAAACATGGATGTCAGTGTGGAGAAGTTTGCCGTGGGAGGTGGGATAAATGTGAGGGCTTCGGCTCCACTGGACACTTTTCCATCTCGTCGTCCTGTTGGTACACTCCACGAGGGACCTCCCTATAGTAAATGGAAAAATTTATATGAGGTTTACACGCCTAAGAAACAGATAATCATTTGGCAATTAGGTTCATCTCTCTCTCTCTATAAATATTTATACGCAGAGTTGCTTACCGTTGTTACAATAGCATCTCGTGTAGCTAAGCTGAGGATATCAGCGCAAGATACAATACCAGGGCACTCATCTTCGAGCAGGGTCTTGATCCCCTCGATGAAGCCAAACCCTCGTAGTGTCAAGTTCGGAGGAGCATCTCTCTCTACTTGTGCTGATGACGTTGCATTGATTAGCACCGATGCGTCACAGCCCTGGCATCATGCAAAACCAAGCCAATTATAAGCAACAAGATAATATTCCTAACATAAGTTAATCAAATTTACGCAACACTATGGTACATACTCTAACAAAGCAGTCATGAAAGTGCATCCTAATTAGGGCTGCAGCCAAAGTTGGGACATATGGAAGTCGTTGCTTAACATAATCCAACACTATCTTTTCAGCCTTAGGACAGCTCTGAGCGTAAAAGTTCAAACTCAGTTGAGCTTGAGCTATTCCCACAAGGCCTAATATCAACACTACCCCCACTGCCAACCCTATCGATGATACTCTTCCCATAGTATCTTTCTAAACTCAGACACTCTCACTTCTCACCGGATATATATTTTACTACTGGCAAACTGAGAGACTTTGGTTTTCGATACTATGCAGAGTTCTCTCTACGTGTAATTTATAGCCTATTAAAGACCATCTAGTGGCATAAAAAAGACCATCTAGTGGCATAAATGATGACACAAGACATGAGTATAATATATCGAAAAGTAGGCATCAAGCACAGGGGTTCAGTCTCCTTTCGCAATGATAATGTGGATATTCTAACTAACACATGGTGATACAAAAAATATACGAGTTCAGTAGAATGAATTTATTATTTAAGGTTAGTTGAGATTGTCTTGAAGAGAGACAAACTAGGTAGAACGCTGGAGTTGCAGAGCCGCCTGCTTTGTTTAATCTCACCATGAGATGTTGGTTTATCATTTTATTTTTTGCATTTTTGGAATAATTACTTGAAAACATATTGCTCCTTACAATATTAAGATAATATACTCCCTCCCTCCATCCTCATTTGTGAGTCATTTTTTTGTATAAAATGATAAATTTTACGGTTTTAAGAAATCAGAAAGAGATAATGTGTATTTTTGAATGAGTTGTTAACAACAAATATTGGCAAAAAGTAGAATGTGTTGTTAAGGATGATTCAAAGTTGAAAAACATTAGGACACCCGACAATGAAAATGAACAAACATCAAATACCAAGGGAATATGTAGTTTGATTTTGTTAAATATGATACATCAAGAATTGACAGCTCAAGGCATCATCATTTAAAAAATTAATTAAAATAGGCATCATCATTGAATAATTCTATACACCTAAGGTTTCTTTTGTAGTATTTACTATATGAGTCGCGCTCATTTGCGATTCACAAATTTTACTTTTCAATTTGTGTCTTTTTTTGCAAAAAAAATGTACAAATGCGATCAAAATGTGCATACAATTAATTTGCAGAGATACCTTAATTTTCAAAATGCAGTGTACAAGAGAGGTTTCAAAGGAACTGCACTCTCTCCTATAATTTCCTTCCCTCCTCTATTGACACACTAACACTTACTGAATATCAGCTTTGAATGTGCTTGTGGTGCCATTAAAAGTTAAAACTAGGGTGTTCCGTCGGCGTATCCTTGACTTCGTCACAGCGAAAGACTTGAAAAGGTTTATTATAGCGTAAATTTGTCCACGATAACTGACAAAGTGTATTAGTCTATTTTACAAACCTGCCCCAACAGCTACAGAAATGAAGCCTCAACGCAGAGTAGCATATCATTGAAAATGCACAACTGACTCTCTTTCTCTACCTTTCATTTAGTTTATTAATATTTAAAAAATCCCAAATTTAATCTAGGGCTGAAAGTAACAGAAATTCGAGTTGACTTTGCGAGCCTTCACTCATCAGTTAAAAAATCAAAAATCGAAGAATCCAACATAAGGACAAATAACCAAAATACTTACTAATATGTACTCCCTCTGTCCCATAATGTTTGTCCACTTTCCATTTTGGGTGTCCCCTTAAGTTTGTCCACTTTCCTTTATTCTTAACCACACATTCTACTTTTTACTCATTTACTTATTAATCATTTATTCTCGACCACACATTTTATACCTTCTTTCTACCTTAATTACCGTGTATTTTGTGCTTTTGGACAAACAAAGCGGGACGGAGGGAGTATAAAAGATTCTCTTTCCAACCAGCAATTTACAAGAGCCACATCATCCTAGCTAACATACAAATTCGGTGAGATGGCGAAAAATGGTTTCTTGCTCCTCTCTATTTGCTGGCAATGATTTTATCAGGATTCCCTTGCTCATATCGAACCACATATAACTAGGAGTTCTTTAGATCGGATCATTTTGATCGGAGTAATTAAAACTTGTATCACTTTTTTTGCAAAAACGTTCTTACTATTAATTATGAATTATTTTAACTGTTGTATTTACCACGCATTGTTGATATATTGTTAGAGTTATCTCAATGCAATAAATTAGTACCACTTACATTGGCCTTTGTTGTAATTTGATTCAATGCTAAAATTCAAAAATGCAAAAAGAGAAGATCTGATACAATGTCATACAAGATCGAACCACTCCACTTTGAGACACTGTAGGTTTGATTCAATGATGCTTTAAGTTTTTGAATGATGAATAGATAATTTCATTCAATGTATTTTAGTGTCTGCTGATCGGCACCGACAGAAGCATAAACAATTAAGAGTTGCTGAACTGGAAATTTGATGCTCATTTAGACGGTGACAGAATGTAACATGAAGGTTAAACTTTATGACATAATTCAGTTAAAGGTGATTAAGACCTCATTATTGCCTCAATAATAAAGAATGAGATGTCCTAACACACGAGATAAGGACTAGTAGCTTAAAGTAATTTTATATTGTAAACCGGTACGGTGACAATGTTGCATAGAGGAGATGGGACAAAGTTCATTATATGAACGTTAGCCTTATTTTGTTAGGTATAATTTTTTTCTGATATACACTAAAATGGGATCAATATATACCAATTCCTGTTTTTGTCAGTGTGTGTTAGGTATAGAAGTATGGTATATAAAAAGAAGACGTAGAAGACAGAACAAGGATCTGGTAACCAACGTGAGGATTCGAGTCGACTTGATACCAGATTAATTAATCCTCTCCATACAGATTGAATTTCATGCATAATTTTACTTTCTTTTTATTTTTCACTTATTTTATATTTATAGAAATTTAATTGGAGGTGAAAAGTAAACGATAACAGTTTCACTTAAGTTGTATGAAAAGGAAAAGCTAATTGGTGAAAGTTGAAAGATGTATACGATATTTTATTGATAATTTGCATTAATTCAAATAAATCTGAACTAATTTAAATGATTATTAGAACAATTGAAACTGAGTGAAGAATTTAACTTGGAGTATCTTAGTTGACGAAAGCACAGTGCTTTCTGATCTCTCCATTCTTACCGGTGAGTACTCCAATCTTTCCCATCTTAATCATGGACTTGGCAAAGTCCTTTGCAAATGTTGATCCATGTGTTTTGGCTTGAAGCTTGACATAAGCTTTTGTCTCAGCATTGTTCAACAGAGCTGCATCAGATTCAAATAAACCTCTTCTTTTTGCAACTAGGGTGTAGTAGTCCTCGTCGAAGGTCTTGAAGCTACCCGGGTCCATTTCGACGTGGGTGGTTGTGTCTGTGGCACTGCACTTGTTCTTCAAGTGAGGGATGTAGTTTGAGTCCAAAGAAGGGTCGGTGTCACCTTTACCTGTGAAATTGTAGATCCTGTTGGTGAAGGATGAGCAGTGAGATGTTCCAATCGTATGGCCACCTAAGTCCATCACGATCACATAAATTAGATATTTTAGTTTAATTTCCTACAACTTTGTGTCAACTTTGCTAGCTAGGGTTCTTTGGAAATTACCTGATAGAACAACTAGATCCTTTACTGATAAACCCTTAGCGTTAAAATTACTTATGAGGGTAGAAATGTTAGCAAAAGGAGGAGGTAAAGCAAAGGCTTCACTCTGGATTGATACTCGCCCATCCCTTCGCCCAACTGGGACATTCCAGAATGGTCCGTTTATCTACACATTAAACCCAGTCAAAATGCATTTTATTGTAAGATTTAGCCCTAATGTTGATTTATATGAACATGCAAATGTTGCATGCTTATATTGTATATCCAATAACTTTTTGTGTTATAGTAAAATAGTTATTGTTAAAAAGAGTACCAGAGAAATGGCATCACGAGCAACCAACGCAAGGGTATCAGCACATGACACTACGCCGGGACACTTCTTCTCTAGGGCTGCCTTAACACCATCAATCACCTGAAAGCCTCTAAGACTCAGGTTGGGGAATGCAGTTTTCTCAGTTTGATTGGTGCTTGTGGCATTCAGGAGTACTGAGCCTTCGCAACCCTACATGTTAATTTAAACCATATACCACCAAAAAGTTAACAAAGGAGTCGACCAAATGCTAAACACATGTAGCCTCACAATGTTGAAAATGAGTCACAGCATTCACTTAATTACCCTGACAAAGCAGTCATGAAAGTGCATTCGAAGTATCGGGGCAGCAAGTGTAGGTGCCATTTTTATGTAACGAGATGTCGTCTTCTTTACAATGGCCTCATACTGTGGGCATGTTTTCCTGTAATAGTTGAGTGACAAACTCGTTACACCGGAGAAACAAAGGACAAAAAGAACAAGTGAAACTTGGAAAACTGGATTGAAAGAAGCCATATCGATCTTCTGCACTCAATAATAAGCTTTTTGTCAAGTGAGAAGATAGATAGATCGATGAGTAAGTGATAGTTTGTAATGAAATGGTTGTTACAATGCAGCTATTTATAGATGCATAAACTTGTTAGATATAGAGACATGTCAGATTATGGCTGGAGAAAAAATGTTGATATGAGTTGTAACGACAAACGATTGCTCCATGAGCCTTAAACAAATATGTACATCAATAAGTTGAGAAACAATGCATGATGGACCATGTTGTGCACATAACCCTCTTATTTATTTGCATAGTGACATTATTTAATATCGAATTTGTTGCACAAATGAACAGACGACGTACCTTGAGGAAGACAATTATGAGCTGCCGACAATACAAAATACAGATTGAGTGTAGAGATTGTGGTAAGAACACATGCAGTACATCTACGTTTGAGATGTAAGTAACATGCAAATAATCAATCATTACTTGAGACTTTCAACTTGTAAAAAATGATAATCTGTGACAATCTGTCCGTTGACCTTGATTTGCATGGTACATATAGTTACAATTTGGACACATTCATTTCCCATGCACGACGTCTTATAAAAGTTTTTTCCATTTATACATCGAGTTAAATTCATTAAAAAAATCAATGTAATTTTATTAGAAGTTGAAATTAAATATATAAATTTGCATAATGAGTAGCGGTCTAGCTGTCAGCCACTCGTTTTCTATTCGCAGATGGATATGTCCGGTCGATGAATGAAATAAATTCTAAAAATATATATATATATCAATTTGTTTATACGCATCAGAGTATTTTTGATGTTTTAAATTTTAATAAATAAAAAGTTATACGAGTCTACGGACCCAATTAGAGAAAGAAAAAAACATTAGCAGTCCAAAAATTGCAAATAGCAAGTTAAGGGATTCTAAACCGGAATACGATTATCCGGGAATAAGGTTACATCCAAATTAGTATTGTCCAAATCGAATCATCGGCTGCCTCCGTCGCATGTTGATTACGGGGCTGCTGCGCCAGCGTCGGGCACCTTCATTCCTAGAAGATCATCCATTTACTATCAAATGTCGAATATAAGCTACATGCACCAAGAGATGAATGTTGTCCTGGATTAGTTCAACACTGCAAGATCATAAGTAGACCTGTGGAAGTCTTTATGTTGTCATTATCTTACGTTGGATTTGTGCTATCAATTTTAACATGTTGCCACTACTACAGATCATATTTATAACAGCGCTTTTTTTGCTCTTTAACAGCGCTTCTTGAAGCGCTGTTGAAACGAGTGCTGTTGTAAATCACCGATTTATAACAGCGCTTTTTTTAAATAAGCGCTGTTGTTTATAAACATTTGTAACAGCGCTTATTTTCTATTAAGCGCTGTTAAAAATATATATAAACAACAGCGCTTTTCCCAAAAAAGCGCTGTTATAAATCGGAGATTTACAACAGCACTCGTTTCAACAGCGCTTAAAGAAGCGCTGTTAAAGAGAAACAAAAGCGCTGTTATTTAGTTTATTTTTTACAGCGCTTAAATTAAAGCGCTGTTAAAAATAATCACTCACAACCACGCGTAAAACCAAAAATGAGGTCGTTTAATTAACATATTACACAGCGTTTTTATTTAAGCTGTAAATAATTCAAATTAAGATATTTATTATAATATTTTCGGGGATTAGAAAAAACGGATTTTGAAATTTAATAATAATTAAAACCGCTTTAAAAGGCAATCAATTTTATTTAAATCGTAATATTACAATGAAATTAAAAACGATTTTAACTTTCGATTTTTTTACTAAAACCCTAGCCTTCTTCGTGCTGAATTTGTCGCAGTGCTCGTCTTGAGTTTGTCGCAGTGCTCGTCTTGAGTTTGTCACATTACCCTCGACATTATCACAAAATTCAACAAATCTGCAAGAAAAAAAAAGCTTGTTAATATCATAATATAAAACGAAACAAAACATATAAGCTTAACGAAAAATTTCAATATAAAACACTAAAGCTCTATACTTACTCGAATCGGTGAAGAACTAAAATAATTTGTTCAATGTAAAGTTTGATATATATAGAAAGATTGTAGCGGGAAGTTTGGGCGCGTAATTAAAAATTCTGAAATTTTAAATATCGAATGTGGACTGTTAGATTATTTTAAGCAACGATTGGGATTAAAATCTGTGCGAAACTGAGTCGACCAATCACGTCATTTCTCTCTTTAACAGCGCTTAAAATATATAAACGCTGTTAAAGAGTGTTTTTTTTAAGTAAATCGAATAAAAAACTTTCAACAGCGCTTATCATGTTTAAGCGCTGTCGTATACTATTTACAACAGCGCTTAAACATAATAAGCGCTGTTATAAACCGTTGATATTTGTTTTGTTTTTTCTTTAGAATTTATTGATTTTTAAAAAACAAATTTAGTTGAAAATTTGATTTATGAAGCTAATAACTCATTTACTTCAAAAATAATTATTGACTTGCATTTTTGTTGTGTTTTGATTAATGAAAAGTATAGTTGATCAAAAATGTACATTGTTCAACCTATTGCTTGGTAAAGAGACACAGTACAAATTTTTAAATGACAACTATTTCAAATGCTTTTATATGTTCTCATGATATTTTAATAAATTGAATGTTACTTATTGAGTTTTAAATTCTTAACTTAACAACACCTTTAAAATATATTACCTGATTTTTAAAACTTCAAAATACAAAAAGATGTCTTTTACAGCGCTTTTACAAGAAATAAGCGCTGTAATATATGCATTATTTCGATTTAAAATCATTAATTATAAATTTACAGCGTTTATTTTAATATAAACGCTGTAAAAATTAATTATTTTTTTATTAATTTTAAAATATATTACAGCGTTTATTTATTTAAACGCTGTTATAATTAGGGTTCGGATTTAGGGGTTAGGGTTCGGGGTTCAGGGTTTAGAACCCTAATTACGACAGCGCTTTTTTAACATTAAACGCTGTTAAAAGTTATTATTTTATTATTAATTTTAATATATATTACGGCGTTTATTTATTTAAACGCTGTTATTATTAGGGTTTGAATTAGTGGTTAGGGTTCGGGGTTCAGGGTTTAGAACCCTAATTACGACAGCGCTTTTTTAAATTAAACGCTGTTATAAATCTGTTTATTATTTGAAAAAAATATTAACTCAAAAAAGAATATTTGCCAACATCACTCTCAATTTACATGCCATCCCTCCCAAGCATACATGCCATCCCTCCCAAGCATCCATGTCATCCCTCCCAATTTACATGTCATTCCATCCAAGCATACATGCCATCCCTCCCAATTTACATGTCATCCTTTCCAAGCATACATGCCATCCCTCTCAAGCATACATGCCATCCCTCCCAATTTACATGTCTAACAATAATAACTAAGTTTCCTTATATAGGGAAACAACAAAACTCTAAAAAAATAAAATAAAAAATCGAAAATAATGGAAAAATACTAAAAATTCAAAATAAAATAGTGACGGGCTCGTCGTTCTCTTCGAAACGAGGTATTATGGGTCCAATTCTGACACCGGAAGCTCAAAAACTGCTAAAATGCACCTCTAACTTGCACCTTCTTAGGGTGATCCATTTTGTTGTTCCAAAAACTCACCATCCTCTGTTCTGTATCAAGCGCTTTAATAAGTTAAAAACCAAAGCATTATTATTTTTACAAACATTTCAAAAAATTAAAATTAAATTAAAATAAAAGACAGCGCTTTTTTATTAGCGCTGTCGTATAGTAATAACAACGCTTATTTTTAGACAACGCTTTTCTAAATTAAGACTTTCAACAGCGCTTTTACCTTGAAACGCTGTTAAAAGTAGAACTTATGACAGCGCTTATATGAATAAGCACTGCAGTGAACATTTGACAGCGCTTATAATATAAGCGCTGTTTTAATTGGTATTTTTAACAGCGCTTTTCCAAAAAAACGCTGTTAAAAATATAACTTAAACAGCGCCTAATAATAAAAGCGCTGTTGTATATTTTGTACAGCGTTTGTTTAATAAACGCTGTGTTAAATACATTTATTACAGCGCTTTCTATTTAAAGCGCTGTGAAAGATCTAATTTTTTTTACAGCGCTTAATAACAAGCGCTGTTGAAAATAGAATCTGTACTAGTGTGCGTGTATTTGAATAATGAAGGTGAAAAGCGAATGATATGAGCGTTAAACTTTTTAAATGATATCCCAGAAAACCAGCTTTCCAGAACGGTCCTGAAAAGTACGTCCATGAAGACTATCCTCCGAGACGACAGTGGTAATAAAAAGATAACGCATTTGAACCTTCAGAAAGATAATCTCGGATGGGAAGCAGACATAGACTATAATTAACTGGTTCAGTTGAAACATAATGAAATCGACCCAGTCAGTTAACTGAACCAAAATTGCCGGCTGACGTCAATGTAGAGTAGAACGGCGCCATATTTGTGGACGTGTTGCCTTGCCGACACCAAACTCGAATTTAAGCGCCAAGTGGGACACGTGTCTACTCTATAATTAATTTGAACACGTGGAAAGAAGAGAAACACCACGTGCCAGCAGGGGCTTACACGTGACGAAAGAAGATGCAGCCGCAAGCCCAACCAACAAAGCATCACCGACCAGTTGTAACACCGAAAATGGAGACGCCGGGATGAACCGCAGCCGAAACCTAGAAAAGAGCCGTGAAGATGGCACCAGACACGGTGGCGCAGCAGAGATAACTAAACGGATGCAGCCTTACCACAAAATGCAGCGACTGGTTGCAGACCAGCACACACATGCAGCAACTGGAAAGACCACAACATGCAACCACAACATGCAACCCAACATGCAACAATTACCACAAAATACAGCACAACATGCAGCAACATGCATCACAGTTGGACCGATCAAGGAGAACACCACCGCAGCTCCACCCCCAACCGAGCGAACAGACGAACAAAACTCCACACAAATCCGTCACTCAGGGAAGACGAATCATACAGCAGTCTCTTAACAGCAACAGAAACAGAAAACAGAGCATCATCGGCACCGATGACGGCGGTGAAAAATCAACTCCGTGAACCGGCCATCATCAGTAACCAAGGGATAACGGTTAACCTCCCATCAAACTCTAGCACAAAAAACTCCACGCAGCACCACCAAACCTAGACCATCCGCTACGCGGAGGAAGGCAGTGAAAATTGGCGAGAGAGTTTTGGTAGAGAGAGAGAAGTAGAAAAACTGATTCATAACTTACGGGGCTGCTGTGTGTTGGCTGCCTCCGTCGCATGCAATGTTCTGTCTGGTTTCTGGGTTGGAGTGCTGGTGAAGCTCAGCCGTCTGCGGTTGTTCTTCCTCGGGGCTCTGCTCCGTTTAGTTATCTCTGCTGCGCCACCGTGTCTGGTGCCATCTTCACGGCTCTTTTCTAGGTTTCGGCTGCGGTTCATCCCGGCGTCTCCATTTTCGGTGTTACAGCTGGTCGGTGATGCTTTGTTAGTTGGGCTTGCGGCTGCATCTTCTTTCGTCACGTGTAAGCCCCTGCTGGCACGTGGTGTTTCTCTTCTTTCCACGTGTTCAAATTAATTATAGAGTAGACACGTGTCCCACTTGGCGCTTAAATTCGAGTTTGGTGTCGGCAAGGCAACACGTCCACAAATATGGCGCCGTTCTACTCTACATTGACGTCAGCCGGTAATTTTGGTTCAGTTAACTGACTGGGTCGATTTCATTATGTTTCAACTGAACCAGTTAATTATAGTCTATGTCTGCTTTCCATCCGAGATTATCTTTCTGAAGGTTCAAATGCGTTATCTTTTTATTACCACTGTCGTCTCGGAGGATAGTCTTCATGGACGTACTTTTCAGGACCGTTCTGGAAAGCTGGTTTTCTGGGATATCATTTAAAAAGTTTAACGCTCATATCATTCGCTTTTCACTGTCTTCTTGGATCGCCGGTTTTCCAGAGTGGCTGTGCTCACGGTCTCGTGCTTCTGTCATATTTGTTCGCCGATTTTTTGGTACTGAGGCAAAGTATCTCGTCACACTATGCTTACATTATTTTTATTTTGTGTTCGAGGTCTCCATTCGCTTGTCGATTGGGATTAAGTCCTCTTTTATGTACCGTCTGAGTCTTTGTACTCTTATTATCAAAAAAAAAAATCGAATCATCGGCCAATTCCGGATTTCACTATCCTCGAACCGACCTCAGCTTAGGCATTCCCAAATTCATCCCCACCGCCGGCGATCGCTGCTCTCTACTCGATCAGGTACGACGACGAATCCATAACAATTTTTTGACCTCGTGTGGTACTTTGTGTTTGATTTGTGGATTTTTGTGATTAGATTTCGGATTGTGCTGTGCGATTTGATTAACGACGTGGATTTGGTGAGCTTGTTGTAGCTACAGTTCCAGTTTTGATTAGGGTATCCGGTTGAATATGATTTGTGTGTTATTTGATTTGTGTGCGGTGGTTGCGTGAAATTTGTGAAATTAGGGTTTTGAAAATTGAAATCTTGATGTTTTTTGTGAATGTAATTCTGTAAATTTTGATTCTTGTTGGAATTGTTCAAAGGCTTGGTCTTTCGCAATTTTTTTATGAAAGTTTTTAACTTCTCTTTTTTTCTTGTGGGGTGGTATCTAATTTATGAATTTTATCACTGTCCAAAACTATACCTCGAAGTGTCTCAAGTAATCTGATACTGTAATATTTGCATGAGTGACTGCTTTGTAGGAATCTTTTTGTTTGCATATGTTTTCCCAACTAGATGGATAGATTTCTGACTTGTGGGATGTGTAGTAGTCAACTGTGGGGAATTTTTCAATATCTTTTCTCTGTTTAGATAATAAATTGAAACTAATCACAGGGCAAATTTCATTACAAATATCTTAGTTGTGTCTGAATTTAGGGATAATAATTGGTCTATAGTATTTGCATTTAGCATTGTTAGGGGAATTATTATTTAGTGTGTGTTGATTTTCAATTATAAGTGACCATAAGTTGCAAGTTAACACACCCTATTCTTGTACAGATTATGTTAATTTCCTTTTTTGTATGGATGACTATTAGTAACATTGAATCCTCCATGCTTGAAAATAATTTGGGTATCGTCTCTGTTTCATTTTACCTATAATTTTGTTGTGTGTTTCTTAGATTATGGCTAAGTTACCAGTACAGTGTTTCAAAATGCCTGTTAAATTTAAAATTTGACTTTATAGAACTTTTAATAAGTTACGAATGCTATAATTAGGCACTGCTCTAAACTTGATGAATTCATGTAAAATTTTCTGATTTCCCATTTATATATGGAACTGTACCTGATTGGTTGTGTTAAGTTATCTTTTAAGGTTTTTGTGGTGGTAATATGCTTTGCTCTTAATCTGGCCGGGTAAATCCTAAACAGAGGGAGTCTGCTCTTTTGCAATTGTTGCTTTTATATTGTGATTGCTTTGAGCATAGATTTTAAGTTGTTCTTTTTTCTTCTCTGAACTCTAATTTCTTCTCAGATAAATACAAGATCTAAGGGAATCTTCCAGTATTCATTAGCTCTTCAAGACTTTTCATGTCTGTGGATGACGTTCAGCTTCCATCTGCCTTTGGTATAACCTTGTTGAAAGTCTCTAGTACATATAATTATTATTTTTCGTACAATGAACACATTTTTACTGTTTATATATTGTCATTAGTGTAAACATTCTCGACAGTTTGCTTACCTGCACATTGAGTGTAACAAACTACTTGCTGGTGGTAGATCCTTTTGCTGATGCAAACGCTGACGACGGAAGTGCTGGGACCAAAGAGTACGTCCACGTGCGTGTACAGCAGCGTAATGGTAGGAAAAGCCTGACTACTGTCCAGGGTTTGAAAAAGGAATTCAGCTACAACAGGATACTTAAGGATCTAAAGAAAGAGTTCTGCTGCAATGGTACAGTTGTTGAGGATCCAGAATTAGGCCAGGTAAGTGTGTTGACTTGATTAAAACTGCATCTTTCTCATCTGATGCTTAATATGTTCTCCCCCATTGTTCTCAATTTTATGGATCATTGACCACTGAGACTCTCTGTTGATTGGCTTTGCTACAGGTTATTCAACTCCAAGGTGATCAGAGGAAGAACGTGTCCAACTTCCTTGTGAATGTATGTGCATAATTGTTAACTTACATATATTTGTTTCTTAGTTTGCATTGTATAGTTGTTCACTTATTTAACTTGAGTTAAATTCAAGCAGGCTGGAATTGTGAAAAAAGAACTCATCAAGATCCATGGTTTCTAAGACAGGAGCAAGTATGTGGAACTCAACTTTAACTCTGCTGTAACTCAAACAAACTGACATTGTTTCTATCAGCTTTCATAAACAACTATCCTCTGAATATGCAGTTTTACTTGGTACGCATTTGCAACTCAATGTTCACACATTCTGTTTTGAGACGTGATATACTTTTCAAGTTCAAAAAAAGGTTCCTCAAGTTTTTCTGGGGTAACTACTGCATGATGACGGCTTCTTGTAACCAATGTTTCTCAAGATGTATCATTGTCATCTTCCGATTGGTATGGTATCAAGCATTGTTCATAGTAGAGAACTGATCCATTGACCACTATATTCACATGGCTTCTGCTGGTCACTAGTTTTTTTTGTTTTTTTATAACCGAAAACTGGACTACAAAACAAGGACTTAAAGAAGATTACTAAATCCCTGTAATCTCGGGCAGCAATCGACTGCGAACTAATTCCACTAGTTTATTTTGTTAGTTGGCTTGTTTAATTATTTAGTCCAAAAAATGAACAGAATATATGAATATTGTGCTTTGAATATTGTGGGGGGGGAAGGCAAACAGTAATTATGGTTGCCTGTCCTGCAACATAAATCAAGTTGTACCCTACCCACTTTCAGTCTCTACTTCATTAATGCACCCTCATCTCTTCATTTAGGTGCAAATGGATATTTATCATCTCCATAATCCGAAAAACAAGCAGCAGAAACTATTATTAGTATATTTTTTTAAGTATTTCTAGGTTGTCTTTTTCTGGGATATTTCCATCTTCTTTCTAAAGAAGCAGCTGGCCAACAGTCAGTTTGGTTGTGCATCAGTTCAGCAACTAACCATACCTACCTTTCAATGAAGCCTTTGGCCTTATTCCTCAACTACCATTCTTCTCCTTTTATTTCCTAACTTCTTCTCCTTGTCCCTCATCCATTAATCACATTCCTCAGCCCTTTAAATACATTACACACTCTATTCAAGTAACATATCTATCTTGACTAGTGCACCAGAGTTAACACACCGTTCTCGATGTCCGACATGGTGAATCAAACCTCCTTGGAAGCTTCTTCCACCAGCCCAGGAAACTCCAAGCTCAGATTTTCAGAAGATGAAGAGACCCTCATCATAAGAATGTTCAATCTGGTCGGAGAAAGGTGAGTACGACCCCACTAGAGAAAAATCAAGAAATCATTGAATCGTGTAAATTTTCTTTACCGTTTGGGGTTAATGAAGATAATTTGTTTTTCTCCCGTATTTGGCAGATGGGGTTTGATAGCAGGGCGAATCCCAGGAAGAACTGCGGAGGAGATCGAGAAGTACTGGACCTCCCAACACCAACAAAACCAATACCAGAAGTGAATCACATCATAGTTTCACTTTTTATAAGGTGTCATGGGCAAGTGACTTGTGTATTAAAAATGCTACATGTGTTTGGATTTCCAAATGTTCTCCTCAATGCCTCTCGGTCTTGCTTTTCATTTTGGTTTATATGTTCAAAAAATGTCACTGGTGAGAAATCATATGAATGTTTTGTACAACCTTAATCTGTCATATTGGGCCGTATACAACTTAACCATTTGGGCTGGAATTGCTTTGAAAGCCCAGTTAAGCCCAACTGACTAAATTCCATAAAAGTGAATAAATACATGTCAGCCCTAACAAACAGATTCGGTTTTGAGCAGTTATCTGAAGCGGAACAGAACATCTAAATTTAACCGAATCTACGAAGCTGCCGAGTACAAAAATGGCATAGAGAAAACAACGGCAAGAAACTGATGGCCATACCTACAGGCTACAATAATATGATAATTAAATGAATTTAGATGATAAAAGAAGCTTCTTCTCATCTAAAGAGTAAAAAGACAAATAATAAAAAAATTGAATACCAAAATTAATTCATCTTGCCTCGAAGTGCTCAATCGCACATATCTGTTATTCATATCTTCATGATCGATCACCCACCAATTCATTTACACCGTCAATGTTTGATAATTGTAAATTAATGCAATAAAAGTTACACATGGCAAAGTGCCCGATCTCTATTTATCCATGCATTTGTGAAATGTACTCCAGTCGTGACGATTTAATTATGGTATTTAATGTGTGAATCAAACGTCATGGTTTTAAAGGTGACCACTGTTTTAGTTTTATGTGTTACTATTTCGACACGTACACATGTTCATGAAATGCGGGCATGCACACGTATGTGTGCCTGTCGACTGTCTGACAAGACATTTCAAAATGCTGCATGCCGTCCCATCCTGTAAATATATACTCCCTCTATCCCATAATGTTTGTCCACTTTCCTTTTTGGATGTTCCCTAATGTTTGTCAACTTTCATTTATTCACAACCACATGTTTTATATTTCCTCTCAAATTCTTTTAAATCTTTCATTCTCAACCACACATTTTATACTCATTACTAACTTAAATACCGTAAAATATATGCTTTTGAACAAACTTAAGGGGACGGAGGGAGTATTAACCTTAAGAAATCTACCATTCGATGAAAAATACTGATTTTGAAACAATATGAACGACTTTTTTCAATAGTAAAAGAAGGTATGAGAACAGAAGCCGTTCAGCTGAGCTCATCAATTCCAACTTGTCCAGTGCCTCCACCGGTAAACGACGCCGTATTTCTCTCTTTCTTCACCACCATCTTCTTCAAGATAACAATCAGCTAGCACACAAGCTAGCAGCTGAATCACAACCCATATCTCAATAATACTGAATGTGACACATCTTATCATTTCAATGTTTTACTCGAAGAATGAATAATTCAAAATATTATAAATTGAGTTGATTGTTTGTTCTACTCCATTCATCCTTCTTGCTTGCTTGTTTCATATCGGTTCTCCAACTCCCTCTAGCTCAGATACTTTCCTAAGGTTTCTACCCATGGCTCCATCCTTCTCAGTCCCTTCAATGGTAAGTATCATCAGCTCTCTCTTCTTTCACTCCCATCTTTTTATCATATGGTTAGAGTAGATGAACGATTACATGATAGTTTTCAGATCAAATTTTGTGAAAATGATTGAGCTTTCTTTTCATTCTCATCTTATTTATGGAGTCTCAACTACCAAAAAGAATTTGCATGCGATCGTTCTTCAAGATCTTACATTCATCAAATATCGATTAATCAAAAATGATGTTTTTATGGGTTAATCAAATTGATTAAAAATAATGTAAACACGTTAACCTTATTTCTAACCTAATCTTGCATGGATTTACTCATAATCAGACACTAAAAACCCTAAATTTTATTTTATTCACATGTAGAGTCACGTTGTTCTGTAAATTACAATAACGTTCTCTAAGTTAAGAAACTGACACTTAATGGTCCACCAGATAATGGAAGAAGAAGGGAGATTTGAAGCTGAGGTGGCAGAGGTGCAAGCATGGTGGACTTCAGACCGATTCAAGCTGACACACCGCCCCTACACAGCCCGTGACGTGGTCTCTCTCCGTGGAAACCTTAAACAATCCTATGGCTCAAATGAGCTAGCCAAAAAGCTTTGGCGCACACTCAAAACTCATCAAGCACAAGGCACAGCTTCTCGCACATTTGGCGCATTGGACCCTGTCCAAGTCACCATGATGGCTAAACACCTTGACACTATCTATGTCTCCGGGTGGCAATGCTCGTCCACACATACTTCCACGAATGAGCCAGGCCCTGACTTGGCTGATTATCCCTATGATACCGTGCCTAACAAGGTTTGTTTTAATCAAGATTGAGTTTTATTTTTAGTGTAACGAAATATTTGACATTGATTTATGTCGGACAGGTCGAGCATTTGTATTTTGCGCAACAATATCACGATAGGAAGCAGCGTGAGGCGAGGATGAGTATGAGTCGCGAGGAGCGAGCTAAAACTCCATACATTGACTACTTGAAGCCTATTATTGCTGATGGTGACACAGGGTTTGGTGGAACTACTGCAACGGTTAAGCTGTGTAAGCTGTTTGTGGAACGTGGTGCGGCGGGAGTGCATATTGAGGATCAAAGCTCTGTGACGAAGAAATGTGGACATATGGCTGGGAAGGTGTTGGTCTCGGTCAGTGAGCATATCAACAGGCTTGTGGCAGCTAGGTTGCAATTTGATGTTATGGGAGTTGAGACAGTGCTTGTTGCGAGGACTGATGCAGTTGCTGCTACTTTGATTCAGACTAATGTTGATCATAGGGATCATCAGTTTATTCTTGGTGCGACAAATCCGAATGTGAAGGGAAGGAGTCTTGCTGGAATGTTGGCTGAGGCTATGGCTGCTGGTAAGAATGGAGCTGAGCTTCAGAGGATTGAGGATGAGTGGATTGCTCTGGCTCAGCTGAAGACATTTTCAGAATGTGTGGTGGATGCAGTCAAAAGGATGAATGTCAGGGAGGATGAACAGCGGCGGAAGCTCAACGAATGGGCAAATCACTCAATTTATGAAAAGTGTGTGTCCAATGAGCGAGCAAGGGAGATTGCAGAGAGGCTTGGACTTGGTAACTTGTTTTGGGATTGGGACTTGCCGAGGACTAGAGAAGGTTTTTATAGATTCCAAGGGTCGGTGGGTGCAGCCATTGTCCGCGGATGGGCTTTTGCAAACCATGCTGACATTATATGGATGGAAACCTCAAGTCCTGATCTGGTCGAATGCACCGAGTTTGCTCATGGAGTTAAAACTCTGCAGCCTGAAATCATGTTGGCTTATAATCTGTCCCCTTCATTCAACTGGGATGCGTCCGGAATGAGTGATGAGCAGATGAAGGATTTTATTCCACAGATAGCGAAGCTTGGGTATTGCTGGCAGTTCATAACCTTAGCCGGGTTTCACTCTAATGCACTTGTGATCGATACATTTGCTAAGGACTATGCTCGCAGAGGCATGCTGGCTTATGTGGAGAGGATCCAGAGGGAGGAGCGGAACAATGGCGTTGATACTTTAGCTCACCAGAAGTGGTCCGGCGCTAACTTCTACGACAAGTATCTTAAAACCGTCCAAGGTGGTATGTCATCCACAGCTGCAATGGGAAAAGGTAAGTCACCTTCTTACTATTTCAAGTATCCAACTTAAACTGAATTGATCTAAAGTACATTTCTCATTTTGAAACGAAGGTGTGACGGAAGAGCAGTTCAAAGAGACTCCGTCGTCGTGGACTAGGTCGGGGACGATGGAGATGGGCGAAGGGACTCTGCTTGTGGTTGCTAAATCAAGAATGTGAGAACAGTGAACAGAGTTTCACACCATTGGGAGTACTAAGGGCTTTACTATTATATTTCTATTACAAAACGAAGATGTGTTGATTCCTGTATCATCTTCATCGTGGAATTATATCAAATAATTTCAATTGTTTGCTGAAGCTGTGACATTTGATGAAGTAACACTTTATATGTATCCATAATCTTAAATTATATTTATAAGGTTACGACTGAAGCATTCATCTCATTCATTAATTCATCAATTACGTGACACGTGTTTACTTTTGAACTACTTGACAGTAAAATACATTTAAGATATACATTTAAGATATCGTCGAAAATGTGATGTAAAGAACAATTTTGGTTCAGGTTCATTGGGCTTTGAGATGTGTACGGGCCTTCTTTAAGGGCCGATACCGAAGCCCAGTTTCCCTAAGCCCAACAACATAACATTTGCAATACACTAGAAATGACATTAAGCTTATCTGCTAAACGTATGATTTGATTTAAAAGAACCACATACCTAATCTCATATTATTGTAATACAATCCAGTTGTCATCAAGCTCATTATCTTCTTATATAAGAAAAAAGATATTGCACAAGATAACAAAATTCCCAATCAACTTTTTTAAGCACAAGGATAAGCATATAGAGCATAAAGTTCAGCTACCTAATCTCTTTCATTTACATTCTAAGAACCTGGAGAAGAAAGTTAGAACAGCTAATAAGTTTTTTTAATAATGAAACACAATAAACTAGGCTTGTCTCACCTTAATAATTTCATTTGACTATACCAGCAAGAGCCAATCAATTAGTGGGGCAGCAGTTGCAAAATGATTGACTGATAAGAAAAGGTATTATTCATGTCATTCTTCCATCAGTTTTCATCACAATGACACAACATAGCTGATGTAATGTAAGACATAGAATACAATAATGTGCATATTTTAAATCTCAAATCACTTATTGGATGCATAGGTGATAAAATAGTGTAATGTATAATCGACAGCTTTAGAAAGCTCTTAAATATTAACCTTTGTTCATTAGCTGCCAGTCAGAAACAGACACAAACATCAACATGTATACATTTCATTTATAATAAAAGTGTAGGTGTAGACCAACATGACTTACTGAGTTATCAAAAGCGTCCATTCTAGTGCTCAATACTTCTGATTTGGAACCCTAGAGGTTGAAAGAAGAGATCAAAAATCAATTTCAGAGTTTTTTTAAATTCATCATATGATTTAATTTGATTAGCCAAGGAAGATTACATTGATGAATGTGACAGGTAGGATCAGTCAACTAAGGGAATAAATGTGTTTGTAATATATTGTAGATTATTTTTCTACTTATTCACCTGCCTTAACTTCTGAGCACATGGAGGGGTCTTCATTTAAATTATTTTTAATCAATCAAACCATCTCTGGCCTGCAAATTGACAATTGGACAAGTATTTGTGGATGTTCAATGAATTAGTTTAATTTAATCCTTAACCTACCACCACTGCTTATCATTTTTCTTCATTTTGTGCCTTTTTAAATTTATTGATTTATATGGTATTTGTTCCCACAGTGGTACCAATGAAATGCCTGGATTTGTTCAGATTCTATTCCTCATCCCACGAATGGTGGCTTGTGTTTCAATACTAACATAAATAATGAGGATGCTTTTGTTTATGTCTGCAGCAAGCATCAAACTTATTAGTTATAAAAAATTGAACAACTATTAATTCATGTCGATACTTGGGTTAATGGATTTGGGTAATCAATCACTGTCTATTGGTCATCAGCCACCATATATATAGCTTTTTCTCCAGCCATATTCTTTGTTAATCAACTCAACTATGTATGCAAAATATGCAATTAATTAATTTTCCATCTATAAATTAGAAATAGATGAAGAGTAAATCCCTATGCTTGTTTGTTTTTTTATTTGATGCTTTTCAGTTTTCACACCATTTTGAAAATTTGAAGAAAACTACTTTTTCATTAAGTGAAAAATAGATATGAGAGTGTGATGAGGCTATAGACTACTTGAGAGGTTATAAAATCAAATCAACCAAAGGGGTGGTTATATACATTGATCTCACCACATTCTTTTGGATTTTGGAAACCATCCTTCTTATATGTACAATAAATTACAAGATCACAAATGATATCACACATGATCAAGACCTAAGCAATAAGAGAACTAGTAGCATGATCAACCTAAATGGGATTGATGTTGAATCCTCAGGATCTGCAAATTTAACGTCATTTCCCGTATTACCCGATGTAATCCATCAGCATCGAGTAAGGAACCAAGCATAATCCTTCTCCTTTAGGCTCTTATTAACTTCCTCAACTTGTTGCTTCAACCCATTATCATGGCCTTGTTGATGATCATATCCATCTCCTTTGGCCTGAATCAAGAAAACCAATTTCCACATCAAGGTTTCTTGAAAATCTGAGATTTTAGGGTTTACTCATGCTTTGTCAATATCACCTAATAATGGCGAAGGACCTTAACCATAGATTCTTTCTATTTTTGAAGCTTTTTTGTGAGAAAAAACAACATTTTTACAGGTAAAACAAGACTAGTAATTGATAAAACGCATGAAATGAATTAAAATCTTTGTATTTCTGATTAAGAAGTACCTTGGGGCTATTAACTGGAGAACTAGCAGTGTCTTCCAATGAATCATCATAATAATCACAAGACCTCTTGTGCCTGTTGATGGTCTTCTTGAACCTCAGTTTCTTATGGATAACCATCTGTGTGCCATCAAATGAAGAGCAAGCTGCCAGTGCTTCAGCTCTAGTATTACATCTTCCATGACTATTTTTGTATTGAGATTTCCATGCTGCACAAGAAGCTGCATCAGATACCGCAGAACCTGATCCGCCATAAGACTTATTACCATCTTCATCATCATAAGTTATGCCATCTATTTGTTTCGAAGCCGATAAATTATGATTTCTGTTTGCAAAAAAATCGTCAAAATAGGAAGTCCATCCACTCTCCTCTTGAAAATCATCTTGATTATAATCCACAGGACTAGTGAATGATGTAGGAGAATGGTTAATTGATGAAGAGCTCAAGTTGGAGTTCCTCATCATCAAAAACAAAGAAGATGATTCTTTGAATAAAGTTGGTAGGGTTGAGAAACTTAATTAGGGGAAGAAAGGGAGTCTGAGAAAAACTATGAAAGGAGACTCTAATTCAAGGGTTTTGATAAATTGGAGAGAGGTTTCTATAAGAAGGGAATCAATTAGAGAAGAAAAATTCAATAAAGCTATTGTTATTCTAACTTCTTAAGTCATTTAATTAATATAATGTACATGTATGGTGTAATTGTTTGGAAAATAGAATTTATGTAATGTAGTGGGCAGGGGTGATTATGTAATTGTGTTTAGTTGTGTGCATGTATTTGTACTGTAAATTCTAAGTTGAAATCATGGACTGATTAGGGTTTGTAAATTGTGTAATCAATTGGGTTGACAATTGTGGCACTGATTAATCCCATTTCTTAAAATGTCCATACGTGACTCGCACCTAAATAAAGGGAAGCAACTGTGCCTAGGAGCTACACACCAATGTAAAAATAGATGCAAAATTAGGATTTGATAATTCCTTTCCTTCTAATCTTCAATTCATCCAATATTTGTACTCGCAATTTATAATTACAATTTAACTTCACATGCCGTAAAAATGTGTGTTAAGCCCATCAAACATTATTAAACTTTTATATTTTCTAAAATACATATAGACTTTTTTGAAAAGAAAATTTCACAAATAGACTTTATTATTTTTGTTATTAGCATCTCATTCAAATGCCGAATGGGTTTAAAGCTTGATTCAGGTAAATGGAAAGGTAATTTCAGATTTTATGCAAAAATAAAATGCTTAAAACAACCCTAAATAAATAAATATTTCAACCTAAGCTGCTATGGGTTCCTTTCTGTACTTAATGGAATTACTTGCCTTTGACACAAGGGCATTGACAAAGAGGCTTAGAAGATGCTAAGCATGACCACTGCATTTTAGTTATTTGAAACAAAAATTGTCTTTTGTCTCAATAAAACTTGAACAAACAAATTTTTATTACGAAATGGCTATAATCAGATCATCATTTGATCCGTCATTGTTTTTTTATTGATATCATCATTTGTAACTACTTATATTAAGCTATAAGAATGAATATATATTCTGATCGACTCATTTTGGACTTTGTTATGCCTACAAAATTAATGGGCATTAGTTGCGAAACACGTTTTTATAGTTTATATCATTTGTAATCCAAAGAAAGTGAAGACTTTGTAACAAAAACCTTTAGCAAGTGGAGATCAGTTAACAAAAATGTGAATGGTGATAAATGCAGACACTAAGACACGTCCAAAAGGCTGGACCACCAAATAAGAAAAGGCTGGGTCAGATAAGCAAGTCTCAACTTTAGTACAAAAGACATCATCTGACCGCAAATGATGATTATGAAACATAACTAAGAATTAATGTTATGAGCAGAACTACTAAATATTCCGAATCATCAACGGCGTCGTTTTTAATCTACGCTCCAGAAGCCCAGTATGGTAATTGGGCCATGGAGGATCGGCCCGTGGATCGTCCACTGTCGGGTTGTTATTTGACCGTTGCATGTCAAATCATGGTTGACCAGGCTTTCATGCACCCTTAAGGCATATCGACCGTTAAAAACTTGGGTCATAAAATATCAAGCATTTTCAAAATTAAACAATCAACAATCAGACATTCCATTCACATGATGCTCTGCTCAATTGCCAGCAGCTCAATCTTGATATGGTACCAACCGAGTACCATGAATTATTGACGTAAGACATTTCCTCACCATACTGAGTATGATGTTTTTAGACACCGAGTTTGGAATCTTGCTCGAGATTTTTCTGCAACTTGTGGCTCAAGATCGTTACGATGATCTTTCATGTGGTACCCATTTTGTTCCACGGTTCTTAAGACGCATTACGGTAGGTGCATCAGGCACGGTCTGGTCCTTTACGCGTCGCATATCTAGTTTCATTACACATGAATATAATGAATAGGTGTGAAATGTTCGACTCGAAACGGACAAGTTAGTCTCCACGGTTGGTTTATGTAACAAATGGTTGATGTATTGCTAGCCGTGAGCTTCCAACATGACCAATGTTTGATGTATTAGTCCCCACCGTTGGTTCATTATTAAGATGCATGGCAATCATATAATATCTCAACGTAGTTGAATCCCAACAAGAAGATTTAAGGATCAATTTACTACAAACACGAAACCAATGTTTTGTTTGCTATAAAAAGGTGACAAGTAACCTCTTCATGTCTCAAAACACAACACAAGTATCCCACCTCATAGTTGAGCACCAGCTCCTTTGAGCTCAACTTGAATCATAAGCACCATGCTCTGCTCTACCAGGCAATCACACGCAAAGATGTCTGCAATAGACGCTACTGGAATGAGTGGATTAGGCCACAACGTTCATTTCGCTATTGCCAAACAAAGCCTATCTTTCCTCCCCTTTCCCAATTTCTTAAATCTCCGCAAGTCAGATTTAAGTTCTACAAGGCCTTTGTTCGTTGCGTCACTCAACAATTTCAATTACATCGAAGATGAGCCAAAGGAGAAGATGTCAGTGAAGTGCAATGCATATCAAAGCCAAAGTTCAGAGCCTTTACAAATGGGGATTGAGTTTGTATCTAAACAAGTCGAGTTAATAAATACTCAAAAGTTGAAGATTGGTGTGTACTTCGCAACTTGGTGGGCTTTGAATGTAGTGTTCAATATTTACAACAAGAAGGTTTTGAATGCTTTCCCATTCCCTTGGTTGGTTTCAACTTTGGCTCTGGCCTCTGGCTCCTTGATGATGCTTGTTTCATGGGCTTTAGGCATCGTCGAAGCGCCAAAAACTGATCCTGACTTTTGGAAGGCTTTGTTTCCGGTAAGTAAAAATCTCTGTATGATAACATTTCAGGATATTTTGGCTTTAGCATGTTACTTATGACTTTTGATGTTTGCTTGGACTGCAGGTGGCTGTGGCACATACTATAGGCCATGTTGCGGCTACGGTGAGCATGTCGAAAGTTGCAGTTTCTTTCACACATATTATTAAGAGCGGCGAGCCAGCTTTCAGTGTTTTAGTCTCAAGGTTCCTCCTAGGCGAAACATTTCCTCTGCCTGTGTATCTTTCTCTTGTTCCGATCATCGGAGGGTGTGCTCTAGCTGCAGTCACTGAGCTCAACTTCAACATGATCGGTAAGTCTTAAGCATTTTCAAATCAACATTTCCATAATTTTGCAAAGACAAAAATTCTTCTTTTTTCGGTGGAAATTTCAACAACTAAATGTTAAAATGTTCGAAATGTGCAGGGTTTATGGGAGCAATGATATCAAACATGGCATTTGTATTTCGCAACATATTCTCAAAAAAAGGAATGAAAGGCAAATCAGTAGGAGGAATCAACTACTACGCTTGCTTATCGATGATGTCCTTACTGATTCTCACACCCTTCACAATGGCCGTCGAAGGACCAAAAATATGGGCAGCCGGATGGGAAAGCGCAGTATCACAAGTCGGACCTCAGTTCATATGGTAACATTCTCATCCAAGTAAATACTTCAAATGACCTTAGCGCGCTATAAAATGAACAAAAGTTTAATAAGCCTTCGAATGGGAAATAGGTGGGTAGCGGCGCAGAGTGTTTTCTACCATTTATACAACCAAGTCTCATACATGTCGCTGAACGAGATCTCACCATTGACATTCAGCATTGGTAACACTATGAAAAGGATTTCAGTCATTGTTACCTCCATTATAATCTTTTGCACACCGATCCAGCCAGTGAATGCTCTCGGGGCTGCGATCGCAGTCCTTGGCACATTTCTCTATTCACAGGTATATATGCATACATTAATATCAATGACTTGACAATCAAGTTTTTATAGTTTTCCATGTTGTATGTCATCTAGCATTACTTATTTTCTTGACCCTTTTGGCAGACGAGGCAGTAAATCATAGCACGAAGAAAAGGCGGCTAGATGTGAAGATCAAGATGCTGAATGTGAATCCTCTTACATAGGAATATTAGTGTTGATGAGCTTGTATGTTCTGATGGCACAGCCAATTTATTGTGTTACGATGGCAGAAATAATATTTTTCAATAAGCTCTGACATGGTGGTCTAATGATCATATTCTTGATCTGACAATCGAGAGCGTTTGAGTTCAAACCTAGATGCACCATTCTCAAAAATGTTTACAAAAATTGATTCCCAAATTAACACGATGTCGTTCGGAGCATGACAGTAAGAGCGTATTTACACACCTCTTCAAGTGAAAAGAGATTTATTACCAAAAGATATATACCAAAATTACAAAATCCGACCGTTGACGAAAATATTTACCAAAAACAGACGAACTCCGCCTCGCCACTATATATAAAATCCCGCTCTCATCAATTTTCGCATCTCAATTTCCCTCCACACCTTTCTCCCTTGAATAATTACAAACCACTAAAAACCCTAATCTCATCCCCGACTAAATCAACCATGGTCGGGACTCAAAAATCCAAATCCGCAACCATCCAATCTTCCAACGCCAATTTCAATCGCTTCCTCAAGCCCGGCGCTCTCGCTAAACTCCGTGACTCCAGAATCAACGCCGCCGCTAAGGTATACGCAAGCTCGCAGATCTGTAATGAATCTGTTGGTTCTGGAGTTGAGCAGTTGGTACATATTGATGAGTGTTTTTTGTCTACGATGAGAACGTTTGGGCCTCAGATTTTGCAGAGGAAGAAGCTTGTGGCTAGGAAGTCAGCGTTTGTTGTTGCGTCTGTGAGTGAGTCGGGGACGGAGAGGCAAATGATTGCTGCTGATGTTGCGGCGCATTGAATGAACTTTAGATATGAGTTGAGAAATGGATTTGATTTGTTGGTTATTAGATTGCTGGAAATTGATTGTTGTGAAAAATTGTTGCATTTATTGGGATGAAAACAATGCATGCTGTAAATTTTGATTTTGATCGCAAATTATTAAGGATGTTTTGTTGGATAATTGTTGCCCTATTCCCTTAGGGCATCTGCACCCGTTGAGTTCTCATCAAGAAATTTCTCGAAGGGAAATTTCTTAAGGTTTTATGCACCCGTGGATTGCTCCTCGAGAAATTTCTTGAGGAGAAATTTCTCATTATTCTCTTTGTTTTTTTGGGAAAATTTCTCTTAAAATTTCTCTTGGAGCAGTTTAAAGAGAACTTCTACGCTTTATGAGAAATTCCTTGAAGAGAAATTTTTCTAAAAAAAGTTCATCGGTGCGGATGTCCTTATATAGTTGGATTTGAAATGCTAGTAGCTGTAAATAATTTGAGCGGTGTGCTTGAGAATTGGATTTGAAAAGATGAATGTGAAGCTCTCAGTTTTTTGCAGTTTATAAATATTGTCATAAATTGGGAGTGAAATAAATGAGTTGGATGATTCTCCATTGGATGCTTGTTCAAGTTTGCCCTAATAGTAATGGCTTGCGTGTGCTCAGTAGCTGGTGTCAATATTTTATATAAAAATGATTCTCCATTGCAGTTGGGAAGTGATGCATTCACTATCAATTGTGGGTATTAATCCATGATTTATTCCCGTGATAGTGATCATGTCTGCTCTTGCCAAATTGGCAAACCCTGATAAGTTATGGTTATACTGCTGCAAAATGCAAATAACCTTTAGCAAGGCAGATTTATAAGTGCTTATTTACTGAGCATGAATGTTCCAAAAATCTCATGTTCAAATTTTCAATGCCTTTTTCACCTAAAAACTAAAAAGTAAAACATTGTTCCAGATTAACACTTTGTCATGTTGTGAACATACACATTTACAGTCTGCGCAGCCATCCGTCATACATTGAATGTATTCAGTATTCCACCCAGTTCCATTTCTTTCCTCTCTCCAATTTCCTCTTCTCAACACTGGTCGTATCAACGTCAAGGCAGATGAGAGGTGAGTAACAGCTTCATCGCCTTCATAATTATCATAATCGCAATCATAGTTTAGGGTTTCCGATTCGCCTATCGATCGAGCAAAGAACGATTAACTTCTTGTATTTCGTAAAGATCCCTACTTTCGATTAGTTAGGGCTTTGTATCTACTTGGGTTTTCCTCAGATTTTCGATCTATCGATTGAATTTGTCTGGCTCGGTCGTCTACAAACCCTAAATTGAATGTTTTGATATTGGAGGGATTGGGGTTTTTGATGTTGGGATGAGTAAGGGATTTTTGGTAGAACGTGTGAAGATTTGTGTGTGATCGAATTTGTTGAATTAGGGTTTTTTGTAGGATTGTTATGGAAGGGAATTTGAACAGGATGCCTGGTGGAGGAGGGTCTTATGGGGGCAGTGGTTTTGATCTACACGAATCTATGCGATACAATCATCAACAGCAGCAGCTGCAGCTGCAGCCACCGCAGCAGCAGCAGCAAGGGCAAGGGACTATGTTGCATCCATTTATTCATGATGTGTTCCCGCCGCGCAGTATGGGCACTACGCAGGATTGCTGTAGACCCATGTCGTTAGCAGAGTATAATGAATCTGCAAGGGGTAGGAATGTGGTGAGTGATGATGAAAATGATGATGAGGAAGAACCTAGTCTAATGGATGATGTTGGTAGTCGAGGTAGTGGAGGTGGAAAGGGATCGAAAGGAGGATCTGTTTGGCATCGTGTGAAGTGGACTGATCAGATGGTTAAGCTTTTGATTACTGCTGTCTCATATGTGGGTCAAGATGCTTCGTCTGGGTCTGGTGGTGGGGGAAGGATGAAAGGTGCATTAATTCAAAAGAAAGGAAAGTGGAAGTCGATTTCGAAAGTCATGGCTGAAAGAGGTTTCTTTGTTTCACCGCAGCAGTGTGAGGATAAGTTTAATGATCTTAATAAAAGGTATAAACGGTTGAATGACATTCTTGGGAGGGGCACGTCATGTCAAGTTGTTGAGAAACCTGAGCTTCTTGATATGATGGATCATTTATCAGAGAAATTGAAAGAGGATGTAAGGAAGATTTTGAGCTCAAAGCAACTATTCTACGAAGAGATGTGTTCCTATCACAATGGAAACCAGTTGCATCTACCTCCTGACCCAGCATTACAGAGGTCATTGCATTTGGCACTTGAGAGTGATGGTCGAAGGAAGTCAAATGATGATTTTGATGAAGATAACCATGGTGGAGAAAGTGATGACTGTGATGATTTTGGGGAAGGTCATACAGCTCATGCTCCTTCTATATGTGGTGTCATGGTGGGGCACTCAGCTAAGAGGACAAAGCATGACATGGGTATGAAGAATTCAGCTTTGGCAATGTGCAAGAAGTCAGCAAGATTGGCCAAATAAATCCACAAAATGTTCATATTGATATGAACCAAGCGTGCATCGAAAGCTCTAAATCAGCATGGTACCAGAGCCAGACGATGCCTTCCTGCTCACTCAGTTTGGAAGAGAAGAGAATCAAAATTAGAATGGAGATGTTGGAGCTCGAGAAGCAGCGACTCAAATGGCAGAAATTTAGCCAAAAAAAGGACAGGAGTTGGAGAAGATGCGGTTAGAAAATGAGAGAATGAAGCTTGAAAATGAGAGTATGGCACTAGAATTGCAACGAAGGGAACTAAGCCTCAAGCATGATTGAAGTTTCCATCAGTAAGAGCTAGCACATTCCTCAAATGTGTCTGATTTCTTAAATTGCATGCTGAAGAAATATTGTCATGCTATCCCTTGCCAAGCTTCTCGATTAGTAGGATGCTGATAAACTTGCAAGGCCTGTTAAGTTTTTATGTCGAATCATTTATTTCCGATTCCTGTGAATCATATAGCTCTCGTCTAATGGATCTCAACTCTGTTTGCTCTGGTTTGGGTATCAAAAGAAAGAACTTTAATTGCATACATTCTGCTGGATAAGATGTTCCATTCATTGACTTCTTGTAGAATTTCTACAAGTCTCATGGGAATAACTTTTGTATGCCTTTTATTTCTTTAAAACTGAAGATGAGTCTCTTGATACATGGCCTGTTGTTTTGATTTGATTTCTTGCCATATGACAGTGGATGATCTCATCATTGGGTATCCTAAGTAAAATGTGTCTCTTGTTTTTTCAGGAGCTAAATAGTTCCTTAAATACATATTTGAGTGAATATCCCAAGAAATTGTTCCAGTCAAACTATCATTTTTTCGCTCATATCGGTAACTACTGTGTTTTTACCTTCTTTATCCAGTTTCAGTTGACGGACGGTGTACAGAGGTATGCTAGATTAAAGATGAAGGGTAACTATGGATCAATTATCATGCACTCAATGGGCAGCCTCATCAGATTGGTTCAGAAGTCAGTTCAGGGTGAAGGTATGCAAATATGATAATCAATTCCCTTGCAGATAACACTTGATGAAATAAACATATGGCCTGTGTTTTATTATTCCCTTACACAGTTTGTGATTGGTTTCCTGATTGAATAAAAAATTACGTTGAATCATGCGTCAAAATGTACATGGCTTGAATTGGCACTCTAACTCTTATGCATGTAGTAGATCTTAGTATTGGTGAAGGAGACTTTGTAAAAGTATTCAATATTCAAATCCTTGCAACTTGGTATTACATTATTCTGTCGATTTATTAGCTAATGATTAATGTAGCATCATCAAGTACTACCTTGGAATATACTAAAAGGAACCAATTATCAATATGATCACATAGGAGACTTGCTAATTTTTACTTTATAGCTTGTACCTTTGATATCACATGTTTTGCTGCCTAAATCACATGTCTCAAACCTGACAAAATCACCCTTTCAATAAAGTTTGCATATTTGTTTCTTAGAATTTCTTCTTCATAATTCTAGTATGTTTTCCCGCGAAGTAGAAATTGTACAAATATTCCTGACTGAAGCTACTTGATTTTTCTTGTCCAGAAAAGTTGTTCCCCCATTGATGATGGTTCACTCAAATCTGGGACCTTTATATCGATGAAGCTTGTCTGAAACTCAAAATGTTTGAGGATGGCAGCTTTATTCAACATTGGAATTGTGGCTTCTAGTTGAGGAATATATACTCTACTTCAGTCATCTTGCACGCAAAGCATCTAAAGAGATCTCAATCAATACCATCACAAGCTCACTCGACTCCAGATTATACAGTATACATGCGTCCATAGGTGCGTCTCTTTCTCACGTACAGCCACCACTTCTGCAACTTGTTAGCTCTTTTTTATATCTTGACATGTGACTAATAAATTGAGTGTAACTAACAGGTTACTCGAGAATCATTTTTTATATCAAATTGGATCTCTGACTAATTCCTTGCGATTTAAATTCCAGTTCTTGAAAAGATAACATGGGAGTTGGCTTGTGATGTTGGATTGTTCAAGCAGGTGCAAATGTTCTCTTTTAAATGGGTTCTTACAGTATCACATGCCCTAAATTAATATAGGCCAGTTAGAGCCAAATCCAATGCATATGATGTTCCCAAGAACTTGCATCCTGTCCGTAACATGTGCGTTTACACGTGAATGTATCGCATTTATGCTGGAAAATGAAGTCCATTGGACCCATAACTGGATCTGTACTTACAATTATGATCTGATCTGTTGAATGAATTTACACACAAGAAATGTTATATTTCGCCGGTAAAAATGTTTTTACATAGTTTAACAGTGGTCACTCGCATTTATGTTTTTTCTTATGAACCATCATGCTGCTTGAAGCAAGCATGAATCAGATGCTTCCCAACAGCACAACAAGGTTGATGATCATCAAACAACATAAGCTCCTATTCCTTTGCCCCACAAACCCTCAAATTGTACATCCTCACATGAGGCTGGAGTTCAGACATCTGACATTTTTGTCACTGTAACAATGCTAAGGTAAGACACTAAGACTGACCTCAAGGCAGGTTTGTTGTGTACTTAATTTCTAATAATAAAGTATACATTTTTATAATTAATTATGTACCATAAATAAAATGCTAAGTATAAGAATCCATGAATGTCATTGTACCACTGCTATTTGAGCATTTGTTCCTGGTACCGACTCATAAAGAAAACATTTTTATTTTAAAGCGTGTGGAATTTGATAATGTTTGTGGAGCACTTGTTGTTGTGTTATGTGTTAATATTATAATTAATAATGGCAAATGCAGATAGGAGGTCATGATCTCATTCCTGTTGGCTGTTGCAAGTCCCTTTGCCTGCAAACTTCCTAGGAGAAAAGTCAAGTCTTTTCAGAGAGAGGAAGCATAGAACAATTGTCAAGGCAACATAAGGTCCAGTTTAGGGCCTCTAGAGTTTATAGTCTGTGTTTTTTCTGGTAAAGTCTGGAACTTTGAGTCAGTTCTGTATCTGACCTGTTCATGTTAGGGTTTTTGAGGTCCAGTTTCTGAGTTATTGGGTACTGATCTTGATGTTGGAATTGGTATTTAGTTTCAATCTCCATCTGGGTCAGTGAGATTTGAGACATATGAAGCGTTGTTGAAGGGGTTGTAAGTTGGGATTTTTGTTGGGGAGGTGTTGTTATTTGAGGGAGAGGATGAAGTGTAGAGGTGAGCAGTCTCCCAGAGGCAAAATCTCCAGAAACTGGACATTATTGCTTTGCTTGGGGAGCTTTTGTGCAGGGATGCTTATCACTTCTAGGTGCGTAAAAGTCTAGATTTTTAACAATATCTGTTTCTTAATCTTCATTGATTGCATCAGATCAGTAGCTGATTGTTTTTGGTATGAGATATGAGATGCTTTCTCAGTTCTTCTAATGGGTTTAGTTTTTGTTCCTAATGGAAGTGTTTCAACTATGTGACCCTTTTGGTATTCTAATATCGGATATGGAATTTTGCAAACTGAAAACATGGTAATTTGAATTTCTTGTTGATGAATGGAGCTGGCCTTCTGTTTCTAACTTATTATGGATTATATAATTGGTTTCAGGACGTGGACGGAATCTGAACCTAAGGGTATCACGAAGACCACTGCCATGGAAGCTGAGAAGCTCAAGATGGTATCAGAGGGCTGTCATCATACGACTGTAAATTCTTTATACTCGGGCTTCCCACTTTGGGCTGATCTCATACAAATCAAATATTATGCGTATGTAAACTTTTGCAAAATGAATTCATCATTTGTTGCTGCAGAATGTGCACGCTGAACAGAAGGACGTTATTCAAGAAGTTCACAGAACTCACCATGCCGTTCAGTAAGTTCTACTATGATTCAGAAAATGATACTCGTGGTTTCGGATTTCTGTTTTTGATTGTGTTTGAAAATGTTGAATGCAGCACATTGGACAAGACCATATCAAACTTAGAGATGGAGTTAGCTGCTGCAAGGGCTGCCCAAGAGTCTATACGTGATGGATCACCAGAATCAGATGAATATCGGAAATCAATGCCGTCTGGAAAAAGGAAATACCTTATGGTTATCGGGATTAATACTGCTTTTAGTAGCCGCAAGAGGAGAGACTCTGTTCGAGCCACATGGATGCCACGAGGTTAGCTCGTCTCCCATTTTGTGTTATCTATTGTTTTCAGGTTACTACTTTTTAGTCTCAACAGGATTTTTTTACTCAACGGAAGTCATGAAAATCAGGTGAAGAAAGAAAAAGGCTGGAAGAGGAGAAGGGCATCATCATTCGCTTTGTTATCGGTCACGGGTAAGTATACATGAAGATTTAAACAGTTCACATCGGTATATTTAAGAAGAAAATGTTCAAAATTGAGATAGCCTTGTTCGTCTTTTTATTCAGTGCCACATCGGGCGGTATACTGGACAGAGCCATTGAAGCAGAAGACAGAAAGCATGGCGATTTACTGAGACTTGTAAGTTAATTTTCCTACCATTTGTAACTTTTATCACACCCTCTGTTATGATCATCTCTACAATTTTTTCCAACTATTGAGTTTAACATTCAAGTATTCGACTCATGAATAGAAACACACTGAGGGATACCTTGAGTTGTCGGCGAAGACAAAAATCTATTTTGCCACTGCTGTTGCCTTGTGGGATGCAGATTTCTACATAAAAGTTGATGATGACGTTCACGTGAATATCGGTAAGCCTTTTACTACACTTGATCCGTAGTGTTTGCACTCATGTTTCCTAGCAAAAACTGAGTCATCTGCTTGTATAATTTTTGCAGCGACACTTGGAGAAACCTTAGTTAGGCATCGAAAGAAGCAACGAGTGTACATAGGATGTATGAAATCAGGCCCAGTCCTTGCACAAAAGTGATTCACCCATCCCTAGCTTTTCAGACACTATTTTCTTGTTACCAATGTCTTACTTAGTGGTTTTACACACAGGGGAGTGAGATACCACGAACCAGAGTACTGGAAATTTGGTGAGGCAGGAAATAAGTATTTTCGACACGCGACTGGGCAGCTCTACGCCATATCAAATGATCTGGCAACTTACATATCAATCAATCAGTAAGAAATATTTTTACTCCAGATACAAAGTACTTAAATTATATAATTGCTCGGTATTGATCATCTTTTGTCTGCATTTAAAGGCATGTACTTCATAAATATGCTAATGAAGACGTATCCTTGGGGTCCTGGTTTATTGGGTTGGATGTGGAGCACATAGACGATAGAAGACTCTGTTGCGGAACTCCACCTGGTATGGACAACCTTCTTTTCTGGTACCTTTTGTCTACACTCAATATCATAATAGAGATTTATGTGACATCAATGCTATGAATATTCAGATTGTGAATGGAAGGCACAGGCGGGGAATGTCTGTGTTGCATCATTTGACTGGACCTGCAGCGGAATATGCAAGTCAGCTGAAAGAATGATGGAAGTTCATCGACGATGTGGTGAAGGACAAAATGCTTTGAAGAATGCCGCTTTCTGAAAAGCACAAATTCAACACTTCCTACCTCAGGAAGTTCTGAAGTACATCCATACTGTCTAATACTACCGCTAAAGTGCTTAACTATGCTTCTCCGTTTTAGCTAAGAATGCCAGCAGCTATAGCGAATACTATTAGGATAGAAAAGTGGCGGTCAGACCACCCATTCTGTCTATAAACTCGGCATGTCTTTTGCCAAAAATGCTCGCTATAATTTTTGTATATGTAAGGGCTGTGCTAAACTGCTAGCCACTTCGAAAATAAGAGAATAAAATCCCAGTTTTTTGTTACAACAATGGAGTTGTCAGTTGGCGTAATTTGTAGACTATTACGTTCAATTATAAATTTATTCAGTGCGCACTCGAAGAGCAGAGATGAGATTTCCATAAAAAAATTGGTGTTGTCACTCGTCACTTGATTCTTGCCATTTTGAAACAGTCTGTTGCCGACACTATTTTCAGTTTTTTTACCTACAAGTTCAAACCAACCAAATAAATACGCAGACACGCCTTTGAAACATAGACACAAACATCAAAAGTCAAGACAATAAAGAAACACTGCGTATCTACTCCACTCTTTATAAACCCTTATCTCAACTTTTCTCAAACTTCAACTCGATCGGAACAGAGCGGTTGTAAAGATGATTCAGCTACTGTTCTCTGTGATATTCGGAGAGATGATAATCATTCTAACTCTCCTTTTCAGAACTCCTTTTCGAAAACTGGTGATCATCACTCTCGATCGACTCAAACGTGGCAGTGGACCGCTTGTTGTTAAATCCGTTTTTGCTACTCTTTTTCTGCTTCTAATCTCTACCCTTTACTCCATTAGTAACATACAAGGTAGCTCAGCTGAAGCTGGTTTGGTTAATCCTACTGATCAGATTCTCATGGCTAAACACTTGCTCGAAGCTTCTCTCATGGGTCAGTCTCTCTTTCTTTTCTTCTCACTTTAATTTGATTTGATTTGTGTTTTTTTCATGTATTTCTTGATCTGGGTTTGTGAAAGATTCCATCTTTTATGCGCAGGATTCATCTTATTCCTGGGATTGATGATTGACAGACTTCACCATTATATTAGAGAATTACGACAGCTCAGGAAGACAATGGAAGCTACTAAGAAACAAAACCGTGCTTTTGAGGACACTAAGAATGGCAACTCGGCTGAATCAATTGAGTTAGCACGTGAAATTGATGAATTGAAGATGAGAATTAAGCAGCTGGAGTCGGAATGTGAGGTGAAATCTGAAGATGCTAAGGCGGCTGAAGCCACAGTAGGTTCATTAAAAAAACAGTCTGAAGATTTACTTATGGAGTATGATCGACTATTAGAGGAGAACCAGAACCTTCGCAGCCAGCTGCAGTCACTAGGCTCGGAACACAAATAAGATTATCAAAAGTACTCCATGATGTGGTAATCAATCTTCCATTAGAACTTTACATAGCCATTGCATTTGATTTTCATTCCGAATTATAGTTTGTGTTGCATAAAACCATGGTTCAATTACTTTCGACAACTATGAGATTCCTTAAACTTAGGGGGATTCCTCATTCTGCCTCATTCTCTCACATTTTTCATCGGATGAGCACAAGACATACTAGTTACAAATTCCTTAGATGGCACAAACATGGCAACGTTGCTCTCAATTAGTTTACTTGTGGTGCAGGCAGCACTTTGCTACTGCAACACACCTCTAACCAATCTGAGAGGCTTCGTGAGGTTTTTGTCGTGTCTGATACCTGAAATTACCAGGTTTATCCTGGATTTTCAATCTTAGTGACCTCTTATGGAAAATCAAATTATGCTTAGGTCCAAATACTCATGCATTACAAGTCTGCCTTTAACTAACTACATGAAGTCCGCTTTAGTTAAAATTTTCAGCAAACCAGCAAATTTATGCAAGCAACCAAGTACTAGAGTAAATTTCTACCAAATAAAAATGAAGAGAACATTAGTCTGTCTATCAACATCCGGCTTCATCTGCCAAACAAACATTACACTTGTATGAACATAAGATAGGTTTCATAATCCTAGTGTAGAATATTTGCAAGCTTCATCTGTTGGTATGTAAAAATGTATCATGCTAAGAATTGTAAGCTTCATCTAGACTCTGAAGAATTAGAATGAACTCTTCAATTGACAACTGAAGTTACTTAGACGGATGGATGAATGGAGGAAGGGCCGCTAAAGCCATTTTGCAATTGGCCTTAACGACACTGAGGATCCAAGCTTAAGCTAATAGGAGGGAGGCCCAAATGGATTATCTCTTCATTAATTTTGTTGCGCAATCCCATTAAGTCCTCGTACAGTTTTGGATCAACCTGAACCAATAACCCCACCAGCCAAAAAAATAAGCATGACAATCACCCCAAGAATGGAAAGCTAAGATATTGCAACAGAATAATATATTAAGACTGAGATAGTAGATTTTACTTGAGCAAGTTGTGCTAGGAAGTGCACATTGCGAAACTTTGGTGGGAAGCACAGCCTTAAGTACTCACAGGCCCTGAAGGAACATGCATTAAGTAATGAAATACATTCACAAAAAATAACATATGAGGCAGAGCATCGTGGTTGCAAGCTAAGAGTTTGAGCTTAAAACCTGGGGACTTCAGCAAATGCAATATAAGAACCAGCAACAAATCTGAACTGTTTGATAGTGTTGTCATTTAGCTGTGAAGTTTGATCCACTATCTTGAAAAAGACTTGAAGTACCGACAAAAATCTCTCAGAAACACTGCAACAGTAAATAATGCCTTCTTTGCTTGACAGAAGTTTACAAATTACAAAAGAAACAACCTGTATTACATGAAAAAAAAATTAGTCCATGATATTCCCAACCATAATAAATAACAAAAAGCAAGTAAAGATAATTACAGTTTTGGCAAACTGATTGCCGAACTCCAGGGAGCACAGGCAGCAAGGAAAGACTTCACTATCAAGAAGATAATGTACCACTTCTGAGTCATATGCCTGCACTTCAAGATCAGTGAAATTCATATATCAACATAATCCACAAAAGTCAAAAATATTCAACTAAATGAAACACAGCTACTGGGTTCTATAATTCTATTTACATACGAAACAAGCATTACCTTGACTAAAGCACCAATAACGCCCAGGCTGGCAATCCTAAGTTTTTCAATACATGGGGAGGTTTCTCTCAAGCGCATGAAAGGGTAGACGTACGCTGGAATCCGAGCTGCAATAATTTTAAAAAACTAGTTAATAAATCAAAGTCCCCACACAAATTAATCTCCGCCAAACTTGAAGCAGCAGGGAGATATCATTACCTTTCACAAACAGTCTCCGTAAGCCCGAGTGCATAGCTATACTCTAATAATATCACACACACACACACACAAAAACAACCACCAGTAAGCTTGACAAACTACACACATATAAACTTCAAATAGTATGCCACAATTGAGTAGAAACTCAGTCGTAATAACAATCAAACCTGAAGTAGACAAATTGCATCAACAACCCTCACAACTCTAATCTTTAAGCCATCCTCTTTATCCAAAAGAGGGTATGCAGCCATTACTTCCTGATACACGGCAAAACACACCATCAAACCTCCTTTCAAGGCTTCAACGCACCACAAGTGAAATAACATACTAATCTTATAACTCATACCCACCTTCAAGAGTATGAATATAGTGTCAGGCGTATGCCACAGCATTGGAGCCAAGTGATCGAATGCCCTAACCTACTCCAAAATTTAATATATACACATACATTTAAAAACAGAGCTTCCAAATTCAAACAGAGTGTTGACTAAAGTCGATTGATGTGTACATGTACCGGCCGATAACTCACAACAGTGGATAACACGCGGAGAGCTTCCTCACGCTGCCTTTCTTCCCTCAAAGCCAAAACGAGCAGCTTTATGTCCGGTTCAGTCAGATTCATTACGCTTTTTTTAACAATCTCGTTTCGCTGATTGTGATTTTCACTACTACCAACGTTTGCGGCGGCGACTGCGCTGGGGATAGGGCTAGGGCTCGAACTGGCGAGGGTGACGGAAGCGGACTTTAGACGATCGGCTTCTGGAGTGGCGACGACTGCATCAGCCGGAGACGGCATTGCGGCGGAGACTGAAGACGTTCGGCTCGAGCGGATGAAACGACGGCGTCGCGTCGATCGGAATTCGGGCGACAGTTTGATGCTCTGAATTCTCTCTGTTTCGATTTTGTTGGGCCTGTTTGTATATATACCGGCTCTTACGAGTCGTGTTAAAGTGACGGGAACCGTATCAGAGTCTAAACTGTTACCCAATCGGATATTGACACGTTTCATTCTTCATTCAAACGACGGCGTTTGAGGTTTATATGGATAAAATTGCGAGCACGACAGTCGTCGATCGAGAGTGAGAGAGTATGGCAGCAGCGCTAATCGCATCATCTTCTAGAATATTCTTAAAACCCAAATCCTCAATTTTCACACTCTCGTCTCCGCCGTCTCGCTTCTTCCGAATCCGATCGATGGCGTCGTCTTCCGAGTTCAAGAAGGTCACCATTCAACGAGACGACACCGTATGCCATCTCTGTCCCAGTTATTTTTGTGATTCATTTCCAAGCCCTAATTTTGACGAATCGAATCTGAGTTATCGTGTGGTTTGATTTGTGTTGTAGTCATTTGATGCGTATGTGGTTGGGAAAGACGATGCACCTGGAATTGTAGTGTTACAAGAGTGGTGGGGTGTTGATTTCGAGGTCAAGAATCATGCTGTGAAGATATCTCAGCTTCAGCCAGGATTCAAGGCTCTCATTCCAGAGTAATTCTGTTTTCTAATTGTTTGAGTTGAGATGTTTGAGGTTGCGTGGTGTAGTTGTTGATTAATTTGGTTTTGGTTTTTAGCTTGTACCGAGGCAAAGTTGGGTTGGATGTTGCGGAGGCACAGCATTTGATGGATGGGCTTGATTGGCAAGGTGCGGTTAAGGATATTCAAGCTTCTGCTAATTGGTTGAAGGCTAATGGTTCGAAAAAGGTGATTCCTTTTATTAATGTTGATGGTATCCCTAAATTGTTCACGATCTTGCATGGTCATTTTGATTTTGGAGTTTGGGATTTTACTTTTTTGAAATTGGTCTGGTTAATGATTATATGTTAGTTGTTTGTATTGTTTGATCATGAGTACAATTTTGAACTGTAAAGGTAGATTTCATCTTGACTGTTAGTTTCATAGGTCATATATTTTGAAGGAAGCTCAATTGTATTCAGCCATTAGGCTTTAAGTGCGATAGTTCTTTGAACTCGAACAGTTACATTTTTTTAGACCCTTTCTAATAGGTCACGTTGGTTTGACCAGTTTGGAACCTGCACCCTGAAGTTGTTGCAGCAGTGTTTATGGTCATGATCATGACTACTTCCATTTTTAGATTTTTGAACGGTTAACTAAAATTAGCTATGTGTTCCATTTGCTGTTAGCTGGTCTTAGTTCACATAATTTTATAAAGTGTGTCCTGGCAGGATGTGTGTTAATTGAATCAAACTCCAAAAGGAATTTCATTTTAACCTTCCAATTGTATGGTTTCTTAGGTTGGCGTTACTGGATTCTGCATGGGTGGTGCTCTATCCATTGCAAGTTCTGTTTTGGTCCCCGAGGTTGATGCTGTGGTTGCATTCTATGGAGTTCCCTCATCAGAGTTGGCTGACCCTGCCAAAGCTAAGGCTCCTGTTCAAGCTCATTTTGGGGAACTTGACAATTTTGTCGGGTTTTCAGATATCACGGTACGTATAGTTAATATATAAAGGCTCATTTCTTTTCAAAACTCTGTGTGCTTGGACAGAGATCTGTCATTCTGTCTATTTCTTTCACAGCTGGTCGTAGGTACTCTCAGTCTTACGGATCGTATCCATCTATTTAGAGTTCTCGGTAACAACCCTTGAAAAGATGACGTTTTTTATACATGGAGGTGTTGGGCATATCCCAGTCACCCTTAAAATTTGATTGATCGTCGATTGACTAATGTATCCTCGTATGTGAACTGTGTATTGTGAACTGTCTAGCCTGGAACTCCAATTTTCATCACGTAGCTCAAAGCCTCAAATGTCAATTAAGCTTCTTGCTTCTTGCTCCATGTGAAATGTAACTCGTAAGTCTGTTTCGATATTTATTTTTCGTCACTGGAACTTGGTCTAAGCATTAACAGGTAACACTAATTTTACTGTTGAGCAACCATATGCATGGTTTGTTGGGCTTTGTTCATGACATCCAAATGTGTATGTTATACTTATTGGCATATGATGTAAGCACTGTGAATGAATGTGTGCTCTATGTGTGCGTGGCGATGCAAAACAGAAGAGTTAATAGAGTATTAAGCGGCCAAACCTGAGTCTGTCGCCATGGAAAGGTTCAGATTATAAAAATGAGATATATATTAAGAAGAGTTTTCAAATGCTCATTATCACAGTGCTCTCATATATTTCAACTGATGTGACTTAAGTGCTTACAGTTCTATTCATGTGAATTGTTACATCCTGATCTGTGTCTACTGCTTTGTAACCAAATATTTAAATTGGTATCCCTCGCTTCTTAAAAGTTTGATTTATTTGGTTCAGGCTGCTAAAGCTCTGGACGAGAAGTTGAAAGCCTCTGGAGTCCCACATGAGGTGCATATTTATCCAGGCAGTGGACACGCATTCATGAATAGATCAGAGGAGGGTGTGAAGAGAAGGAAGAGCATGGGACTGGAGGATGAAGACGATGCTGCAGTTGAGCTCGCTTGGTCTCGCTTCACGGCATGGATGTCACGCTACTTGTCCGGTTAAGGCTCACATTTGCACTCCCTACCAACCTATATCAAACCAAAACATATGAGTTGGGCCCTCTGAGTCTTAAGCTTGTTCAAGAAATTTTCGTGGAAAAAATATGTACCACTGTAAGATAGACTGACTTGCTTCTAGTGCTACCCCTATTACATTTCTTAAAAAACAAGTTTGTATTCCGCTGCAACCATTATTCCAACTTCAAGTAGCTTGAAATTTATGCACATATCAGATGCTACAAGCTGCCTTTTAATTACTCCATTTGCAACTTGTTGCATTGGATGCAGCTGTTTGTTACTGGAGAAGAAAAAAGTGACAAATTGCAATCAATTTGGCAGCCAAATCCAGCCGATGACCATTGATTATAAAAATCAATGGACGACTGCTTATTAGTTAAGGTTGGTCGTTTCATGGAAATTATTAGGACCATGCGAGGCAGAAATAGATTCCTTCAAAATCAAGCAATGGGCCCATGAAGACAGTTTTGTCAAACTTCTCATGACTCTACTTTGCATGGCACTCATTAGTAGTAATAAATTGTGTCACAAGAGAGTCAACTCCATCCTCATATCATTCCTAAAAGAGGGGGACAAGCTAAACCCTAAATATTGGGCACCATCCCCATAAGGACAAATCTTATGCATTTGTATTTACATTAGAAAAGCCCGAAACAGTGCAGAGATAGGTAAACCTAGCCATCAGGAAAATAGTGTCAAGGGTCCTAATTACTAATATATTCAATATATAAAATGCATTTGGTGAAACTAATGTTTAGATATATTTGCACTAGTGAAGGAATAATGAGTTAGAACTCTAAGTTTTATATTCATTTTTTCTGTCAGAGTCAGTTAATTACAAAACTGTATCAGAGTTGGCGAGTTGTTACCGCAAGTTGAAATTGAATAGAAGCACGTGAAATATTTGGAAACTTTCAACATGAATCAAATAAATGAGCGCGAGTTCAATATCTCAATAATCATGCAACTATGGTAGCAACACTTTTTACTAGGGTAAAAATCTAGGACAGAATATTTGTAAAACAGTAAGACAAAATTTGAACTATTGAAATTTATTAATCAATGATTAAGATTAAAGATGAGTTACGAAGTAAATTAGGCGGTTGAATTTGCGAAAAATATGATGCGGTTGGATTTGACGGTTACTTTTCTCATCCGTTAAATTATAATTAATCAACGGTGCAGATCGAGAGTCTCACTGTCTTACAAAAATATAGCTGTCCTCCTCGAACTTTTCCCCTTCTTACTATATGCCTTTCGTTTGAAATTAAACAACCGAGAGAACTGGTTGAAACCCTAATAAAAGGGTAATCAGTTTTCTCGGATCACACAATGTCATCAACTCCCAAAATCAATAAACAAATATATGAAACAAGCTAGCTACTTGATGAGAACATGCCTAGTATTTATTAGCTCTAGGGTTCTAGCAATATTCTTTCATTAAGGCTTCTCTCCAAATCCTCTTAAAAACGAGCCCCTCTTCCCTAATTAACACGCTTGACATAGCTGACGATTGTTGACAACCTCAACCACTGCACTACCATTTGGGTAATTAATTACTCCCAATATCCAGTGAGATTAGATTACAGCTTGGAAGATAGAGAGATGTATTGTATATATCATGTGGAGTATCAATGCATGAAGGGAAACGAATGATTTCTATGATCATGTTTCATGTGTATAACCATGAAGTGTATTGTATTAAGAACCCTAGTTGAATTGCTCATGTTCACCACAGGTTTACATATATATTCGTAGTTTTCTATTTATAATAAGGAGTCTACTCTCTCTCGGTGTATAATAACCATCTATTTCGTGATCAGCTCCAACTTTTTAGAAAACCCTGAACCAAAAAAACTTTTTACAGACACTAAACCCAAACCTTATTCTATGAATGATCTGATGGAAACACTGATTTGAGAAATAGTACAAATCCGAAGGACAAGGAATTGATATCTTCATTATAAAAGAGTTCAGATATTCAATTGCTACCTGAATATGTATAATCAAAGGTGAACGTGCAAGCAGCTTCACATGTAGTACAAACTAATTTCTTATATCTGCTATATCCAAAAAAATCATAGAGTAGATTCACAGTAAATGTCATTAGGATTGTTGCTAAAGATATTTTAACACATTGCATTATCTCTAATCCAAAGGACAAAGGTTTTCTTGAAGAAAAGAAAATGTAATATCATACTCATAAATTTTGTGGTTCGTTTGTGGGTGCGACCGAGTCACAGGTCTAGGTCTAGAGAGACCGGGAATAGAAGGTCAAACAATGTGGCGTGTCAGTACTGAGCCAGTCATAACATACCGTGGCGTGATAAGTAATGGAACTGGAGTGGAGGGCTTCGCGTTGACTGCAAAGACTGAATAGGTCAACCAAAATTTGTGACGAGAGAGACGCCGGAAGACTTGGTACTTGGAAAAGAACGCATCAAATTCATTCATTTTTTATTTTGTATATTTTTGATAATGTATTGATCTTTCCGCAAATAAACCCTAAATGTTAGGTCCTACCGTACAATGTCCCAACCTAGTTTCGGTCTTCTCCAGTTCTGGCCATATCTCTCACGAACCATGCAACGCTAATTATTGCCTTATTAAATGGAGATGAAAAAAGAATATTAGTATTGTTTGTTAGAGGGCGCGTTTGCAAACTAAATTTAAGGATGTTTGATCGATGTAATTAAAGTTTGAACTTAAAGACTTAAGATATAGTATTTGTGACACATTTGGACTTGAATGTGTGATCCGAGTGTAAAATAATAAGCTTGAGAGATGGGTTTATTGTAAATACTAGAAAAGAAGAGAGACTCAGTTGCATTGATGTCATCTTCATCATCACTTGGTCTACTGCTGAACCCCATTTTATTGCCTATTTCAATGCACCATTGGGACACTTCTTCTCCTTTTTATTCATCTCCTAATTCTCTCTCACTCGTTACACCTCATCTCTCTTTTTCTTTCTCTTCTTGTCAGTTCAATATTGGTAGATGGCTGGCTTCTCCAGCAGTGGACTCTCCATAGATTCAGATCCATTTTCTTCCTTTTCTTTTCCACCCACTGTTCTTAATTCTTTCCAACACTTCCCAGTCAATCACTCCATGACTACACAGTATCATCATCAATCCCGACTTGCTACGAATCCTGATCATCACAACAAAGGCAGCATGCATGTTGATGATCCTATTTTTCATTCGAGATTGGATCATGAAGATCATGATCATCTTCGACAACATCCAGAGCGTAGAGTGATTGATGAGATGGATTTCTTTGCTGATGATCATAAAAAGAGGGTGCAGGCCGACTCTACTGGTTGTTATGATCGTCAGAATACAACAGAAGGGCCGGATCATGAATCAACTCATTGCAATAATGTCAATGTAAGATATAAAAAACTCAGATCAAGAGAGAGAGATTAGCAAAGACTAATCTGCTAATTATTTATTATTAGTTTATGCTCGCAATTAGTCAATGATGTGGAAGAATCATACATTTAATAACCTGGTTTGTTGTAATTGTGGACGTGAATGCAGACTGTGTTGCATCTGTTGACTGCTAATACTTGTCCGCCCACCAGTGATCATCATCATGACTCTAAAGCCAAGAATGAGGTGCATACTTTTACAGTTACCAACATATACATTTAGTAAGGCCAAGTGTAGATCAACATTTTCATTAAACCATTTCATTGGCAGGTTGTGATGCTTCAAGCAAAGATCAAGACAATGAACAGAGAGAACCAAATGTTGAAAGAAATGATTGATCAGGTAAACAAACGCTACAGTGCCATGCAAGCACAGCTTAAGATGATGTCGAGGGAACACCAACAGGAAGATCAACTCATTAAGAACAACCAATCCATTGGTAGTCAGAGTATAAAAGCTGTTGTTGGATCATCACAACCAATTCAGATGCAGTTTATGGACTTGGGTCTTGCACCTGCTTTGTATCAAGATGATAATCAGAGATCACCATCTTCGTCCGATCAAAATGGACAAGAAAAAAGGTCACGTTCACCTCAAACCGACTTGGAGGTTGTGTCCAAGATCCAAACGAACAGAGGAGAGGCTATTCAAGGACCGCCTAACAAAGTCCCAAGATTTAATCCGTCGAAAAGTAATGTTGAACAAGCTTCAACTGAGGCTACAATGAGGAAAGCCAGAGTGTCAGTAAGAGCAAGATTAGAAGCTCCCATGGTTAGTTATTGACTTGTCAGAACATGTTTGGAAATAACATAGTAACCCCCTGCCTGCCGGATAATTTGGTATGATATTTTCTGACATGGGGTTGACTTGATCCGTCGCAGATGACAGATGGGTGTCAATGGAGGAAATATGGACAGAAGACGGCCAAGGGAAATCCTTGCCCGCGAGCATATTATCGGTGCACAATGGCCGTTGGCTGTCCTGTCAGAAAACAAGTACGTACAACACTAACCTTCAAATAGATTTGGCTTGGTTTTCCATGTTTCACCTTTCATGTCTTGGCAATCTACTTTAAGGTTCTTAGTGAGGGTTTCTGAATTTGGGTTTTTTAAAATTTTGAATAGGTGCAAAGATGTGCAGAGGACATGACAATTCTGATCACAACGTATGAAGGAAACCACAACCATATGCTGCCACCAGCAGCTATGGCAATGGCCTCAGAGACCTCATCCGCAGCACGAATGCTTCTTTCAGGATCAATGTCCAGCGCTGATGGCCTGATGAACCCAAATTTCATTGCAAGAACCATCCTTCCATGTTCCTCTTCCTCAAACATAGCTACAATATCAGCCTCAGCCCCATTTCCTACAGTTACACTGGACTTGACACAGAACCCAAATGCCACCCAACAAATCCAACCACCTGTAGCTGCTGCTCTCAGCCAAATTCAATCCCAGTTACAAAATCCATCTCAGAATTTATCTTTCCTGCCTCATATTTTTCCCCAAGCCCTCTACAACCAGTCTAAGTTTTCCGGGTTGCAGATGTCTCAGGACGCGGACAACTCACTTGGTCCAAAGCTACAACTACCTCAAGGCTCATTGGCTGACTCAGTGACTGCTGCAATGGCTGCAGACCCCAATTTCTTCACTAATGCAGTTGCTGCAGCAATCAGCTCCATTATCGGAAACTCTCATCCCAATAACAACAACAAATAAAGATCGGACCAGCAGTGGAGAAAATATAGTCACCAGTCATGAGAACTGATCACATTTGATCCAATTCATCAATACCCCTCCAAGTTTTGTTCTTTTCCCTTTTTCCCAAGTACCCATAAAGATCGATAAATACTCTGAATTTCCTGGTTCAAGAAACACAGTCAGATCATATCACCTGTTATCAGAATAAAAAGACAATACAAAATAAATGAAAGACTTTTAAAACCGTTTGTCTGTTCAATATTGACAAAACATGGTTTCCTAGTTTGTATTTCAGATTACCTGAACAATCAGACAGTCAAAAATACCAACAAAATAAAGGTTGCACAGAAATTTAGCTTGACACATTAAGTCAATTACTTTGTCACATTTGGTATTTGTTTGCTAGGTACCTTGTTTCGGTTTCAACCAACTTGACATTAAGAGGATTCTTGCTAGCAAGACAAAATCCGTTAGTGTTTCACACGTCAATTAAAATTTAAAAACTACCATCTCCTAAGTATTACAATTGCTTTGTAAATTAGTCGAACATTTTACATGTGTTTTATAATACACCCTCCACAGCCACTCAGTTAGTTATACACTCCAACAGTACTAAGCTGCAACATTCAAACACAATCCATAGATGACTTCTTGCAAATTTTACAATACTAAAAAAAGAAATATTAATTATATGCGTTTATGTAATGCTGTCGGAATATCAAAGGTCGTCAATTCCAACTCAAATTTCGACTCAATAATATGCAAATCATACCAAAAAACCTTCAAAATAATTAAAAGAAGACTGAATACCTCCGGAAGAGAATCGAGCGGTGGATTGACGGAGCGATTGGATTAGGGTTTCGTTGCTACTCTGGCTTCTGTGACTTCCTTACTCAATTCAAATTCTGGTTTATATGGAGGTTATAGAAATTGAATTACTGACCCGTTTGATTATATCGGTTCAATTCGTCCGGTTCGTATTGAGTTTATTTGAAATTATGAAAATAATTTTCAAAAGAAGTCATTTTGATATTTTTATCTAGATTTAATGTCAAAATACGTAATTTTAACTCATGTAGTTGATTGTAGGTTAATGTTCCTCTCCAACCCATTATAAATATAATATCGGATGCAGAAAATGACAAGTGAACAAATATAGAAAATGATAAATAAACAGGTACAAAAAACGATAAAATGCACAAAACGATAAATGCACTAATACATTAAACGACATAGAAATTTAAAGTGTAGTTTTAAGAGAGTTGCAAATGATCACAACTCATTGATTGTATTCTGCATTGGATTTCAATTTGATTGATCAATCCATTCTATAAAATTTGTAGTCATTATTGATGGAACTTTAAATACTTGCACTCCTAAATCTTCATATATTTTACACTTAATTGGATTATAAGATAATAAGATAGTACAACAAACACTTAAACTAAGACATCCTCTTTTGCTCCATTACTCCAACCAGCTTTAAGCTCCTTTTCATCAGCCTCATTTACCAGCTGGTGCACCTTGTACTGATGTCTCATTGCAAACACAAGAAATCCTATGAAATTCAACACTCCAAGCAAAGCCAAAATCCAATAAAACCTGTCCAGTTTCCCTTTATTCAAGCTGCTTCTAAGCCACTTATGATTAGTCACATTGTCCACCAATGTCACCAAAAAGCTACTCACAAAAAACCCCATTGAAATTGCGCTAAGGAAAAATCCGGTACTCATCGATTTCATCCTCTCCGGCGCTTCTCTGATGAAAAACTCTAACTGGCCTACATATGCAAATGCCTCTCCAGCACCTACTAGGAAAAACTGAGGAACTAGCCAGAATGCACTGAGTTTAACTTGATGGAAATTAGCCATATCGCGTCGGTTTTTCTCAACTACTGCAGATGCAACCATAGCTAGGATTGAGAATATTAGTCCTGTTCCGACTCTTTGTAAGCTTGTGAGTCCTTTTGAGGTGTGAGTGAGTCTTCTCGCCATAGGGACAAAAACCCGTTCGTTCAACGAAGTGAATATTAGGATCGAAATGATCAAGAAGAACGAAAAGGACCCCGGTGGAATGTTGAAATGGCCTATGTGCCTGTTCATTTTGCTAGCTTGCTCAATTGTGAAAGTTGTCATTTGAGAGTAGATTGTCCAAAAGAGAATGCAAGTAGCCCATATTGGTATTAGCTTGATCACCATCTTCACTTCCTCAACTTGTGTCACTGTCGAAACTATCGAAGAATTCAGTTTCTTTCCATCCCCTCCTCCATACTCCTCCCCTATCGCCGCCTTGTCCAAACACCTACAAGTTCAAACCGCCGCAAACATCAATGGCCTACAAACAGAACACTTATATTCTCCCACATTTATATTCCAAAAGACCTCGAAAAGGCGGATTACCTGAATCTTTCGGTGTGGGGGACCTTAGAGTTGTGGTACTCATTCAACAAACTAGGATCAGAAGGATAAGGCAATTTTCTATTTATTACGGCCAAGATCAGGACGCGCCAAATGACAGTTAAGGGGCTGCCCTGAGGTTTCCTATACCGATAAACCTTTGTTCCGCAAAGCAGTACAAAAACAGCTATAGCCATTGTTCCGGCAGATATGCCATAACCCCAAGCTCTTCCTACATCATCTTGAATGTACACAAGCACAGTGACAGCAAACAAAGATCCAATACTGACACAAAAGTAAAACCTGTTGAAGAAGAAAATCATGGATTTCTCTTCTTTAGGATCTGATACGTCGAACTGATCTGATCCGAAACCTGATACATTGGCCTTTATGCCTCCTCCTCCTAATGCTATAGTGTATAGAGCTGCATAGAGTAATGCTAGTTGCTGTCCTGTTGCTTCAATGCACTGATGATGCTTTCGCTTGTAGTCGTCGCACGGAGGTGGTATCATGCTCGAAATCGATGTTGCCAAGGTTAGCATAATCACTCCCTATCATGTAAACAAAATGTCAAGAATACATTTTAAGGATCTTTTTTGCACTTAAAATTCTTGTATTGTGCAGATGAATTGTAGAGGGTTGATTTTAAGACATACTAAGGCGGTTATGGAGGAGAAGATTGCAACGGTCAAGTAACGACCGAGCTTTGCGTCAGCCAAGAAGCCGCCTAGGAGTGCAAGGAGGTTAAGAGTTCCCATGAAGTTGGTGACAACAGTTGCAGACTTGGAAGATGGAAGATGCAAGATTTTTGTAAGGTAAGTTACTAAGTTCATTGAAATTCCCATTACACAAATTCTCTCAGACAGCTCAGCTCCTGCACCAACAAACACATTCAAATAAGTTACTATGTAGTAAAAAGCTATGAAATGTAACTGCTGAACTGATGAGACAAGAACCTAAGATGAGCCCTGCAGCCAGCCATCCTCCGGTCCGTGTCTTGTCCACCGGATTGCCTTTATAGTCCACCACATTTCCATTGCTAGCACCGCCTTTCTCCCCGGTAGCCTCGACTAAAACCTGTCGAAAACAATATAAATATTAGGAAATTAATAAAATTAATTATTTTTTAGGAATGGCTTGTGCTTGACTGGCTTACCATGATGAGGTCTAGATAGCTTGAGATCCAGAGAGAACAGAATGGGTAGGGATTGAGGAGGAATATGCTGGTGAAACAGAATTTATAGAGAAGGTGATGGTAAAGAAATGATATTCAGTGCTGCTAACATTTAATTTCGTCCGCAAAAATTACATTATTTTATGACGAATTCAATAATTGTAAATATCAAAATAATAAAATTATTCGTTGGATTCAAGTACGATGATAATGGCTTAGGTTGGCATATGATTCAGTGGTGAAAAAAGCTCTTCCAAGTGATAGTGATACTTCAAGTATTGTGTTTTTCCACTTGAAATTTACAACCATAACTATGAAATTTCTCACTACATAAAAACTTTTATTTTTTCATTTAAGCAATTATGTCCATCATTATTATTTATTCGTGTTTGTTATATGTAATTATTTTCATTAAGTTATAAAAGTAAATTATCCGGGCAATATTGTTTTATATGACACGACAATCATTGCCGCGACAATCATTGCTACGGCGATACTCCTTTGCAATGTCATGATGCTTTATTGATTCCATATTCACCATTTGCACCTTCCACAATAATTCAAACACTTAGTTTTGCGAAAATTTAGTTTGTACTAATCTTATGCCTTTTTGTTCTATGATGCAAAAAGTTGCCTTTTTACCCGCCATGCTTGACAACTTTTTAATAATACAACTCCAACACGGACAATGTGAACTTAATTTAGTTTTAGACAACTTCTAATGGTTAGGTTTCTTTGTTCGAGTAGTGCCAGAGAATGAATATCACTGATCAGATTTGGCTAGCTCAGAGACTCTTTAAAAATGATACTGGTCGGTATCATAGAATTCGAATGGAAAGATACAGTGTCCCTCTACGATCCTGTTTGAATATTTGATCTTATCACTTTTATATATGTTGGAATAAATCAAATCAATATTGTATTTGGTACCATTGTATACAAGTGTTTTAGTTCAGTTTGACAGTAGTGTAGAAGAAAAAGAAGAGAAGAAAGAAACGAAACTAGGGTTTCAATATATATAAAACATGATGTTCTATATATGATACATGAAAATATAATATTATAATGTGATATATTGCAAGCATATATTGGATCGATATCTCGTCTGATCCAAAAGTCGACTCACAGGTCATGATCGATATCTCGTCTAATTCATCTAACTAGAAGACTCGTGATTAGATTAGAAACGAATTTGTTCATTTTGTTTGCGTCTTTTAGATGTCTTACAGAGATTAATGAAGTGATTATTTAATATCTTTTAAAGGGTGATATTTCAAAGAGATAGTTGGTTTTAGAGAGACATGTAAATTTAGTGAGGCATAAGGACGTAATCTTGTCCGTTGATTTGATTAATTTGACGGTTGAGATTAAAGTTGGTTTTTAATTAATTCGGCGGTTGGATTCGCAAAAAACACGGGCGGTTGGTGATTGACGGTTACCAATATCAACCATTGGATTGATAAAAATCAACGGCTGAGATCATGTCCTTCCGTCTTACTAAAAGATGCATGTCCTCCTAGAACCTTTCACTTCAAAGAGAAATGCTTATGATATTGATCACTATCTAGTGGTTACATTGCTTTCCTTTTCATATAATTTGTATTCAATTTGAAAGACAGCTTTAAACGTCTATTTAAATAGATTTTCTAGATAGATATTCCTCAAAGGAGGCCTTCTAGTCGTATATTAGACCAATTGAAACATATAAGGTACCAGCCAAAACACAACTCTTATTGTGATTTGTGACACGCAACATCTCATCTTAGTCGATCTAATATGTTGAACAAAATATCTCATATAAACATGTCCTGTGCATGACCTAGCAATCGATCAAGCTTGATTGTCGGCCATTGAATACAAAAACGCATCCATATAGGAAAGAGATTAAGGAGGACATCTATATATACGCAGGACATAATGACATCATCTCAACCGTTGATTTCTTATAATCTAACAGTTGTGATTGGTAACCGTCATTCTCAACCGTCCGTGTATTTTGCATATTCAACTATTTATTTAAATTAAAAACTAACTTAATCTCAACCGTCAAATCAATTAAAATCAACGATAGAAATTGTGTCCTTCCATCTTAAAAAAATCACTTATCCTCCTGGAGCTGTAATCTATATATACATATATGCATATTTATAACAATATTAAGCATGCAATACAATGTGTTTTATGTAGCCTGTCAGTTTACTTATATACAATAATTTTTTAGATAGAATTGTTTTTTGCAATATTGTCGTCGGTTAAGATTTTCTTTTATGTCCAGAGGAGATGATTGGATGGGATTCAGTGTCCGATGCATTCATATACTTGTTATAGAAGATTCTTTGTAAATTTCTTTCTCTCCAAGTTAAGCCACTTTTGTTATATTGGAAAATGAGTTATTGTTTACATCAAAGAGTGATCATCCTATCATGATCCAATCAGTTAGATTCTAATGAAACGTAGGTATCGTTTAGATTTTGTATCGCAAACAGGATTTGATCCACTGATCAATCTGGCTTTTAACCGTCGAGCGGTGTGTTATCAAATCCTTCGAAACCGAAAAAGAATATATACACCGTAGACACCTGGAGCACCAGCAGACTAGACTAAAAATCGTATGTCTATCAAGATGTCATTTTACGTAAGGCTGTGTAAACATATATCGTGGTTATTGTTATGTCACTGTCACAAATCCAGGGTGAGACAATATGTCTTAGTTTCAAATAAGATTTGCATGCACTTGAGATTTAAAGATTAGACAAAATGTTTTAGACTATGGAGTTTAGTGTTATGTACAATGATTCTAGTGCCAACTTGATATCCAAATTTAGCAGATGGTAAACACATTATGATTGTGCACTTTAATTGGAAAAGACTGATTCTTGGAATCTAATGAAATCTACCGGTCTACACATTAGTTTGTATTTATAAAAATAAAATTTTGATTCCACTTTGGTAACTTATAAACTTGTGTGTTTGGTACAAATCCAGAGGATCAAGAGGGCTGCATTGAAAATAATTGAAACCCTAATATGAAGCAATCAATGATGATTCTTCTTCATCTTCCAACTGCTCCTCCAAATCTATCATTTTTGCAAAAACACCCACCAAAGGTGCTGTATTATAAGTACAAGCTTCAGTTTGCACATAATTACCTCTCAAATCTTCAAACTTGTCCTCAAAGTCTGGCCCACCAACCAAAGCCCCAACCACCACATTAGGGTTTGGCTCAGGCCTACCATACCAGTTATCATACCCTTGTGTGCACCCAATGAACCCCTTTTGCTCTTTATAAGAAGCAATAGAGGCTCCTCTGTGATGCACCCTTAGAGGAGAATTGGGCCCAAAGCCCACTAAGTAGCTGATGTTCATTGGGTTTTGGCCCAATATGTAGTCCACTTGAGACTTGGCAAAGTGGAGAAGCTCTATATGAGTGACTTGAGAGTCAAGGCAGTTTAGGTTTTGGTTTGTGGCTTTGAGGTAGTCTGAGTAAAATGTTGAGAGGAATGCGGCGGTTGAGACGTATTGCATGTTGTTCCATTGCCTGATGAAGATTAGTCCTCCCGGCGTGTGATCCACGTTGGTCGAGTTGTTCTTGTTTAAATTCGAGCAAAGGTAGAACTCTGCCTTGGTTCGGTATTGCTTTAGTAAGTCATGATGCTTGTTATGTTTTCCATCAGTAAGCATCTGTAAATAAGAACATGAAAATGAGATCAGCCAAAACCAAACAAGAACATGAAAATGAGATCAGCCAAAACCAAACAAGAACATGTTAGTCAGTTATTGTAACTAAATTGATGGTTCAACAAGGGTCATGCTCATGCATGGCTTAATGTTGTAGGGTTCAAAGACTTCAAAATGAGGTAGGAAAGAACCAAAGACTCGATGACAAATGGCAAGATTCTGGCCTAGTGCCATAACCAGACAAACCCAACAGTGTAGGGAAGACAGGAATAAAAGGCACATGGCAAAAATCTTAGGCATGAAGCTTACCGAAGCTGACCGACAGACACAAAAACAACTGTTTATATCAGTAGCTTTATGAGACTCAAAACATAGAAAACTCAACACGAATCAGCTTTTTCATAAGGTCATGTAAAGATATTGTAAGATACTACCTGAGAAGCCAAGATTTGGATGCCAGCATACTTTACATCCCAACTGAACTCAGAAATGGACCATCCAATTCCACCAAAGGTTTGAGAATTGTTAACAAAGTATTCCAAGTAATGCTCACTGTCGGTGGCTTTGTATAGCCACAATGCTGCCCATAGCAGCTCATCCATGTACCCACTCACTGACCCATAGTAGCTTTTCACTACTTCAATGCTTGTATCATATTTGCCTCTATACTTGTCACCAAACTCAAACAACTGCATTCATACCAAAACCAACATTCATTCATATTTCATAAATATAGCCCTCCTTTCTCCATACCCTCCTCCTCAATCACCCACCCCATCACACACAACATATACACCAAACCCATCACTCAAAATGTGACCTTTGTCAAAGTTTGATCTGAATTTGAACGACGTCGTTTAAATATTAGCAGCAAATACTGAAACCAAACCAAATTATATTTACAGTAAAGTTTAAAACTTAGTGACATTTGACTAAAACCATAATTGCAAAATGAGTGAGTAAAGAGGCCACGTTGAGAACTGCAGAGACAAGGAATATAACCATATATACCTGTTGAGCATGGTGGAGGAGTAAATGAGAATAATGCAGGTTAGATTTTCTAAAAACAATGGAAGCTGCAGCCATGGCTGCTGCTGTTTCCCCAGCTACATCTGATCCTGGATTACTCTCATCCACTTTATAAGCTTGTCTCGACGTTGTCATGTCCTCCGGTCGCTGCCAGCAATAGTGATCTGTGTCACCATCTCCCACCTGTTCATCAATAAAGATTGAAACTTTATGTAAATTCCAAAATTTGGGTGATTAAAGATTTGAAATTTGAAATGAAGAATTGGGTTTGATTGAGTTTGACCTCTGCCCAGAGTGTGTTTGGACTTGTGTGAGCTTTAATGAAGTAATCCGTCCCCCATTTGATCGCCTCCAATGCGTGCTTCATCTCGCCGGCGTTGGAGATTAAATCGCCGTATTGTAACAAACTCCATGAAAGCATTGTGACTGTAAACGCCATTGGAAGTCCGAATTTGACATGGTCTCCGGCATCATAGTAACCTCCGACCAAATCCACCTGATCACCAAAACACAAAAAACATTACAAAAGATTCAATTTTTTACTTCAACAAGCCATGAACGGATTTTAAAGTTTGATTTTCGAAGCTTACCCCTTGCTCTAACCCGTCGGTGAGTCCAGAATGATCACGCCAAGTGACACGCTGATTGTACGGGAGGCGGCCGGAGCGTTGGGATTCGAAGTAAAGGAGTGATTTTGTGAGTGCGTCGGTGTAGTTTAAAGCAAGTGCAGGTGTTGAAATGATGAGGATTATGAGGAAAATGAGGAATTTATGGATACAGATCGAAGATTTATCGGTTTTGCAATGTCGGTTGTGCTTCGACTCCATTTTTGATGATGCTCTGTTTTTTCAGCGTTGCAGAAAATGCAGGGGATTCTCTAGAGTCTAGAGTGGAAAAACAAAGGACTTTAAAGTTTCTTTGAAGTGGAAGCACGAGCTTGGCACGTGATCAGCGGATTGGAGATTAGGAGTTGGAATATTTTGCCCGTTATATTTGGGCCTTTGTATAAATCAGCTCAGGCCCAATAGAATGGCAACTGACGACATCGTTTTGTCTCTAAGCTTAAACTGCTTTAGTGAATTTATATTTATTTATTTTGAATTTATTTTCGGGGAAAAAAAGCCGTCCGTCGGGACAATCTCGGAGCGCCGGCGAGTTGACCGTTGACGAGATCGGACTAAACAGAAGTGTCTATTGTCGGTGGGATGCGAAACGAACTGGGTTGGTAAGAAGCCGTTGACGCGCGTTGGTGGAATGTCTGATGCGCTCTCGATCGCTGCTAATTTAGGGTTCGCGGTTGCTCCTCCGCCCTCTCAGGTTCTGCGAATTCGAACTGGGTAGTAAATTATAGAATTCTTAATTTTTGATTTGGTCAGGCTTTATACAGTCTCATGTGTGTCGATTTGGATATTTAATTAGGGTTAATTACGGATAACCATCCGTATAATATGCTATATTCCACCAAACCACCCATATATTGTAATAATACATTTCACCACCCTTATAAGTATAAAATTTCCAATCAACCACCCACGCACTGTACTGTCACCGTTACCGTTAAATATATTAATTTTTTAATATAATAATAGTATTTTTATTACAATAAACCACCTCTATAATAAATATGTTTCCACTTCGCCACCTTTATAATCAATTTTGTTTCCATTCAACCACCCTCTCCGTAACTGCCGTTAACTGAGGTGGTTCTTTGGAAAGTTTTTAGTTATAAAGGTGGTCGAATGTAATATTACAATATAAGGGTGGTGGCATGGAATATGGCATATTATGCGGGTGGTCATCTGTAATTAACCCATTTAATTATGTGTAAAATCACAATTGATTCATATTTTGTTTTAATGTTTGAGTGGTTAGTTTGAGGTTTCTGATGTTTTATCTTAGCAGGAAGATCCTCAGAGTTTATCGACAGCCACGGAAAAAGGTGAAGACTTAATTCGCGCATTAAGAGATCTGTCGACTACACAGAAAGATAGCTGATTTGCAAGTGGAATTACATGGTCGAAAGGTTTGTGCAGTTTGGAGTGATTTAGTAACAAAAAGTGATATCTGATGTGCGGTTGTGCTAGTCGGTGGTCAGTGCTGGATTTCATTTGTGTTGTGTAGGAAGACAAGAATGTTGCTCATTTAACTCATGTCAGTGAGATGGAAAAGAAGTGCGAGACTTTGGCTAGGATTACTTCTATATTGAAGGATGTGATTCAGAATAACTTGCAATGTTTATATGCTGCACCATCTGTCTGTTGTTGTTTTTTGATATCTTTGACGGTGATCTAGCATGATAGAAATTTTGATTTGGAATGTTTTGCATGTGTTTTGGCAGGATCGTACTCCCTCCGTCCCGGTGAGTTTGTCCAAAAGCACCATTTGCAGGCAAATTAAGATAGAAAGAAGGTATAAAATGTGTGGTTGAGAATAAATGAATAATAAATAAATGAGTGAAAAAGTAAAATGTGTGGTGGAGAATAAAAGAAAGTGGACAAACATTAGGGGACGCTAAAAAAGGAAAGTGGACAAACTTAGCGGGACAGAGGGAGTATTATTTCTCGTCTTCAACAACCTTATTCTATTGACTGCATTCCTGTTGAAGCGGAATATCAGGTTCAAATATGAATATTTTTACAGGCTATGAACTAGCCTATGTATAAGTCTATTCTTATTGCAGCATTGCCAACTTTCAGAATTACTTAGTAAAAGACAAATAGCTGACGTGGTAGACTACACAGGCAAACTATAAATCATTTTTGTATGATCATTGCAAGAAATACATTTACATTCAGTTATACTTGACTTCATTAGTTTTTTATAACACACAATTGAGTTAGTGATTGTCAATGCACTAAAGCCTGTACGGAATTCATCAGTGTTGTTTTGCTATTCAACAGAAGCAATTTTCTAAGCTACTTATGAAGGCTGCTAGTGATTATGAGGCACTGACAGCATCTGCAGCAGATTTCCAATGGACACAAAATTTCAAAGAGCCACCAACGGTTTGGGCGGTAAGCTCTGAACTGTTCTTTAGTGGAAACATCAATTTCCACAGCACTGGATTGTATTTTTTCATGATGTTCCATATCTCTCTGTTACCATTTAATTAATGAACATCAATGAGTAAAAGTGATGTTCCAACTTCCAAGCCTCGCTGTTTGTTGATGGGGCTTGGAATTTAACCTATGAGATATATGAAACTTGCCAATGCAGGAGATGCTCCGTCCAATACCTGTCATGCACCCGCTTCTTTGAGGCAACGTCTGCAATGAGAGAATCCTTCGCAACACTCCAAGACCTATGAGTCGGCCATGCATTTCCCTTGGCCACAACTCCCTCCAAAGACTCTCATACTCAATCAAGAGATTCTATATGTGTGACACCTCATTGGAGTAATGATTCTATCTCCAAAGAATTAGAAACCAGCAGGCAACAACCTGAGGATCCCCAAGTACAGGACCACTGCAGTGAAGCTGGTAGTACGAGTACAATTCATCATGAAATGTCAGCTAATTAATGAATTGATGTTTAAGCATCAACTGTATAATTAATACATTTCAATTAAAGTAATTAATATATATTTGAAAGCTTTAGCCACTATCATTTACAGTAATTTAAGCAAAACAACATGTCAATATTGGGACCCACGTTGTCTAACAAAGTAACAAACCAACGTAAAAATCAAATCTTGTCGTCGAAGACTATTTATTATTTTAATCACATGCTACAACAACCATATGCTTTATTAACCGCATATTAACCCACTAAATCCCAACCCGACCCGGTCGACTCAAACACCCCCACGGTGTCGTTTTTATGCCACATGGCTGTGGTTTCTCACCAAATCTGATAGCAATTCTTTTCGGGAACAGCGCGTAACGTGTTCCATAATTCTCGCATTCCAAAGGTACCAAAGTTTCTTGGTCCTCAATCTTCCTGTTTTCTGACCTTTCTACCCTTCTTCCCCTTTCTCCGAATATTCTTTAAAATCAATCTTTATTACAATAATGTCAAATTTCATAGAATTATTTTATTATATTTATTTAAAAATGTATTAAATTTAATGTATACTATGTGCATTAAATAAATGTATTATTTCATTAAATATAAACTCCAAGTGGCTCTTAGATTTTGTACACGGGGGTATATTCGTCATTGACGGCATCGGGTTTATTAAACTGTACACACGTATGCGCAATTCATTAATCCCAAAATTAGTGCAAATTAATTTAAGAAATAAAAATAATTAATTAACCTAAGCAGCCAGCAGCAGCAGGAAGAATAAGAGAAAAAGGAAGATCCGATCTTTTTTGTTAATTCGCAAAGACGATCGGAAAAACGCGAATGTAAATTTTGAAACGAAATCTTCCGATTCCGATTCGATTATTCTGTCGTATCTTTTGTTATTCTGATCGATCGATAAGGTGTAGTGTTTGATCCTTTCGATTTTCAGCTGCCAGAGTTTACTCGATTTCTGAGCTGATCGATGCCGGGGACGGAGGGTGAGCGTATTGATGACAACAACAGCAACAGCAGCAATGCTGTGCAGAATGGATCTTCTCAGGAATCCAACGGTACGGGTTTGGATCGGTTTTTGTTTAACTGTGTTTTGTTGTTTAGGGTTAGGGTTTGTGTTTTGAGTTGTTGTTGTTGTTGATGTTGATGATTGTGATTTGTGTTGAGGTGTTTGATTGGTTGGTTTCTGTTTTGGATGGATGTTGTTATTGGTAGGAGAAACAGGCAGGATGAAGATACGGAGTAATTTGAAGCAGGAAGGGGGTGTGAGTGAAGCTGGTAAGTATCCGGATAGAGCGGGGCAACAGGATTGTATGTATTATTTGTGGTCTGGCTCGTGTGGATATGGGGCTGACTGCCGGTATAATCATCCTAATTATGTTACTCAGGTACTTGAGCATGTTTCTGTTGGGAATTAGTAGATTGTTGTCTGTTTTGGTATGTGTTTATTTTGGAAGAAAGTAAATTTGTATTGTGATTTTGGGGATTTATGGATGTGGGGTTGCAGGATACTGCAATGTATGGAATCGGAGGTGAATTACCTGAAAGAGATGGGGAGCCAGATTGTGCGGTATATTTAAATTTTGATTTTTTTAAAAAATTCCATTATGTTGACGATTGAATCTCCCTTTCTATCATGAGCTGCGTGTCATTGAAACTAAGTTGGTCTCTCCCCCTCGAGGTCTGTCAGTTGTTTAACATTGCAAATAGAGTATTTGACACGAACCTTCAAAAAATTGCATATGAAACTGAAGTGTATTGTGTCTACGCGCTCGATGTAATCAGAACTTCATTTTTCCGCATGTCAGCATCTCCATGTAAAGTGTGCTACTCCATATATGATGAGAAACTGCATTGACAGAGCATTAAAAATGTGCTTGTTTTTTATTTTCCGTACACCTTGTTCTTATGTTTAGTTGGAATCTTCTTTGCAGTTTTTCTTAAAGACAGGAACTTGCAAATATGGGTCATCTTGCAAATATAATCACCCAAGGGATAAGAATGGTGCCGGTCCAGTCTCATTCAACATTTTAGGTCTCCCAATGCGTCCGGTGTGTATATCTGAAAAATTATTTACCATTTTACTGTCTTTTAAGGAGATGATTGGACATGACCTTTTAGTCTCTTAAAAATATTTTTCCAGGAAGAAATCCCGTGTAAGTACTACTTGCGAACAGGACAATGCAAATTTGGGCCAGCTTGCAAATTCCATCATCCTCAGCCTGCTGTCCCTGGACCTGTGTTTCCTGTAAATGGAAATGTGACACATGGATCGTTTGAATCTTCCAACGAACCTGCTAGAGCCTTGCCTGCATCGCCATTTCCACATTCAACTTATATTTATGACTATCCAATGCATACTCAAGCATACGTTCCCATGACAGTTTCACCACATCATGGCTATTTCCCTCAACAAGGATGGAATATACAGTCGGTGGTCAGTTAATTCATCATAAAGAGGATATACTGAGCTAACTGTTAGCTCAACATTTATCTTGTTCTTCCTTCCCACACCAATGAGCATTTAATTTCTAGGATTTCCTAATGAGAGCTAATCATTAACTCTATATTGTTTGTTTGGTTGGACAGGGAAATACGAGTTATATTTCATCCACCAGTACTTTTGGGTCAAGTCCTAGTTACAGTTCCAACTCCAAAAGCTTGGGTGAGTCTGGTTCCAATGGGAAAGTACAGAATGACCCCATTTTGACTTCTTATCCTGAGAGGCCTGGTCGACCTGAGTGCCGTTATTACATAAATTATGGGGCTTGTAAGTATGGGATGGATTGCAAATTCAATCACCCAAAAGAGAGAAATGGTCAAATGCTCCTACAAAATTTAATTCCTCTCCCATATCCGGTAAGCTCACTTACATATGTCTTGCCAGATTCCTTATGTGTACTCGCTGTAGTCCACCATGAAGAACGTTAGGCCTTCTCTTTCAAAGTAAATGTGAAGATTTGGTGCGTTTGTTTGATAGGGACAAAATCCAATGTATGGCTTTGGCTTCACATCATACCCTCTACCTTTGCAAATGCTAAATTATTCGGGAGGAAAAACTCGACTGTAGTCATATCACCTGAAACTTCTTCACCTTCCAAGTCCATTGAAGACCTTGATGGCATGAATAACGCTGACTCTGTAACTGAGAAAAGCCAGCATACGGATGCAAACAAACAGCAAGAGTCTACAACTGAGAAAACCCAGGATACAGTTACAAACGAACACCAAGAGTCTACAACTGAGAAAATCCAGGATACAGATACAAAGGAACGGCAAGAGCCTACAACTGAGAAAACCCAGGATACAGATACAAATGGTACCCCAGAAGACACAGCACCCGCTTGAAACATCGTGTTTCCAGGATATTTTGTTTCCGGTTAGAATAGGTGACTCGAGATCCAGCCTGAACAAAACAGTAAATCAAACAGACTGATACGGAAACATTCATCTGGAAATTCAACAGTCTGTTGCCTTGTGCGTAGAATCTTTATTTTGAAACTTTTTTTTATTTTAAAAAATCCACCCCACTAAAGTCAGCAACCAGGAATCGAACTCACGGGAAGTGTAGTTTATAATACAACCTCCACTATCATATGCTAGTCCTTAATTGGCTATTTTGAAACTACTGGTGTGAATTAATAAGGTTTTAAAATAAATCACCTATTAAAAGGTGTTTTTTTTACTAAAATCATCCTTAAAAAACTTTTAGAAGACGTCTTCTGCGCACGATTGATGTTAAAAGATAATAATTAAATAAATAAATATTATTATAAATTGGTTTAAATGATTGATCAATAGCGTGTTTGTGTTACTCAAATTATACGAATTTTTTTATAAATAATTGTAACAAAAAAAAATTCAGATGATTGATATATTCAAATTATTTCCATTGATGTCATTAAAAGTCTTACCTGATTTATAATAGTTTTACTCTTCTTTTTGACTATTTTTGTTAGTTTTTTATTTTTTGACATGTGTTTCAGTTTTACTATAATTTAAATAAATGTTTATCTTTACTGAAAAATTAATATTATTTTATAATAACTTTTAAGTTGGACAAGATAACGTTAGATAGCTTTCAGATAATAAATCTTGCACACGTGAATTTTCTAACAATTCATCAAATTTGTAGAGTGTGTCATCAGGGGTAGATTCGTCCAAAATCAAATAAACAAATCCGAATTCGACCGGTCGGCCGGTCTGATTCGAGCTCTGACATCAATAAAGTGTGCGTTTGCTTGCCATCTTCACTCATCCCCAATTTCGACACCACCGACCAAATCATGCGCCGAACCAAATCAGCGGCCGCTACGACCCGACCCGCTCCCTCACCCGAAATCCGCTTTCGTGGTGTCCGCAAGCGTCCTTGGGGTCGCTACGCAGCCGAGATCCGTGACCCTATTATGAAGCGCCGACTCTGGCTCGGCACGTTCGACACCGCCGAAGAAGCCGCCGGAGTTTACGACTCCATGGCGATATCCATTCACGGCGCGAATGCTAAAACCAACTTCCCTACCATCCCGCTGACACCTCCGCCGCAACCGCCGCCACCGCCGTCATCTGATCATTGTTTGTTTTCTGGTAGCAGCATGAACAGCACTTTGGTTGAGTGTCGTACTGAATGTGGATCATCGGAGTCGGTTATCAATTTTGAAAATGGACGTATTGATGCTGATGTTGTTGAAGTTGTTCCTGACTTGAATTTTCCTCCGCCTGTGGATGATATGGATGCTACCGCTCTGCGTCTGTAGATCTGGTTTTTAGTCGCTTGCTTGATGGACATTTAAATGATGTTGTTGTTATGATTTTGTTGTACTTGGTCAATGGCTTGTGTTTGTTGCAACATGTTTTGCAATATGTATAAACAGCTATTATCAAATGGAGAATAGTAAATGCTACAAAGTTAGTTTTTTATCACTGTGTTATTTGTGGTCTTTTATTCTTATCTATATATGTGGAGTGAGGAAGGAGGATTCATGTTGGGCGACAGGTTTTTAAAGAACAATCGTTGGCTCTTTCAATGGGATTATGAGGTAAAGGATTTTGGAGTCTGGTTAATTTGAAACAGTTTTTGAGTTTGTATCTGAGTTTCCATATTGAATACATCGCGTAATGCTGACTTCAGGTCCAAGAACGAGGAGTTTAGTGTGGTATTCCGCTTGGAAAAGGACATGCGACGTGATTGAAGCTTTTGCTCGAGTGGTATGTGAATTATTGGTTTTCAAAATACATTGGTGTTTTTCGTTATCACTTGCTTGGATTTTAAATTCGATGCGACGTAACCATGGTTTCTTCCTGTTGAATTGTCATCTGAGAATCATTGGTGTAGCTGGATGAGTCAGGTTAGTTCTGTGCTGACTGTTGTCTTCCCATTGCTTTAATAGTCTTACAATTTCTAGATATTATAAATCTTTGATCCAGTCTCTACTCTCTAGAATAAAGGTTTTCTCTTTTTGCGAGTCCAGGGCGCAGATTTTCTAAACTTTATTGATCACCCATTTTGGTATGTGTTTCATTAATCAAAATTTTGCATGGTTTCACCTACCACTTTTTTGTTTTAACATCCTTCAAGTATTTATCATATCATTCTGCTAACTACTGCTCTTTACTGAATATATGGCTTCCTTTTTATTCATTTTTCATTTTCAGTTCCTTTTTTTTCATGTGTTGTTATCTGTATATATAGAGCACGGCTTCTGTTTTTCTTAGTCAATTTATTTTCTTTAAGTTGGCGTTAAAATAGCACGTTAACATTCTGGTTTACGGCCTACGGGTAAGGCATGGCAGTTGCTCTGTGCTGTCGAAGGAGAAATCCTTTCTGAGTTGTACCTTTAATTATGACACCGTTTTTGTTAATTTGTTTCGCAGGATGGCTGTAAGAGATTGAACAAAGTTTTCTCTACCCCATGTTTTGGTGAAGTGTCTGTATCAGGATCAAATTATTTGGTGTTAAATGCGGCGAAGGATGTAACGGTAATTGCGAATCACTGTTAAAAGCGACGAACCATTCTTATTTTGTTCTTAAAGTATCCGAGATTTTGGTGAAATTTTTTCACAATTGTTTATACTAGGTATGCAGCTGATTCCACTGGAATGCTCTCCAGTTCCGTTGCATCTGGTAATGCCTTCTCATTTTTTCCAATCGAAGTTTCTATTCTGTTTGTTTAAAGACTGACTTTCTCTATTTATACGACTGCATAATAGGAATGCCAAATTAGCCCAAGTAGTCAGTTTGAATGTTGCCCTATTATGAATTCAAAGTGAATGACAAAGTGAACATATTGATGCTGTCATTGTCATGTTTTTGTTGTACTGACACATTTACCCTGTATAAACAGCCGTTATCAAATGGAGAACAGTATATGCTCCATTCTACTTCTCGTTATTTCGAAGTCGAGTAATATTTTGTTGTCATATTACCCTTTATTGGCCACACTGGGTGATGAGTATTCACATTGAGAAAAATATTCTTGAAGAACAATCTGCTTCTCATTCAGCATACTCACTGAGGTGAGCAGTATCGAAGTTTCTTGGATCCGATGCAGTTTTTGAGAAAGGATTTGTATATCTATCTTGAATGCAGGGCATACTGATTGACTTCAGTTCCGAGGAGGTAGGCAGAGCTCTGCATAGGAACAGATTGGTATGTTATTTACAAGATTTGAGAAAAAATGTTTATGTCGCGGCTTGCTTTGAAATGTTTGATTATACATGACGTAATTATGGCTTCTTGCTGCATGTTCATTTCGGATCAATTAGTGGATCTTGAAAGCACTAGTTATATGTATTTCTTACCTGTTTTATGTTTAGTTGTACATGTTACCTTCCTTTGTTAGCATATCGTTGGAGTTGCAAGGTATCTTACGAGCTAACTACTGTGCTAATTTCCTCTTTTCATTTGAGTTCTGATCTCATAGGATTATCCCAGCCTAGCACATCATATCATGATTCCTGCTACCGCAGCTCATGGGTTTTGCTGTTGTGTTTTTAAAAACATCAGCCTGATACTACCTCGTGGTTTTGCTGTACACCTTCCCAGTCTTCCAGAATTTTAGGGCTTGTTGTACATACCATGATCTTGTGTTATCCCAGCCTAGCAATACATGTTGCTAATATACATACATTCATATCTTGACTTTTGTACAAAATGTTGTTACATGAAATTTGTAACCTGCTTTTTTAAAAAATTAATCAAGAAATGTGCAATTCAGATGAAATTCGTAACCTGTTATTTAATGGATTTATTTCATTTTATAAGCAAAGCAAATATGCAATCTTATTTTCCTGAATCAATCTTATAGAATTAAACTCTAATTAAGTCGATATTCTTTGTTTTAGTCTTCCCCAAATCTGATTTAAATTGCTTGATCGGATCTTGGAATAAACTACACGCATTTAGTGTTCTGAATATATTTTCGTCAATAATCAATAATGCTTCACTTCATTGACATTCTTAAGGGTATTTTCGTCAACAAAAAATAGCATCCTGCACAAATTGATCTCTTCTCCAAACTCAAACCCTCTCCAATTCAATCTTTCCAATGGCTCCCAAATCCTCAATCCTCCTTGTCTTCATCCTCCTCTCTATCTCAACTCAATTCCAACACACCCATCAACTCAATCCCCCGGAAACTGATTCTTACATGTCAATTTTGATCTCAACCAGCGGCCTTGATTTCGTCAAAAACCTTCTAATCACCAAAGCAATCTCTTCCTTAACTCCTTTGCAACTACCCAAGATTGAAAAGTTTGTAAAGATTCCATTTTTAGGTAGTGTCTATGTGGCTCTGTCCAATATTACTATTACCCAATTCAATGTGTCTAGTTCAAGGTCTTATGTCCATCCTGGAGGTGATGGTGGACTTGAGATTGTGGCGTCTGGTGTTACGTGTAGTGTTGATATGAATTGGTATTATTCTTATACTACTTGGATTGTTCCTGTTAGGATATTGGATCAAGGGTTTGCTTCTGTGCAGGTATTTATATTTTTTGGAGGAAACATGTTTTGTCTGTGTTTTTTAAGTTTAGTTGTTGGTTCATGTGTGTTTGGTTTTTTTTACTGTTAATGCTTCTGTTGATTTCTGCGTGGTTAACTAGATTGTTTCGGTTTGGTGCTAATTTTGCTTGGGTGAATTGGTACTAGACAAATGAAATGATATTTGATGTGTATTGGGAAGGTTGAAGGACTGGAAGTTGGGATGACTTTAGGATTAGCAAACGATGAAGGTAATATGAAGCTGTCCCTATTGAATTCAAGCTGTGACGTTCGTAACATTACTATAGATTTGGACGGAGGAGCATCGTTGCTATATCAAGGGTAATTGACTCTTTTGTTGGATATTGTTACGAACAATGTAAACTTATTTCCGATCTTGGAGTTGACATTCACCTTTTTCTTGATTGATTTGTGGTATCTGCTTTCTAGAAACTTTTTATGGTTATAATTTTGATTTGCTTAACCGTATAGGGTAGTTGATGCTTTTGAAGGGCAAATTGGATCTGCTATGGAAAGTGCTATAACTAAAGAACTTGGACAGGGAGTCATAAAACTTGATTCGCTCTTACAGTCTCTACCGAAAGAAATTTCAGTGGAAGATGTCGCAGCTTTAAATGTTACTTTTGTGGGTCAGCCTTCGATTAGTAATTATTCCATTGGGTTTGACATTGATGGATCATTCATGGAAACCGAGAGAACAGCGCTCAATAGTCTGTCGAAGAGAAACCTCCAATCGTTACCTATTTGCAACAATCAATCTAAAATGCTTGGCATTTCCGTTGATGAAGCTGTTTTCAACTCTGCATCATCCCTTTTTTATGATGTGAGTTCAGAACGTCTTGCAGCATTTCCAAAACCATGTATCGTGGTTTTCTATTATACATCTATGTGTTTTACATTTTTATATTTTTTGTGTTTTGCAGGCGGGTTATATGAATTTTATTGTAAATACAGTACCTGGTCAGTCACTTTTTAACACTGCTGGATGGAGATTCATCATTCCGCAACTCTACAAGAAATACCCTAATGATGACATTGCTATGAATATTTCTCTCACTTCAGCTCCAATCCTAAGGATTTCTCCAAACTTAGACAGTACAATTAATGCAGACATGACTCTGGATGTGTTGGATGACGGAAATACAATTCCAGTTGCATGCATTTCATTGGTAAGATAGATGCCTTTCGTTAATAATTACTTGCGTTATCTTATACCCTTCAGTTTAATATTACAATTTGTTAAAGCTAGTTTGCGTTATTTGTATTACGAAAAGGTAATTCGTGCCAGCGGCTCTGTTAAAATTTCCGGAAACAATCTAGCGGGAAGTTTGAAACTGGAGGACTTCACTATGTCATTGAAATGGAGTAAAATTGGCAGTCTTCACATGTATATAATTCAGGTACTTTACAAGTTTTATTTATTGCCGAACTTTTATTATGTCTTTGAAAATGGTTATTTATTTGTTTGTATTTGTTGTCTTCCACAGCCTGTGGTGTGGAGTCTTATTGAAACAGTTGGGTTGCCATATGTAAACTCTCGCCTCAGCAAAGGACTACCTCTTCCCATTATACAAGGCTTCAACCTCCAAAATGCTGAAACTGTTTTTTCAGAATCGAGAGTAGTAGTTTGCAGTGACGTGACGTACACAGATGCAAACAGTCATAATGATAGCAACTATCGATCTCAAACATCTCATATTGGTTTTCAAGGAGTTACTCTTTTTCGACCCAGTGTATATGTATCATGACATGTAGACTTTATGCGTTGAAAAGTGTATACAGGCTATGTGAAGTGTTTTTTATTTCAACACAGAAATCTACGGTAAAAGGTTGTTCCCTTAGGGATTTGAAGATGATTGTTTTAGAGATTTGACAACATTGTAGCAGAAAGGAATGCTGAATCCCATTTGTTGAAACTTAACTATAATTAGCAAGGTTTGCTGGATACTGTTCTGAATACAAGTTTAACAATTCACAAAAATAAATTCATCTCAAGAGTTGGTATAAAAGGAAAAATGCTTTCACCAAAATGTTCAGACAGTGATACTAGAAGCTGACCCGAGTTGAGCTCTTCTTTCCAAACCTGGTTGAGTACTGTCGACATGTTTATGCTTCTCTTACCAGACTTGTCCGGCCTTGCCTTGCTAGATAAGGTGATTTCATCAGAGGCTTGAGTGGAAGGTGAGGGGTTAATATCAGAGACACCTGAGTTTGGGACAGGGGTTGTGGCTGCGACGACTAACTGCATGTCTGATGGTGACTTTCTCACGGTATCAATCTGCATATTTGATGGTGACCCGGTGTTATTCAATGAGGAAACTATCGGGCCGTCTGTTGCAACTGCAGTCTTCTTCTGGGGTGGTTGCTCGTCTATTTTATCCACGCTAGCTTTGCGTTTTTCTGGATTAATATTATTAGAATGTCAAAAAATTGAACCATTGCATTTGCATACCATATAGATGAATGAAAAAATACGTGTCACTTGCCTGGCAGTGTCGTAGCGATTTTTCCCTTGTTCTTCCAAATGTTATGTACCGGCAGGGATGGTAAAACCGGAAACCTCTTTAACAAGTCATGTACACAATGTCCAGCCGCCCTCTGCGAGCATAAAGTGGTCAAATTGCAGCTCATACCAACATTGCAATATTCAATGATAAGCTGTGAAAGGTTTTAGCCAACCAGCAATGCACCATACACTCGCCAAGCCTCATGCCTCTTCATAACATTTTTCTGCCTCTCAAATGTCATTTCCGGTTCTAAGATTTTCAAGTAAGGTTCGAGATTCGGTAGAATAAGAAGACGGACCTACAGAGATGAATATGCAAAATTAAGTATCAAGTCTAAAACAATGGTTCAAAATTCAAATGTGATAGAGTCATACGTACCACATTGGGTCCAAGAGCAGCCAATCCTTGTATGGCACCATAATGCTGTGTGAGAGCCTTCTTTGGGTCCAAAAACGCATTAACAAGAGTTTTTGTCAAGCGTGTCTGAAGATTGCCATAAACTAGCCCAAACCTGCAAAGTGACAATTATATTGTCACACTAAACTAGTAATAAATCTTAAACCAACATTCACAGTTGGTGGTGCAGACAATGAAGACAGTCCAATCTGATTTTACTAAATAGTAAACAATCATCTTCAAGCAATTATACATTTTTGCGTAAAGCATAATATTCCACCCATAACTGACTTAGTTCAGCAATAACCAATATTAAATGAGTAAATGAGTAAAGTAGTCAAGATATTTATTTTATGTTATGAATTCATCAGTTCATGAATGCAAATATTTGTCGTGAACCAGACATGAAATGAAGTTTCACCTTTTGCATATTGAAGCAGCCAAGTTTGCAGTGAAGTCCCTTAGCTCCCAGTGATTGTCAGTAATTCTAATCCCTAACCGCCTCGACACAAGGCATGTAACCACAGATGGCATCAATTGATGAAGCTGAAAAGGAAGAAATTGTCTTTGTTAAGACATATCTTGCACAATCTCACAATGGGCTCAAAAATAAAGCCTGATGAAGAGTTGATTTCATTTTAAAGTGTCTGTGTGGATATCAACAGTGTGTCAATCTCAACTGTAAGGTTCGTGTTTCTATTATCATATCTTCCAGATCATCCACACTAACAATCTCAGATAGGATTGTGACTTTAGATTGCAAAAAAGATAAAGACTTACATAAGGCTCAATGTTTATGTGGGGATTCTGAAGGAGACTCCACACGACGCGCATCAAACCACACAGATGTGGAAACTCAGCAAGGCCACGTGCAACCTGGCATGAAATATTTTAATAAACAATAATGCAGCATGTTACATAAGGCAACGGCAATCAAACTCCACACGCCTTATTTACCTCTTCAGCAATAAAGCACGTGAAATAAGGAACTAGAGGATGAATTCCAGAATCTGTGGAAAGACTAATTAATGCCTCTTTGAAAAGAACTGACTCAGGCTTTGTTAAAGTAAGCTCGGTGATCTTATCAAAGTATAACTGCAATAAAGAAGAAAAAGATCGAATCAATACGGCATTCCAATCGAACAGTAGCAAAGCGAGAAGATTTTACATATTACTTTACCTGAAGTTCCCTAGATAGCACATGCTTTACAGGCAATTTGATATCAACTGGAAGACCATCTCTTTGCTCAGACTTTTTTCCATCAGCTGGAGCAACAATTACTAATTTGAAAACATGTAAATAGCGGAGACGTTATTCACATAAGGTGGATGGAACTGAGTGTTGAGGTAGTCACTTTATAGACTGCTCGGTCCATTTTAAAATATAGAAAAAACAAAGACATTCACTAAGCCACATCATGAAGTTGAGTTTTATACCTTGCAAAGGAGCATTTTCTGGTATGGCAGGCTGCACCCCTTCAATAGCTAGCCAGTGACATGAAACTGCAGTATCAAGTGGTGCTCTGGGCAGAGGAGCTTCAATTACCTATAAAGACAAAAGGAATCACATTCAAATCAAAGGCTACAACTTTTGAACTAAGTTTTCTAATCTACTTGCAACTTACGTCTTTGAAGTCCACATCCTTGTCATCTAAATAAAACAAATCCTTATGTCCGATGGCTCTTTTAAACCGCAGGGGATCTCCTGTAGCAAACCCATAAATAGGCTGCAGTAGAGACAAACATGAGATGGATGGGAGAGCAAAAATGAAGTACCAACACATCAATTATAGGAGCGTGCAAAAGTCTGCATAGATTCAACGGTACTTGCTGCTAATACGCTAGAATTTGAAATGTCCACATCACATAAAACATGAAGAAGTTAAATAAGCCATATAACATCTACAACATTCTAATAAAATCCATGTATACGAAAAACATCTCATTGTACTACTACTAATGCTGTAATGCATTCATGTCTTGTCTCAACTCTCAAAACACCACAACCAACCATCAAAACAAAAAAAGACTGCTCACCTCAACATTTTTCAATGTGAGCGCACCATCGACATCATCCATAGTCAATGTTGTTCTTCTGGAATGGCGCATACATTTTACTGCCTCCTACATACTCCAAAAACACAAATCAGAAACCTCCAGCTCTTTCTACATAAACAAAGCTCAACAGTTGATAAGTCACAAATCAAATGCACATTCTCAAATTCAAAACCCTGAAGTAATTTAGGGTTTGGAATCATCCCAACTTAAATCTTAGTCCATCTCTCCAAGTTACTATAACTTACGAATGATCTGAGTTCATCAATTACCTGCATAATTTCACGCATACGGTATTCGACATCGGGAGCGAGGGCAAAGGCAACATCTGGTGACAAATTGTTGATTCCGATACTCTGAGCTATCACTTCAATCGTCTCTTTCGGCACAATGCTCATCTTTCACTACTCGAAACCCTAACCCCGAAAATATCAAATCACCCAATTTTTACAGCAAGATTTTCGCCGGAGGAATCCCAAAACCTTCGTCTTTTTCCGCTCTCAGTCCAGCGTAAGGACCTCCAAGGCACTACCCAGTTAAGTTCAGAGGGTTTAAAATTAATAGGTAAACCCTAACTATGAACATCAAGCGCCTGTAGCTCAGTGGATAGAGCGTCTGTTTCCTAAGCAGAAAGTCGAAGGTTCGACCCCTTCCTGGCGCGTTCCGTTTCTTTTTTTCTATTTTTCTATTTTAAAATTGGACTTGAAATATTTAATAAAAGTATTGCAAATAAAAACAAAAGGTTTCTATTCAAAAACAGAAATACTGGTGTGACATTGGACTTGAACACAATCAACCTACAAAATGAGTCGACTGTTTCTAAAATACTTTTGTTGTAATGCTGGCTACTTTGGCTACGGCAACAGTGGCTTGAGAAGTAATGCATGCATTGTGGGGGAGGAAGAGCCGAAGAGGACTTGTGGTTATGGTTTTAGGAAGTTATACAGCAGCCCATTCTTTACGGATGTCGAAGGTGTAGTTGATCTCTAGGTAGCACTTGTTGTCATCGTCAAGAAACTGGAGATACAAAAAATGAAAGAACATTAGGATTGTATACAAAAAATAAAGCTCATTATTCAAAGATTAAGTTGAGGGAAATACAAGAATGAAAAACGCAATGAGAATGGTAATCATAATCAGTCAACTCTAAGCTGCAAATAATTTTTTGGAGTGGCATGCCAGACTTTGGAAACTAAACGTATGAACTTAATGAAAACATTGTCAGTCAGCAAAAAGTCAAAGAGTATGGGGCACCTTTGATCTAGCAGAATACGACCCTCGAGCGAACATTCCCGATGGAGTAACCTCCTCAGTCATCTCATGAGTGTAAGGCTCGTTCTGAGGGCTGAATGTCCCAATCATCTCTTTTGTGCTATCAACTGCATAATATCACCGACCAATAAATCAAGATCTTTGAGTATGTATTTTAGAGTACATCATTTCGCGATATGAAATGTTTTCAAGGCACACCTTTGACGCCAGTTTTCCATACTGTGTTTGTATACTTCAGACCTGATACAATATTGTTGCTGACTCGAAAGGAGAATTTCAGACGGTACTGGCTGCCCTCCTTCAAGGTAAACCATGTTCCCTTCGGTTTTCCATTTTCAGGTATTTCAAGGACGATGTCTGCTCTATCTGCGGTCACAATCGACAGGCTGAGGATCTTCACTTCCGGGTCCAATGATTCTTGTATCATCAAAAGTCAAAACACACCCTCATCAGATAACAAACAAAATTATATAATCATGTTCACTAGGAATCAACACTAGTTTTGACAATTTACAGCATTACAACTCCCTGTAACCTTAAAAAGACACATCAACGCAAAATGGCCCCATTCTAATGACAGCCAGCTACAAATCAGATAACGAAAGATATTCAACGATAAGCGACAAATCTATAAAATCTCAACTAATGAGTAATTCAACCAAACCATCAACATTTAATATCCATCCCAAATCATAAACATTCAAAACATCTTCATAATGCATCAAAATCTTTACTTTCATACCTCCGACGTTTTCAAGATCAACAGATCCAAGCAGCTGCTCCTTCCATTTTCTCAAACTTGCATCATCCTAAACAAATCAAACCATTCAAATAACACAACATCAAATCCCACATTCCACATTATTTCCATCAAAATTGAACTTTCATGTTAAAAAACAAACTTTATTTCAAAAAATTGATAAAAGCAAATCATACTGAATCTTTTTCAATCTGCTCTTTTAGAGTCCTCTGAGGACCCAACTCCAGTTTACTGTCAACATCTTCACCTTCATCCTCAGTAGTATAAGCAGATGCATCATGACTCTGTGACCCAATCTTGCTCTCATTCTCATCCTCAAAACCCATCTTGTCGTCGTTCATTGAACCAGAAGTAGTAGCCCCAACACCCAAAGATGACATCAAACACAACACATAAAACAAACAATAAACTATATAACAAACGATTACAATCCTCCAGAAAAATCCTTAAATTTAGGAAAAAGGTCTCAACTTTGAGGAAATTGGCATTAAATGGTTGAAGGGAATGTAAAATTGAGAGATGGGTTTTTGGTATTTGTGTCGATTGAATTGATGGATGGATTCGTTGGTTTGGGTAATTGTTGGGGGAGAGAGAATGGAGGTGAAATAGTCTTTGTGGTGATGCGAAAATTTATGATATGAAATTAGCAGTGAAAAGGTGTGTTTGTTTTATGTAATTTTAGGTTAACATTTACTGTATGAGTTTGAAACATATTAATATGAAAATAATGATGCGTTGAATTTAAACCTTTTTCATTAAGCTTTATTAGTGTCACTGAAATTTTAGTGGAAAATGAATAATTCACAATCACGTGTTTTTACTTTTTATTGAATCTAGAGGTCTGATTCAAGTCTTGTACTGCATTTACATAAAAGTTGACTTTGTAATTTATGTACGATGAATGATACGGCACGGTGCTGACTGCTGAGGAGGTTTGAGTAGACACTTTTATGTTTTCATTGTGTTTTTTAGCATAACAAGAATTTGATAATTTCTAGGGTATGAGATATAAGATTTTTCACATTTTTAGCAGCAGAAAAGGTGGTTGGCTAGATGGTCTTGATCTCGTAACTAAGAGCGCTTGAGATTAGAATAAATATCATCTATACGATCTCTATGAATTATATCCTATGTAATCGCTATCGAAAAAATATATAAAATTTCTCTTCTTCAAGTCCCAAAACATTTTAGTAACTAGCAACACTAGCCTAGTGGTAGCTGAGCTGAGAGTCGATCATATCTCAGAAGACACATTCTGTTGTATGTTAGTTTAGTGTTTTCAGAAGGTCATGAATGGCATCACATTTTTCCTTGGGGACATCTTTTTGGTATTATGAATTTTGTAACCATATTTTTTCCGGCAAGGAATGTATGTTTAAACTGATAGATCGATGTGTTGGATCACGAAAGCGCGATCAACCATGTAAATGCATAAAAAGCAACACCTTCTCAATTCATGTCGTCATTTTGTTGCCTTAGAACGTGACATTCTGCATTGTAATCAGGAGATTGATGCATACCGAGATCACTATGTTGTGCTAGGCCAGATCTCTCAATATTACCAAGAGATCTATATAAACCCCTTCGCTATGTGATCATTTTCTTCATCTCATACACTCAAAGCTTCCGTTGTCTACAAAGACATATTTTCTTCAGTGATCACACACACACCCCTTCGAAGTCCAATGGGTAATCCTCATGAGGTATGCTCATATGTGTAATGTTGTATACAATGTATAAGCCATTATTGTAGTATGATGTGCCGTTTGTGAAAATTTTGAAGCAGGTTGTGGAGGCTAAATGCGCGCTGGGTGAGGAACAAAAGGATGAAGTCACAAAAATGCCCGGACAGAACAGCTCAGGGCTTTTTGTACAAGGTTCAAAAGTAGCACCGGAGCCAGAACCAGCAGCAGATGAGGATGCAGTAAAGGAACAAGTGGCTGACCCGGCTGATCCCAAGGAAGGAAAAAAAGAGGAACACCTCGGAGCTGAAACTAAAGAAGAAAATGGAAAAGAAGAAGTTGCAAAGGTTGATGAAATAACTGAGAAAATTAATTGAGTGGGCATCGAAAAGGAGGAAGAGCTAGGTAAAGAAAATGACAATGCAGGCAATGAGGAGCCGGAAAAAACTGATGATAAACTTGATGAGGAGAAAGTGAAAGCTGAGGCTAATGCTGATGGAAATGGAGAAGAGAAAAATGAGAAATGAAAATGCATGCAAATCAGATGTTATGACGTTGTTCAAGTCCTGTCGTGTTATTTCTAGTTGGTGTCATTTTCTTCAAATAAGGTTCTCTCATGTTAATTGGTCTGAACTTGGTCACTGGACATCTCTAGTCCTGAGCTGCTGGAAATTTTTTTAGCTATAAACCTTATCGACGTTGATCACTATGAACTTATCAATGAAGATGGATCAAAAGACATCATGTGTACTGCTACAAGCAGAATCAATCCTCTCATTCCATTTAAACAAGATATGTATAGCTAAAAAGGCACTTTTTTTTTTCATTGACAGATAATTACTTAAAAGCGCTTTTAATTTGTTCATTACTTACTACTCGGGTTTTAAAATGTTATCTTGACTTATATACTCAGAGAAGTCGATTACCAGTGAATATGGACTTTAGGAAATTGGTGGTGGTTAACTGATGATAAACATGATCACTCTAGAGAGACAAAATACAGAGTTTAATTACTTAATGGAGTGGTTTAAAAAGTGAAGGAAACGTATATAATATGATATTATTATGATTGTTCTTTATCCATCGACATTTTTGAAAGGTGCTTAAGCTTTATTTAGATGTCTCTTTTTCAGTGATGGGATACAATATGATTACACTTTAAGCATATTTAGGGTTTTTTAACATGATCAGTTTTTGTTTTGTTTGTGAGATAGGAAGTAATGATAGCAGTGGGTTCTACTTCTGGATGTTTCCATTGGTATCCTACATGATTTCAGCCTAATGTACCGACAAAGGGAGGGCTGGGCCGCTGGGGTATGATAAAAGAGTTTGCATTTGATTGCTTGACCGATTATCTAGAGGGCTGTCTTCCACTGAACTTAACAATTTCTTGTTGAATGATTGAATATGGTTTGTCTAGAAGCTTGTCCTGCACAGTTGACTTGAAAATTGCAACGCCATTAACAGATTCATTACTCATTATGTTCATATAGTGCCATCCACCTGATTATGATTCTACTTGCTCTCACTATAAACTCAAAGCATTGGCCAGGTTTCTATGAGCACTTGATCATTCCAAACCGACCTTATTGCATCTCTATACCCCACTTGGATTAGCCATCCACTGGGAACTTATGAGAAGTGCAAGTGAGAAAAAAGTACTAATAATATTCTCGCACTTAAGTGGCAATGTCCTAAGGGCTTGCTATAGGACACAGTAACTATTTCTACTTAGGGATTTTGTCTCACGCTAATTGAAAATTAAATGTAAGAATGTTTCAACATTCCATTAATATAGTGCAGTTTCAGTACTTGAGTTCGGACTTAATTACCACGGAAATAATTAATTATTATATTGAGTATTGTTGCACTCTCTTTATATGTGAATTTCGATGAAAAGAGCATTGCAACTTGCCACAAATTGTTCTATAGTGGCACCAACTATATATTATATGCTAGTGGTTTCTTTGTATTGCTGTCTTCACTTTGGCTTACTTAATTCAGTAGACATTCATTGACATTCCTAAGTTTAATCGAGTGTTATGAAAATTTTGAATGTTAAAATTTAAAACACTAATGCTCCGTTTGATTGCATGGAAAAATGAATGAAAAAAGAAAGTTTGATGGAAAATTTAAAGAAAAATATTTGGCTATATTTGGTTGAATTGTAAAAAATGAAAAAATAACAAAGAAAACAATATAATTTTTTCCTCTCACTTTTCTTATGGAAAATTACTTTCCTTAAAATTTTCTTTTCCATATATTTTTCCGCATCCAAACATAGGGTAAGAAAGATTAATTAATTAATTATACTTGAGAGTAAAGGAATATATATAGTGGAAGCCATATTTGATGAATCTGCTTGTCTCAAACTTACCTGGTTTAAACTAGAGAGTAAAGTAAACGACCAGCTGACGTAGGATCGATGCATTATCAACAAGCTAACCTAAGCTAAACCCTGGTATCCAGTATTTACACCAAACCTAACTACATCAAGATAGCGTAGCGCATGCTATCATTCACCATAAGATGGTTCATTTCTGATACTCTCCCAAATTCGCTAGAAACCCAAACCCCATCTACCCCGTCGACATGAGGGTGGGAAAAGCAAGACAGGAGCATCAACGGGGATCGAAAGACGTTATATATCCAACCCTGGTGGCCGTGACGGCTTGTGTGGTTTAAGTCACTTACAAGCACTATACCATTGGCTTCTCCGACGAACATGTTCTCGTCCATCACTCTGGGGCTCTTCTTCATTTTGTGAATGTTTCTCCCTAGGGACATTTTTGCTTGAGATATAACAAACTTGACCAACTGAGCGAGTGAGAGAGAGAGAGAGTATTGTATAGAGAAGAAAGTACTAGAAAAGTCTGAGGATTGAATGAAAGGTTTGAGTATATATGGGGGGTTTGGGGTTGATAATGGTGCAAGTTGTAATAGGTGATGGTTGTAGTGGGTGTGGGTTTATCAACATAACAATAATGTTTATGTGAGTGTGACACTTTTAAATTAGGAACTTCACTTTGAGCCCTCTTTTTCTTTAAAGCAGGGTCTTTCTTAACCATATATATGTCTCTAGACAAAGTTATAGGAATAATGTGTACACAAAATGTTTTTGACTTTTTGGCATCAGAAATAATCTTGGTGAACCAGCAATATTACTTTTATATAAATTTAACAAATAGTGTAAATACAATTATAATTTATTTCGGATCATCAAATTGAAATGTTGCATATTAAGAAGGATTGATGGTCTAATGGTTACACTCTTGATTATCTAATTAAAAGGACTCGATGAATAAATATATTTAGAATTAATATATGTAGCCGAACCTAAGCTTCCACCCATGAACCTGATGTTGTTCTATTGTTTGGAAGTTTGTAACTAGTGGTGCTTGTTATAGTGAAAAGAGCTCCCGGGCGCAGTGTCAAGCAGCATTAAGCATTATCGGCTCCACGCCACTTTTCTGTTTTTCTTCAAACGCATTTTGGTTTTTGTCTTTGTGATGGAATTCAATGAATGTCTACAAAAGTATCTACAGACAAAAAGTACGCATTAGAGAGAAATACAACGCTGCATCCATCAGTTGATGCCATATCAATCAATGAGAAACTAATGTGTTTATGCATCACATGAAAGGTTTGAGAAAGGACAATTAGATTTTTTTGAGATGAAAAGTACTTCATTTCATTATTGATTTATATCAATCTAACTGACGCGACGAAAGCCTTAGGGGAATTGTAAGCCCTGGAGTTCACCAGGTTGATGAGAGTCCACCCGTAAATAAAGGAAATCCACCCTTATTGTTGAGATAACTCAATTATTTTATTGATCAAAAGATGAAGATTACATGAAAAATAAAGAACATTGTATAAGAAAAGATATTACAAAGTTTTTCAGATCTAAAGATGTGGGATGAACCTAAAATCTTGAAATTCTTTCTACGTCACTAACGGTATATATTATATATCATTATTAATGGTAAGCATCACTCATCCATCTAAACTAAATTCAAATTCTTTGTATAGGATTTGAGGAAATTACTTATTAAAAACAAAAATTATACTTCATGATAAGATAGGTTTAAAAATTAAAAAATGATGCATGTTTGAAACTATTTGAAAAATACTTAATTGTATTTAAATCGACTTTTCGAAAAAAATATAATTTCTATTTTGGATTACACACTATCTATACAATTAATAAAAGCAAACCTTTTATTGTCAGTTATTCTTTCAAATTACTCCTCCATCTTCTTATAATTACCATATCATAATTATTATTTAATATTCAATTTAATTGTGTAAATTTCTTTAATTAATAAAATAAAAATTATATTTTAACTATATATAATGAAACTATGGGTTAAGTCCAAGAAAGAAGATATGTTTTGTAAGACAGAAGGACTAATCTTAATCGTTGATTTGATTAATTTGATGGTTGATATTAAAGTTGATTTTTAATTAAATATGACGGTTGGATTTGCAAAAAAACGGACGGTTAGGATTGACGGTTATCAATTTCAATCATTAGATGAATAAAAATTAACGGTTGAAATGATGTTCTTCCATTTCACAAAAACTTGATTGTCCTTCTCGAACTTAGTCCATGAAACTATTGTATTTATGTCTAGGCCCAATCAACACACAAGTTTTTGATGACGTGGCATGTATTGTTCATTGTAGGGCCCAAAATGCGCGCCAAAAAGTGCGGAAGATTGTTCATCCAATCCAAGAAAACTCCAGAAAACGAAAAAACCCTAAAATCGTCAAAATCAATCTCTTTCCCAATCGATCGTTGCAATGTTTCCTTTTAATCATTATACTCTAGAAATTGCTGAAACGTTTACGAATCACTTTTAATTTGGTTAAATTAAACCGATCGATCCATCGATTGTTGCGACGAGAGGAGATGAAGAATCTCTTCAAGCAGAAGCCGAAGACGCCGACGGAGCTGGTCCGCTTGACGAGGGAGCTTCTATTGTTCTTCGATCGGAATACCGAGACTCGGGGAAGCAAGCGCGAGGAAAAGGTTGAAACTTTTTTTGATTTGGTTGGTTGTGCCCTGATTTTGACTTATTTTGTCGTGAGAGTTGTTTGGTTTTTGTTTGTAATGATTTTTTGATTGGTTGGTTGTAGATGGGGGAGCTGACAAAGCTGATATCGGAGATGAGGACTGTTCTGTATGGGAACGGAGAGAGTGAGCCTCATCCTGAAGCGTGCGCACAGTTGACTCAAGAGTTTTTCAAAGATGATACATTGAGACTATTGATTTTATGCATTCCAAAGCTGAGTTTAGGGGTCAGTATGCCTGCACAACGTTGTTTGTTTTGTGGTTTTTTTCTTTTTTGTATATTCTGTTTTACTTCATCTGGAAATAATGGTTAGTTACGTTCAGTGTGGAATTTAAGTTTTCAATCAGTAAGTTTGTGCAGGTTGTATATGTCAATGTTGGTGTCTTGTTGAGGTGAAGTCTGTGATTTGCTCTTTGACTCCCCTGTGGTTTTATTGCAGGCACGTCAAGATGCTACTCATGTTGTAGCGAATTTGCAACGGCAGCGCGTTCAATATAAAATTATTGCTTGTGAATACCTTGAACAAAATCTGCACATCATGGATATCTTGATACCGGGGTGATCCTTCTTTCTTCTTCTTTTATTCTTTTATTTTTCCGTGTACTATTGCTAAGTTTTGATTTAGCATTTCAAGTACACGTTTGTTTTACTGTTATGCATGTTTCATATTCAGCTATGAAGATGATTCCATTGCTTTAACCTATGGCACAATTGCAAGGGAATGCATTCGTCACCAAACTGTTGCTAGGTATGCTGTATGCAACCGTTTTCACAGTAAGAATTTTAAGGCTTAGGCAGTTAGATGTTATGTTATGGAATGTTCTGATTTTTATTCTATTTAATAAGCAAAGTAGTCAAGTCAATCTGCAGCTAGTGAAAGTTCTAGTTGTAGAATGCTAGTAGCTTTGTTTTATTTTTTCTGTTTACTGTATTACTAATGACTCCTTTATATTTTCCAGGTATGTACTGGAATCAGAGCACATGAAGAAATTCTTTGAGTACATACAAATTCCTAATTTTGATATTGCATCTGATGCAGCAGCCACTTTCAGAGTTAAGTCTTCAGTGCAGATTGTTTATCCAATGATGATGAACTGTTGTAAAAGTGTCCTTCAACATTACTAGTAGCAACTTACTAGTGTCCTTTATATTGACATATATTGACGTTGGGGGATTGGAGTTTAGAGACCTAAGGGTGGTTAACGAAGCCTTTTTGGTTAAACAAGCTGGAGAATACTGTCGCAGCCAGATCTGCTATTGAGCAGAGTGATTAAGGGCCGGTATTTCCCAAGAGGAGGATTATTAGATGCTGGAGTGGGGTCAAACCCCTCGCATGCTTGGCGTGGCATTTGGAAGGTCTTGTGTTGGGTGAGAGATGGAATTGGCGAGTGGGATGGGGTCTCTGTTCCGGAGTGGAAGCTGGATAATTCCGGGGTGTTCTCGGTTCGGTCGATGTACAGACATATGATTTCTGTAAAGAGGAACAGGCGGGCTGAGTTTGCTGAGCAATCAAATATGGAAGAGATGAGGAAATTTTGGCGTATAATATGGAGAGCTAATATCCCGAATAGACCCAAGGTCATGGTCTGGAGGATGTATCATGACGCACTCCCGGATGCTGTGAATTTAAGAAGACGGGGATGTGATGTTGACCAAGGGTGTGTGTTCTGTGGTGTCGAAAATGAGACGGTGCTGCATGTTGTTAAGGAATGTTGGAGGGCTCGTGCTTTTTGGAGGATGGTTGGCATTGATAGAGTTTGTTGTCAGGTGGAAGGGGGGAAGGCGGCAGACTGGTTATTTCATGCGGCTAAGATGTGTAATGTGCAGGACTTTAATAAAGTTCTGATAGGTGTTTGGTTGCTGTGGAACAGTAGGAATGTGGCCAGGTTCGAACACAAACAAGGGCTGCTAGAAGAGCTGAGGGTGAAGCTGATGTCGACAGTGTATCAATGCGAAGCCTTCTTGGGGAGGAAGTTAGTCTTGAGGGCCCAAACGCCTGTTCTCAGCTACTGATCGGAGTAGTAACTGTATCTTCTGTGATGGCTCATGGCGAAGGCCAAGGGAGGAGTTTGGCATTGCTGCTGTGCTCGTAGTCGAAGGGATGGTGCAAGCTGTCAACTTTAACTGGTTTGAGGAAGGAGTGACAGGGAGGGAGGTGGAGGGGCTTGCTCTGCTGTTGGGAATGAGGCTTGCTGAAAAGTTGAGGCTCCAAGAAGTGGTATTTATCTCCGATTCAATCGAAGTTGTCCAGGCTTTGGAGGTTGGGGAGGGGGATCAAAGGGGAGATGCTGGGTGGTTTCATAGTTGCTTAGTGGCGAGGAGTCGACATCCTAGGTGGTTGGTGAAACATGCCATGCGAGAGGAGAATGCGTTAGCAGATGCCATTGCTCATTATGCCCTTAATTCAAAAAGCTCTTGGGAGGATCAGTGGTCTATCCCGCGTAGGATGGGTCTGTGGTTAGGCGTCTAATGTTTCTTGGTTTGTTTCGCTGTGTGCTGTGTTGTTTTGGTTTGGCTCTTGTGGGTTTGTAGTAGCTGTTTGCTCATCAAAAAAAAAAAACATTACTAGTAGCAACTTACTAGTGTCCTTTATATTGACATATATTGACGTTTCTACGAGATCTTTATAAAAAGTGTCCTTAAACATTACTAGTAGCAACTGAAATGATATAAAATTTTCCATTACTTTCATAAGTTAGATGTTAAAATTACTTCATTCCCAGAATGGTAGTGTTCTAACATTTTACTACACTGCAGGAGCTTTTGACAAGACACAAATCAACAGTTGCTGAGTTTCTTACAAAGAATTATGACTGGGTAAACTCTCAGTCACTCTTCTAGTATTCACATATCAGCCACAGATTCATTCCCACTTTTTAAAAGACAAGGCAATCATGAGGCTTAGAATTCCCACTTGGGAAGAAAACTGAAAAGCGTTCAAAATTACTTGAAATGCTAATTCAATGGTAGTGAGGATATTAAATCTCAGCTTGACTAACTGTTCCTTGAATTACACATGTGCTTTTTCTTTGTTAGTTTTTCGCTCAATACAACTCACAATTGCTGGAATCATCAAACTATATCACAAGAAGGCATGCTATTAAGGTATGGTCGCTCCACTACTCATTACAATTTTTCACTCGTTCTAAAAAATGTAGCCCTTGGAAGTCTATTCAGATGCACTATTAATTTAAGATGAGCAATGAATGCTAGTTTACAAGGTAATTTGTTTCAGCTGCTGGGAGATGTTTTACTTCACCCTTCTAATGTAGCTGTGATGATTAAATATGTGAGCTCCTTGGATAACATGCGGATATTGATGAATCTTCTCAGGGTCAGTATACCATCTGATGCATACACTTCTCGAATATTAGGTAAATCAGGTCCACCATATATAATGTTTTCTACCTTATTTCTTCTTTGCAGGACTCAAACAAGTCAATTCAGTTAGAGGCATTTCATGTTTTCAAAGTAACCTTTTTTGTTTGAACTTTCATATTCAGTTGCATCTTTAACACTTTCATACTGTGTAGTAAGCTAACTTATGTTGATCTAGCTATTTGTGGCAAACCAAAACAAGCCACCTGAAGTGGCAACAATACTCATCACAAACAGAAGCAAACTTATTCGCTTCTTCAACGACTTCAACATTGATAAAGGTAAATAAATGCCTTGCTAAAAGTGCTTGGACCGCTTATATCATTACTACAAAGGACAACACGACTTACATTTACATTGCACTTTTGCTTTCTCTTACAGACGATGAACAATTTGAAGCAGACAAAGCTCAAGTGGTCAAAGAAATAGCTGAGCTCCAGCCCAGAGATCGTTCATCTGTAGAACTCGAGGCTCAAAAAGCTAATATGATTAGTGATGCAGTAGGTGCGGAAGTAAACGATAGTTCATCGACAGACCCTGAGGCCGACAAAGATGAAGAAGAAACAACTGAAATTCCGCCATCTGGGGAAACTGAGGAATCAGCCAACTAATGACTATGCCTGTCCCCTCAGAATTACTCTCAAGTCTCATATCATCCAGTTTTAATTACTAGTGATGAGCTAGTAATTCAACTAGCACAGCATGAGATTGCTTATGTTAATTTAGCTGTAAATAAAGAAAGCAAGCTTCCGTGTTGCATTTGAATCAAGTTTTTTGATCCTTTCAAGGTTGAAACTACTGGATGTGTACAATGAAATGATAAATATGTTCATAAATATATACATTGACAAAGTTAATGTTCTCTAATAAGTGAAACATCCAATGCTACAACCAATGAGTATGACTGATAAAGATATCTAAGGTCACAACAAAACAGTGGGAATGTCACACCTACGGGCAAATCGAAAAGAACCAATCATAAAACTTGTCTCCCATCACACTAAACATGGACTGCACTGTAATTGTTTCTGATTCCATTCGCGCCATTGGATGAACCTAGTTGGTGTTTGTCAGAGACTTCGCTCTTCTTCCTCTTCAAGACTACAATCCAAGTGAATATTTCCAATATCAATGCAATGGCACCTATTGCTATGATCACACCTGTGTATATTCTCTTCCAACCATCCTGGCCTAGAATTTCAAAACCCTTGTAAACGTTGATGATACTGAGAATAATAACAGCATAGCCAGTAGCATGGTGGTAGACATTCCAGTAAATTCTGATCTTGTGGTCCTTCTTTGGCCTCAAAAGCAAGGCAAACACCTAAATGATTGATTACGAAAGAATGCATTATGTAAAGGCGTCGTCATAATAACCCTTGTATTAGAAAGACACAAGCAAGCTTCACAAAGTATTATGATCCAATCCTTAAGGTATTGCAAGTAGTGGCATGTGGGTTCTCATCACATTATTTATCTTTTCCGTATTTAATTCTTTAAAGGATGATGTGTGCAGTACCCAGCAGCTCAAAATTCAAAAAAGATTGTACCGACATGGATTGAAGCTGCTATTGTACGTAAAGGCGGACTGATATACCCTGTCAAGAAAGTCGAATCACTGGTCCATACTTTGATTTGATATTATCATGAATGGATTCTAACCTATGAATGACTCGGGTATATCACTATTTGGCCATTTCAACTTCAAAACAAGAAAACGGCACCAGCTGCCACTAGTTATTTTAAAAGGTAGTAAAGTTGTCTTTTTTCATCAACGTTAGCTATCAAACAGAAGTTTATATTGCAAGTTACCTGTAGAGTTCCAAGACAGAATAGCGCTATTCCAATGCTCCTGTGAACACTGTATTCAATACCAACAGAATCGCTACCGAGCTTCAGTCCAGTAGCCCATCCAGCCACTCCAACTATGTAAGCAGAGGCTTGGCATGTGATATGAAGATAAAACCAAGCTGGATCAGCTGCCTTTGAAACTTTAAGATACCGCGAAAACATTGCCCCTGCCGGCATCAAAGTTCCCCAACTGATTGCATTCAAGATTCCATGCGTCTGCAAGAGAAAAACCACAACAAAGCAAAATCAAAACATAAACTTAATATCAAGATCTCTGTAAACTAACCAACACAAATCAAACCAGACACTGAAATTCAAACCCGCCAGGACTAGTTCATGTTAAGAAATCAAAACCTATTTTCAACCAATAGTACTAAAAAAACCAATTTTTATGGAATTTATAACTCCAAACCAGACCTCAAAAAACCTAAAATATTCGATAAGTAAAAAGTCAAACTAGTCAAGCATAAACCAACCAACTTGCAGAACAAAAGTTCAGACTGACATTTCTAAACCTATTTCCAACCAAAGCTACTGGAAAAACTCCCCCTTTTAACAAATTAACAGCTCCAAATCAGACCTAACAACACACGACGAGCAAAAAACATTTCAACAAGTAAAAAACAAGTCAAACAAAAATAACCAAACCAACTCACATTCTTCTTCCTGTTCCTCGCAGCAATTCCACTAGATCCCGAGCCACCAGTCGCTTGCCCTGATTTAAAATCAATAGTGCTCATTGACCTAACATTAACTCCACTGGTAGAATGAATTGAGGGACTCCCATTACTCGTCGGCCCAACTTGCCAAACCTGATTAACCTTGGTACTACCACTAGGCAAATCAATAGTAGCAAAAATAATCATCTCATCACCAACATAACTAGCACTCAATCCACTAACACCAAAGCTCAATTTCCCTTCATCCAAATTTGTATTATAACTCGCAATAGGTGAAGTATAAGCCCTAACTACTCCAGATGAGTTATGCAAAGCTACTAAAGATTGACATCCAGCCATTGTAGACCGAGTTGGGTTTATAGCCCAAGCAACCCATTGAGAGGTTAAAACGCCGGTTTGGCGGTAGGCAATGGTGGCTTTGTGGGTGGATGAGTCGTAGGTAAAGTGGAGGTATGAGTTGAGGACAGGGAGGTCATTGCAGGAGGTGAAGACAGCGTTGTTTTTGAACTTGTAGTTGTTGCAGGTTTGAGCTGAAACTGAGGTGAAAAGTATTGATGAGAAGAGGAGTGGGAGGAGAGATCTGAGCCCTAATTTTTGGGAATTCATGGTGGGTTTTGGGAATGGGGTTTGGGGTGAGATGGGGTTGGGGAAATGGTGGTAAAGGCTGGAACTTTATTTATATGAAGTTGAGATTGAGAGTTCGGAGATGGTGTGGAAAATGGTGGATTTTTATTATGCTGATTTTCATGCTTCTATTTTTTGGTTGTGGACAATAAATGTTATGTTTAAGGTTAATTTCTATTCATTATTTATAACTTTCAGAATCTAATGGTTCAAGTTGATTGATGATTAAGGTGTGAGAAAACGAGCTAATGATGTAGTTATGTTGAGCTCCAAGCAACAAGTGACCAAGTTGGTCAAAACTAGATTAAGACATGAAAATGGAGAGGGACTCTGCAGCCAAGATACTCCTTTTTGTATTATCATCTAGAAGATATGGAAAAGATATTTAAAGGCGCGTTTAAGAATCAATACAACTGATGAAAATATTTCTTTTTAGGTGTAAGATTAAAACGGATGTTTAATCAAAATACTTGGTCGAGTTTACAAAAAAACATGGATGTTTGGATCGACATCTTCTACTATGATTACTCACTATAAGGACATACGTATCATCAATGTATGCAAGAAGATATTTGTTCAACTACTGGCATTCAACAAGTTAAGTTACCCTATCAACATAAAACCTCTCATTAAAAACTTCCAAAAACATACCCAACTTACCCAACCTGTCTTTTAATGCAGCAGCACTAGTGCTAGCCAAAACATGCATACTTTTCATCTAGGAAATACCTAACCAGCATTATGGTGTAAATACTTTATTAAAAATGTCTAGCGAAATGTTATCTGAACTCTGTAATCACCTAATATCTTCACCTGCTAACAACTAGTAGTAAAACATTCACAAAGTACAACTTTTTCGAGTTTTAGCTTCTACTGATGAGTCGAGGTATCTGGGATTTGTAAAGAATAACTTACTCGGTCCCTACATGTGGCAATGGAATGAACTGCCCACTGCCCTTGAAGGTTAGCTAACCTGTAACAGTTCTTTTACAGGAGAAAATGTGTATGTATACATGATGGAGGACATCCCTATCTCCCTTTCAAATGCTAAAAGATCCTGATGCAGAGATGATTAAAAGGCTATAGAAGTGAAAATGTTAGCAGGGGAACATCACTGACCGAAAATGTACAGTAAAGAGAAACTAGCAGAGATGATTTACCTCTACTTTTGGGTATAGAGACGATATATATGCAACTTAACATCCCCCGGGTCACAAGTTTCCAAACCATCCTCAGGTTAGTTAAGCGGATGCCACCCAGCTGCCGAGGTCAACTTTGTATAACTACTACTAACTGCACTCACTTCCAAAAGATAAAAGAGACTAACCTTCACAAGTAATAAACTAAACCTACACAAAAGTTTAGATTGCCTACAGTGAGACAATCTAACTCAAGTTATAAATCCAACTGCAACAGGTATGATTGAATCCAAGTAATTAACGAACCAAGGCATTTTGAAGAAAGTAGATTGTTAGTTCCAACAAGAGCTTTATGGTTTATCTCTATCCAGACTCCTGTTAAAAGCGATGTTTCTTTATAAAACATACAACTCTCAGCTTCTACATTTCTAAATCAACAATGACAGGCATTTGTGTTGTTCACGTATAGTTGGCCAGCTGAATGAAAATCAGTTAACCATCGACTACAAGTTAGATGATTTCCAATGTTCTTCGAACACTTAAGAAATCCAGTATGGCTATATGACCAACAAACTTAGACATGCTCATCATCTGCATCAGTTTCATGATCTCTAAATAAAATCTCCACAGATTTGAACTATACAAATCCGAACAAAGCAAAATAATATGTAGTACTTCAAAAAAGGGAGCCAATATGAGCTCAACATTTTAATAAGTACCAAACACGAGACCATATTCCCGTTAGAAGGGAAGGTAATCAAGCTTGACTATCAATCTGTTATCTAACTGGGTTAGCTGGAATGTTTAACCATGTAACTGACCGTATGCAACAGCTCCTTGACCCCAGGCTTTTCAACCAGTAAATCCAGGGTTACCTGTCATTTGAGGGGATAAATGGCAAATGGAGTTAGACAATCACAATGTTTTAGAATATAGATCTCCATGGCATAGAAAAATAATCTACAGCTTAAATGTTGCAGAACCAAAAAAGGAAGAAGCATGCCCACCTCTTTGAAAATTTCACTACGAGAAACCTCCTCAAAGCCCTGCACCAGCAATAACAAATAGATGATTTAAATTTTAAAGCAATTATAGGTTAAATAGCAAGTCATGATAAACATCAACGAATCAAAATTCTTGATAAAATGTGAAACAGATCAAAGGAGAAATATAGAGACCATTTTTTGAAACATGCTTAGAGATGCTTCATTTGATTCTCCAATTTTCACTTGGAAAATATTTATACGAAAAATCTCAACTGCAAAGGCCATCATCATCAAGACTGCTTCTTTCCCAAGTCCCTTTCCACGACTAGCTAGCCATACATGTAAAAATTTCAAAAGTTATTATCGTGCAACCTAAACCCACAAAACAAAGAGTTGAAGAAAGGGAGTTGATAAGCTATATTCCGCAGTTTGCTGGATGCAAATTAAGATAAATCAAAATCAAAATACCTTCTAGGTTCAGCTATCATTATCTCAACTTCCGCAACTTTTGAATCATCCACGTCATTCATGTAAATATTGACATCACCAACCATCGCTGCAAAAACACAATTAGAACTAAGACCAAAAGTAATACAGTAGTCTTAAGACAAAGTACAACCTGGTCGAACAGTTCCATATATGCTTTCAAAACTACCAAGTACAAAACAATACGAGAGTTCCCAGTCCTACTCAATCATAATACCGTACATGGATAAGATAATGAGAAAACAATCATGTAGAACGCAGCTAACACTTATAAAATTTGCAAATAGCAAGACTTATTCGCAAAAGAAAGGAAAATGTTCAAGGGTCACCTTCAACATGTGGACTTCCATGAACAAATTCACCTATAACCAACTCCTTGTCCAACACGATAAACGTCTGCTCTGTAAACACCAACCCAAAATTCAAAGTCACATTTCTCAAAGCTACACGTCACATACAACACCCATTCAAAACACCTCAATTTCAAAGTTTCCTAAACCCTAAATCAAATAAATCATAAAAAGATGGAATTTTGGTAAAATTCAAATATCAATAAGAAAACGAAAGAAGTACTAAGGGGGTCTTGAACCCAGGTGAGCTGCATCTCATACTCCTGATCAAGCGTTAGCGGCTCAGAGCCTGTGGCTTCTAGAAGCTCAGGGCTTTGCATCCATTCATGATACTTAGGGACGTGCTCCTTCATATAAGGCACCATGATCACTCTCTTTCCCTCCAAACTCACTCCACTTTTCGCTGGAATCTCCGTCATCGTTAACGTCGGATGTCTCGGTCAAACCCTCGCCGTTCTTCAGTCAACGTCCTGATCGTACGATGAACGAGCTAAAGAGTGACGTCGTTTGCACGAAGAGGAACGTTTCAGAAGCCCAAGGTTGATACACGATTTCAACCCATTAACCTTAAAGCCCAAAATGAAAATTTTGTCGTAGGTTAAGAAAGTCCTAAAACGAAGCGTCTCATCTACCATTTACGTATACAAACGTGTATGAAAACAATACGAATTTCGGACAACGTAATACGGAGTATTAAATACAAAAAATATATAAGAAAATGAAAATGAAATTTAATGAAATATTTGTTACATAATGTCCGGAAATTATGAATGAGAATTGAAATATTTAAACTAAATCAGTCTTCAATAATCAGTAACCGGTTGGAAACTCGCATTTTCCAAATCCTGAAAATCAATATAAAAAATAATTAAAATCAACTAAACAGTCATTAGGATTTACATTATAAAATTAAATTAAATAGAGGCGCAATACTTACGTGGAGGCTGAGTGACGACGTAAGCAGCTCCGTCAAAGTAACAAGTGCCGCTCGCTCGTGCTTTCTTCTGGTAATAGCTATTGAAAGCGTAAGAAGCGTGAGCAACTACTGAATCAGGATCGTGACACGTGGCACCTTTTTCAATCGGACGGCAATCAGCACCTCCTTCTCCACAAGCATATTCAATCCCTTTCTTCAACTTCTCCTCCGTCGCCTTCTCGCTCGCAACGCACCATGTCTGTCCCGCCGCCGCCGGAATCTGCACCTTGCTTCCATTAACCGGCACTGATTCTTCTCCGGTGAGTTTAATATCGTACACCTTCTGTTGATTCGGGTAGAAGAGGCCGTAGTTTCTCTCTGACACCGGCCCTGTTTTCTGATTCTCGTTGAAGAGAGCGAAGAGGTATACGTCGAGAGGCACTTCAGGCTTCATCGGCGTTCCTTTACCTGTTAAAACTCGTTTCACAAGATTTCCGTTATAAGCAGCGGCGTTTTCATGACCGGCGCCGATCTCCTTCTCGTCTCCGGCGGATGGCCAGCCGGTTTCAGTCAACGATATCTTAACGTCGTCGTATTGTAGCGCCTTCATCGCGGCGTAGACCGCATCAACTTGCGCTTCGAACAGGCTTGTGTATGTCAACCCGCTTCCATCGTCCTTCACGCCTTTGTTATCCTTCAGCAGCGCATAGTCTATCGAAATCGTGTCGGAATTCGCCGCGTATGCGAAGAACGGATACGCATTGACCATCAGCGGCGAGTCGGTCTTGCGGTGGAGTTCAAGCATCGGTTTGATCGCAGATTCGATTAGATCCGGTTTGAAGGATCCGGATGAAGTCGGGTAGGACGAAGCGAGGCAGCTTAGAGCGATTGGTGAACCGATTTTGATATCAGTAAGTTTGACTTTGGTCAACGAGCTGTACACGTTATTCATAGCTGGGACTAAGTGTTTTGTAGAGTTGTTAGGGTCGACGAAGACTTCATTGCCTACGGCGATTGAGATTATTTTGGTTGCAGGGATGTGTGTGACAATGTTGGATTGGACCCATTCGTCAGTGAATGACTGATCAGCAGCTGCTTTGGCTAGAAGCTCATTCGGCATGGCGACTACGACTGTTATGTTCGAGTTGGCTAGAGCTTTGAGCACTGATGAGTCCGAGTCGAAGAGCTTGACTCTGTTGATGCCGTGTGTTTTCAACATCTCCACTACCTTTGTCGGGTTCGGGAGGTCATTCGCAATCCGTCCCCAGTTCACTCCTATCTTTCCAGCTCCATCTGGTTAACCAAATTCCATGCACGTTAAATATTAATTCTTTAGCTTATAAAAACAGCCTGCTAGCTCAAAGAATCATATAAATAATGAATAAAATGCGAACCTGCTAAAGCGAGGAGAGGGAAGAGGCAGAGGAGGAGCGCGAAGATGGGTGTTGGGTAGGCCATAGCTGAGTCTGAATACGATGTTGCTGATTGATTTTGAGCTGAGTGGAGCTGTGGAGATGGTTTAGGTTGATGGGAGATGGATGGGTTGGGATTTATAGGATTGAGGGAGTGGAGGAGGTGGATGAGGAAAACGGGGGAGAGTGAGTTATGAAGTGGGGTAGTGGGACCGAGTGGCTGAAATCATCAAAGGGATGACAGACCGTGACTCCACCTGCCATGCAACCAAAGTACGAAGTCGACCGTTTCAAACCATGGTAAAAATGAAAAGAAAAGTCTTTTTCACATGTTTGCAGTTTCATTTACGTACAAGTTTCATAAAATATTAAACTTTACACGTCGCAAAATTACATGTGTCGTGTTTTGATAAGTTGGAAATTAAAAAAGGGGATTTCTGGGGATAGCTGCATGAGATTAAATTGGTGAAGGGTGAGTGGGTGGTTATTTTTAATTTCTTATTACTGACAATTGCTAATTAAATCATCCTTAAATATATTTTTGAAAGAAAATTTATTACTATTTGGAGCGACTCTCTATTTATTTAAAAAATTCGAACGTTGCTGTGACAGCTGTGCGATAGAAATCATTTTCTATGTTCTTGTCGTCTGCCATATACTCCTATATTTCAATTTACATACAGTTACATGGAATTTGATTTCTTGACGATAGAAGATGTGTCACTCCTCAATCTTATTTGAGCTTATTTAAATAAACTAATCAGATGAAAATCCAAGAACTATTTTATATGATTTCAGTTTTGGAATTGATTATAAATTTTGAAAGTGAATGTGGTTAAGAAAATGTTGCATTGGTGTAACGCGTCAAATTAGGTGGCGAAGGTTTAGAGTTTAACTACCTACTAAAGTAAAGATAAGAAAACTTCAACTCCCAAATAAATTACCACTAATTAAATATTTTGAGATGACTCAAAGATGACCAATTTGACAAAACACATGACTTTGTATTTTTTGAGTTCTATTATTGCTCGCTAGAAACAGATGAACGAATGAAACAGCTTCGTTAACTTGTGCCAAATCTCGGACTTTAGAACGTAAGCATGAGAACAGGTCAGACATTTGGATTTTGGAGTGTAAAGGTATTGCACTTTTTGGTATTGTTTTATGACTTTGTTGTTGTCCATATAACCACTCCTAAGCTCTTTCACAGACTGCCGTGCAAATCTATTCAACTCGACTTCGAGACCTAGTCGAATTGGCGTTTTAAGGTATTGCATGCATGTTTGACATTGATACAACTCGAATTGGGGCCTTTTACGGTCCGATTACACCGGGCTTTACGACTTTATCGGTCGGACCAGTTTCTCGTGTTTGATTTCCGGTCCGATCCAAAGAAAATCAAAATCGTCTCCCCCAATTTTTGCGTGTCGCCGGAACCCTAGCTTGGACGACTATTCTCCGTTTAATCTCCGGTGATCCTTTTCATCATAAGATTCGGTAATTTCTTGTAGTGCATTGATCGTTTTAGGAGGTGCAAAATGGGCGAGGTTTTGACTGCTGCGGATGCGTCGTCATGCTTCAGATCCAATTCACCTCCGCCCTTTCTTTCGTCTCCAAATCTGCCGCTTCTTTCTGCTTTCTCTCCTTTGCGCTCGCTCAGTTTCTCAAGCTCTTCACAACTTGGTATATCTCGTCATCTCTTATTTGATTGGATTGTTGCGAATTTTCATTTTACTTTGATCGCCTCGCATTCTTGAATTGCTGTACACTCCATTTGGATGCTTATCTGATCATGTATCTGTTTGCCATTGCTAATAGAGTTCTTCTGGAAAGCTTTTTTAGTCTGATTTCTATCTGATTGGATTTTTGTGTCTGATCATTTCATTAGAGTAGCTCTTGCTACTGATTAAGTTCGCAGTGCATGAGTTTTATTGGGTGTATTTCTATAGCAGTCATGTAGTCCCATGTGATGTTTTGCTCTCTATGGTTATTCTAATACTATTTGCATTTTGTGCTTTAATTATTCAGTGTATCTTCCTAGATGTGCAGGTACAAGTAGAAGAGATGGGATGCCAGAAGGTTGATAGGATCAGGTGGAATGCCTTCATCCCATTCAGTGACTGTTACGGCTCTTTCTGCCGCTATCGCACTACATGAAGGGACTGGTGGGTCAGCATTTGCCATCGTGGTGGTTTTAGCATCCGTTGTATGTATTTAACAATCAGGTCTTAATCATTTTTGAATTGACATGGCTACTTTGGATTAAAATGCATTCTTTAAACATAAACATGCGTGGTAGATTGATAATGTGCATGTAGAGTGAAAGATTTGGCACTAAGCTCCCTGCAATTGCTCTGTCAAGTGCAACTATCATTGCATTGCCTTGATCAATCAATTTATGTACAGGTTATGTATGATGCAACTGGTGTAAGGCTTCATGCTGAACGTCAAGCTGAAGTAAGACTTTTTCATACTCTTTTAAGTCATACAGGTTTAGAATATGATTTCTCCTAGGCCGATTAGGACGTCTTTTTGGATGAAACGTTTCTGCTTTGAATATGAAGTACTTGGTATCATCCGCATCATTATGTACCAACTACTTATTACTATTACTGACATAATTCACACATACATCAGGTGAAATACTGAGTCATTTGGAGTTGTCTTGTTGTTTAGGTAAGGATACACAGTTACATTAAAGGGTGACACGAAATATGTGTAGGTTAGTTTTTATGTAACACGATGTACAAGCTATGTTCTCTTTTCCTTCTCTGACAAGGAAAAATATTATGCTAATGTGACATCGAGTTTGACGTTCATTTGTGAATACATTATTTTCTAAGCTTTGCATATGATGCAATTTTGCAGTTGCTGAATCAAATAGTGCTGCCCCCAGAACACCCTGTCTCAAATATTAGACCATTGAGAGATTCACTCGGCCACACCCCTCTACAAGTTTCCTAGTCCTATACTCCTATGACCCCAATCTATATGTCTGTCCTCCACATATGATTCTGCACCAGGTTGCAGCTGGAGCTGTCTTTGGATGTGTCATAGCTTTCCTCATGAGAAGTTCTGATTGAAATCTGTGTACAGAGGCCATGATGCTTATATGCGAGTGCTGTTCAGATCTCATTGCCAGCTTCACTTCTACACGACCCAGCTGGAAAACCAAATTGTTTTGCAGGATGTTGATTGATTATTTATATAGAGAGCTGTAAATTGTGCCCAGCAAAAGTAAAAAACATATGGTCTAAACAGAGTGTTTAAATTTATTACTGGCCATTGGCAAAAAACAAAACGAAATACTTTGAAACAAACAGTTTGCACCACACTGGTGCTTGCAAATTCAATAACTGACAAATAAACTTGAGCATATTAGTGACCATAGTCACAGCTCATCTTTCTCCCAATGCTAATTCACTGCTCCAGCCCTGCTCCTCCAGCGTTTCCCTCAGGTTCTGCTGCAACGTTTTCCTCCATTGCCACGGTGGTGTTCTCCTCGGGCGCAGCTGCATCAAAGTAAGTTGACAAGAACATCACACAAGCATCCACAGTCGCCCCTGGCTCCCTAATCAACCCATACAACCCTCCTCGACCTTCCTCCGGCATCTCAACCTCCTCCTCAAACTTCTGTAACTTCGCCTCCAACGTCCCATCCGTTATCGACTTCTTTTCCATCCCCATCAACATCATCTCCAACTTACCAATCACTGCCTTCAACGTCCTTCCTCCCACCTCCACACCATAATTCTCCACACCAATACCCACCATTGCATCTTCCACAGTTGGTGAAGGTTTCAGCAATTCAACAAAGCTCTGAGTCCCATCTTCCTTCTTCTCCATCTCCACAGCTTGTATCGAATTCAGAACAGTCTGCATTCTTTCTTGCGCAGCAAACGCTTCTGCCAGCTCTGTCGCATACTGTGGATCGTTACTCCAGGGCTTAGACATTTTGCTGAAACTTCTCCATCTTTTGAGGCTTGTGGGTATTTATATGGAATGAGTGAAGCGAGGGAGGAACACGGCCGTTGCGGGAATCGTCGCGACTTTTTCTCTGTTTCTTATTCTCGTTTTTAGTAACTCAATTCAAATTGTCTGCATGTTCGGATTTTGCAGTTTTTATATGAAGACAATTACGACGTCGTTTTGATGGTTGTAAAACCTTAAAGTGACGCACGTGTTTACTGAAAGGCTCAGTTGACCAATACGAATCGTTGTCTGACGAAGGAGCGCGGCTTTCGGGTTGATTCGCTGATTCTGAAATTTATTGAAAGCGGTGCAGGTGATTGTTGTTTTCGTTTTAGGGTTTAGTTTAGTTTGTAGTTATAGATGCATATCAGTATTTTGTTTCATTTGGTTGATTTTGTTGTGTTACTAGTCATGCCCACCAACTGTTTGATAAAATGCTGGGCTTGTTTCTCTATTTTTTCTTTGACATTTTCATGTTATTTCTGCACGCTGCGGCTTGAGAATTTGTATTGGAAGCTTACTAATTATACTGATCATAAAATGGAAATGGAAGTTTCCAATTATGCATGCTTTTATATTGAAGAGTGTCATGCGAACAGAATCATGTGGTGTTTATATATAATATATGTGTGTGCATGCATAAATGGAAACTTAAAGTCCTGACTAAGGTATATATGGCTTGCAGAAAGAAGGTTTATATTCTGCTGTAAATTGGAAGATATGTTAGTTCCCAGGGCAAGGAAGACTATCATGGAGACCCCAAAGAAGCTTTCGAACTTGATAGACCTTGTAAATCTCCCATCTATTCTCAGGGAATTTGTAGGCCAGTCGCAAATCTCTCGACTTGGCTGTTTCATGCGTGTCTGGTCCTATATAAAGACAAACAATCTCCAGGTGTGAATATCTTTCTTAGTTTTGAGGTGAATGGTAACTCAGTTTTATGCATCTTGTAGTTTTGTTGTGCTATATGATGCATGTCAAATTTTGGCTCTCCATATTGGTAAATATTTTTGAGGGGAAATATGCCTAGGTCTTAAATTTGTAAGCTTTGGTTGGTTTACCTCGATTTCCGATGCTTGAAGTGTTAGCAAATGGCTTATATCATATGCAACAGTTGCAAGCCCGCATGTAAATGTTGAATGTTAACCAGCAAATGCATCAGTTTAAATGTGGTTATTGGTGCAAGTCTCTTCGGATTGTAAAAAGAAAATATTTATGCCAAACCTCGTTAATTACCATAATTGGAACACTTTGCAAAACAAGCAACTACAGATAGTTTATAAATCTAGTCAGATTTATACTTGGTTTATATCTGATGACTGAGTCCATCCATTTGATGGTTTCTTGTTCTTTGCAGGATCCAAACAACAAGAATGTAGTGAACTGTGATGCAAAACTAAAGAGCATTCTCTTGGGAAGATCCCGTGTGGACCTCACTGAGCTTCCAGCGTTAATCAAATTGCATTTCCCCAAAGAACCAAAGTAGCACCCATCCAAATAAAACATACAAATATATTTCCTTTTTTTTTCGTCATGTGTTTTTGGATAATTATGTCTGGGGTTAATGGGTTATCTCAGAAAGTCAATGGAACTGCTAACAAAGCTTTCAGCTGGCGATTAAGTTTGGAGACAAACACACTTGCGATACATATTTGCGTTCCTTGTGTAATATGGAAGGGTTGTTGGGTCATTCAGAATGCAATTCAGTGTTGTCTGACAAAGTTGTCTCTCACTCTTTCCATTAGCAATACGTTGTTTGTGCTTAAAATCGTATTCTAAGTAATAACACATTGATGACCCACCTGGGAGGCTAGGCAGATCGATTCTTCCAAGGCATATACATTACATCAGATTAAGGAAACTAAGCAAAAGCAGATGCGCAAATGCTCGGTACAATAGAAATACTGAAAATGTCACCTGAAATTCAGCTAAGGTACCAAAATGCCATGGAAACAAAATATTCCATGTGTTTACAAAGGATAACCCGTCAGCAGCAAGTTTGCTCGTCACTGGAAACTTGAAAGAATACACACCCTGAAAAGAAACCATCAAAAGTTTGAAATTCTTAATATAAGTCCGGATCGGTTCTGAGACACCATATCTTATTTCCATCACACTAAATTTCATAGAATAAAACACTGGAAGAGTTCAAGAGCTTTGTTATGATTTCCTTCACACTGGCTCATTCTAACTAGTCTTGACTTGGACGAGATATATTGTCTACCTGCCCTGAGGTATTGGCGCTCGCTACAGGGGTCACCATTTCAACTCTGTGACTTGATAACTCATTTTCATCTAGCTCATGGCAAGTCGTTAACTGAGCAGCAGGTGCTATCTTTGCAGGGTCTGTTTCAACTTTCTTACTTGATACATTGTTTTGGTCAGGATCACAGTCAGCCGTAACCACAGTCACTAACTGAGTAGCAGATGAGATATTTGTTGGGTCATTCGTTAACTGAGGGGCAGATTCTAACTTTGCTGGGTCTCGGTCTAAGTTATGAGTGTCAGAATCTGTCAGTCTAGAAACATGCTTTAGCACAATCTTAGTACTTTGTGGACTGTTCGATCCATGAATAGTACCGGGATCTGATAACTTGGCTACAGGATCCGGAATTATCAAGTCATTTCTGGCTGAACTGCCGCAATGCATATTGGGCAAATCACAAAACTTGGCTGTATGCTCGCCAGTTGACAAACCACTCGAGGCATGTTCCCGTTCTGACACATTATGTACCGTACCAGTAAGTTTAAATACAGGCCTAGGATTTGTATCTATCATTGATTGACCTTGTAGTGATGATGCTCTTACGTCAGGAGCAGAATTGAAATCAGTTGAACCCCCTAACGGTTCACCATTACCCCAGACTGATTTGTATTCTTCACAAAGTTTGCTTCAGAATATGACTTGGCACTTGTGGTTCCTGGCACTTCTCTCCTTTCAGTAAACCTGGTGCTGCTAGCAACACTACCTGTGATGATAGTGTGCGGATTTACAGCTCTCGCCTTCTGCATATTTGCTTTCTGATCAGAAGAATTCTGAAAGCCAGCGACTTTAGATGGTACTTTTGTCGCAGTTACATTCCTTGTGACACGGCCATACTTAGGTGGCAAAGGCTTCCCATTGCTTTGCTGTAAACATTTTGGGCAGTGCCACTCTCCTCTGGGAACCACCTTTTGATTAGATGATGGAAGACACCTGAAGTGATATGCATGTTCACACGCATCACAGAGAAATACAGATTCCACATCGTTTACAGTATTATGGCATACTTGGCACATCACAGCTTTGTTCATGTAGTCTCTAGAAGGAGGTGTCCATGTGGGTCGCTCAATAACCTGTTTCTGTAGCAGCTTCTGAACAGTTTTGGAGACCTCGCTATGATTATTTACGAGTAATACTCCTTGACCTGTAGCAGTTTCCTGCAGAGACTGGTGAGTGGGGATATGAGAGCCAAATGTCCTAGCTGGCTGATCTCTAGTTGACTGTGTAATCACCCTAGATGCAGATTCATCATTCCTGGAAGTCATGGACACCTTATCATTTCCATATCTGGAGAATGATAATGTTTGAGGCTGCACAGACCATGTTGAAGTATTCTTCTGGTTGTGATCTAATGAAGAGCCAACTGCAAAGAGGGTAATTAACCGAATCATCAATAACGAAAACCATAATACTTGAAAATGTGCCGGTAATAAATTGAAAGACAGAATGCTGACAACTTTCATCTCGCTTTATACTAACAAGGCATGCAGTTATGACTTATTAAAAAACATTTATTACAAATGTTGCTCATCAAAGATTATCAACTAACAAACTCAGAGAAAGGAGCTCAAAATATTAAAGTCCCAAGATAGGTTATTTGGTATTCCATCCCATGTTTTCATGATACAGACAAATACACACAAGAAAATAAACACGCAAGCCATTCTGAAGATATCAGCTGCAACAAAGTTTCATCGCAAAATGAAAGGCTACACTAGTTTAGAAGTCAAATATACATCGAAAATCAAACTTCAACTATTTGCCTTATTTAGTGGATTAGTGGAATGACATTCAGTTAGCCTACCTTGTCATTCTCAAAGTTGAAACTGAAACGACCATCAAGCTTATTTCAAACCAATCCTCTTACCTTTGCCTATCACCAAAAACTCATTAACAATTACCTAAAACAGGCCTGGGTCCTCCATAGTGAGGTTTCACAGCTCCAGGCAACGTAAACGACGAAGTTCTACCAGAATTGTTGAGCGCACCACCTATAGGCCGTGGATTTCCATTATTCGAGTTCATCTGATACACCGATGATCCAGAAACTGATCCATGTACATTTCCAATAGATGGAGCGGCAGCTGCCATTCTCGCTAACTTAGCCTTTAATTGTTTTGCCTCTTCTTCCATCTGAGTAAATCATACATACATCACCATAATACACATCTACAATTAGGTAATAAACAATGCAATACATTTATTACTAAAACACATCAACCGGATATAATCACACCAAATACCAGCTGATATAAACATTAATATGAATCAATCAATCAATTATATAAACTATAACAGGTCAGTGACAAATCATACACATTACCTTTTTCTTCGTCTGGAGCAACTTGTCTGCAATCGAGAGCTTAGGAGGGGCAGTTATTATACTCTGTTCCTTACTTTTTTTGAGGAGTCCCAAGTCATCAATCAAAGCTTCAATAGCCTCCTTACTCACCATATCCTTAGGCTTCAATGTACTCTGACATACCTCCACCAATTTTGCCCTAGCTTCAGCCATTAAATCCAATTCAGGCTGAGTCGGGCTCCGGCCGCCTCTCATCTCCGCCATAGCGGAAAGTAGGAGGATTATTTCGGCGACCTTTTTTGTCTCAACGCTGCGAGACTTTTTCGGGGGAGCCGGATCGGAGTGAGTTGCGTGGTCGTCGGCGGTCCGCTTGGCTGGGAGGTGGAAGACGGCGGACGGATCCATCGCCGGCGAGGATTGATTTCGAATTTCTGATTTGGAGGAAATCGCGAAACTTAGTTTTAATGAATAATTGAGGATTGAAATTGATTTAGGATTTGCTAGGGCTCGGCCGCTCGGGTTGAAGAAGAAGAGCCTATTACCGAATTTACCCCTTGCAAAACAGTCCCCAAGTTTCGGTTTTTTACAAGTATGTAAAATTCCCATCATCATTCATCAATAGGCGTGGATAATTTTAGACTATCCTGAAATTCTATAATTAGCAATGATAAAAGAATCAATATCAATCAAAGTCGGTAACTGGTATTGGAGATAATACACACTAAAATGTGACACACTCGAGGTTCCTGTAATGAGGCCACATGAAGGAAATGATCATAATGATCAGTATCCCATTTGGATCGCAAATTCACCATGTGATTGCTGTGATGCATCCGGCAATTTTGGTCATGTTTGGTAGTGCGCTCGGAATAAAGCTCAAAGAAAATAATCAGGTGCAGGTCTTTTAGCAGGAGCTCCTCTTGAATCCTAAAAGTAGTTTAATGTGATTAATTACCTAATCCAGAATTTAATATAATAAACCCCTTTGAATTGATACTTGTGAAATTAAATGTATCAAATTTTCACCATTACATGACAGTAATATTATTTCTCCTAAAAGAAAAGAAAGTCAACAAGAGATGAATATAATTGTTGCGTAACAAACCTGTGGGGCAGCTTCAAAGACTCGAAATTGCTTATTTAGATTCTCATCAAGCTCCAAAATGGCAGCAACATTCCACATCTGCAACACATGATTATAACTTGGTCAGTCTAAGAAGTGTATTAGAATATTAGTTCTAGGGTTTCACCTGTAACAGTAATTCGGTGCCGACCAAACTGTCACTATTTGTTCGTCAAACATCCATTTATAGCCTTCCATTACTAACTGGTGCGCACGACAGATATAATCGATGTTGTTAGTGCGATTAAAAGGTGTGACAACACTGCCTCCGAAGAGAAAACCAGCACCACGAGGACTCAAACCCCAACCATCCACAATATCTTCAGGGTCTGACCATAGCAGATCACACATGGCGCCATCGTGAGGTACTTCTTGCTTCCGATCAATTGTTCGGATCTGGCATGATGTAGAAGTCAGTAGGCCTACATCAAATTTGAAATAAAGATAATAGTCCAAAATATTATCACCTGGTCCAATGTTGAAATTGCAGGAGACAGTCCACCATGAACACTAAAAATCTTATTTTCAATTAGGGCTGACAGACTGCGAAAATATATCATGATTAAAATCATCAAATTCAAGTGACAGAATTATACAAGGAAAACCTAAGTATAAATCTATGCAAAAGGGAAGCACTTATATTTTTTTAGACATGTCTCAAGGAAATGTTTAGTAAAAACAGCAAGGGCTGTATGCAGTAACTACTGCAGCGAACTAGTAACAAGGTGCATAAAACTACACTATTCAAGAATCATCATAATGTACTAAAGGAGCTTAAAACAATCATTCCGTTCATCAGAGACATCTGCATCACTAATTCTTATTAGGCAAAAAATTGCTAAACAAAATGTTTTCACATTTTATTGTTTGTTCTGCATTAAATTGACATGTACATTAACCACATTGTGTGTTAAAAGAAATCACAAACCTTAGATAGTCAAATATATCAGTGCAGTATCTCCAAACATTAGCCGACCCATATTTTCGCAGGCACTCATCATAGAATCCATATACCTGTAGACGAAATAAATTATCAGCAAATTTGAGAAGGCAAATAGCTTATGCCTTACACTAGCAGATTGAAAAGATAAAAGACCTGAGTGATCTGCCGGCTTTCATGGTTTCCTCTGATTAGTGTAATTCGATCTGGATATCGAACCTGAACAATCACATTACGAGGTTTACATCTATCAACTTTAAAAAACTGTACAATAGATGAAAACAAATGAGACCATCATTACACACACCATGTATATCGTAAGATATAAAACATGATCAGAAACAGCCAAATATCTCTTTCGGGCAACATCACTGATTCCTAAATATACATTAAACATTCCACTGTTCACCGCCTATATATATATATTAAAACATTGTAAAAGCATAAGTTTTGGATGAAACTTCAAAGATTGACTATTCTCTGAACCCAATAAACTATAGACAAATGAACCTTGAATGTGAGGTTCCAAGCCAAGATACAGCCAATAAATTACCCAAGCTTTCCTATCATTAGAAATCAATCGACCCCTGGAGGGAAACTGAAAGAAACAAGAAACTTATGATTACGTGGCATTACCTTTAAAGCTAACAGTAGTAGAAATGTTTCGACAGAGTAATACCCTCTGTCAACAAAATCTCCAAGGAACAAATAGTTAGTCTTCGGACAATCCCCTCCCACTTTAAAAAGCTCTTTCAAATCATAAAACTGACCGTGAATATCGCCACAAATCTTCAATGACATAAAACATAATCAGTCATATCAATTTCACATTTCTGATTGAAAGAATCCAAAACCTAATCAACATAGCTTCGCAACATCATCTCATATCCTAATTGCGTAAGGAAACTGAATCAGTGAGAAATGCAAAGAATAGACAAAATAGTGAGTAAAATGGATACTGACAGTGACGGGAGCATCGACGCGCTGAACGTTACTCTCTTCAACGAGGATTTCCATCGCTTTCAAGCATAGCGACTTCACTTCAGACTCCTTGAGCGGCTCGCAGTTCTTCAACTGCTCTATTTGCCTGTCCAGGTCCGACATATCAGCCGCTCGATCTCCGCTTCGAAGCCTCTTCTTCGATTTCGGCTTTGGTCACTACATGCCTCCTTTGGGCTGCACATTGTGGCTTATTCCGATATTGCCCTTGGACTTTTATCTATTCTCATTTCGGCCCCTGTACTTGTTTTTGAGCCTTTCTGTTGTCTGATAAAATTGAATAGGTGTCTTCTGTTCTTCATTCACTAATAAATCTCAACAATAATAGTTAGAGTTGAAACACTAAGAAAAATACAAAAGCAACTGATGATAATGGACACTGCGGTCTTTAAGTCAGTGATGTAGAGATGGTGGAATTAAAAGAAAAGGCGTCGTCCAGGGGGTCTTGAGGAGACTGAGTTGGGGGATGTTTTGAGATTTGGCAAGCTTTGGTTGTCTTGGCCTTCAGCTACTCTGCCAACAAGCCTTGCTGCCCTAGGGTCGGTAAGGAGGGTCTTTTGGAAGGACTGGGAGAAGCCTGTGGCGATGATGGTCACATGAATTTCTCCATTGTATCGGTCATCCACAACAGCACCGAATATGATGTTTGCAGACGGATCTGCTAAACTTGTGACTACCTGAAAGACCACCACAATAAATTGATATGTTAGAAATGAAACAGTTAAGTTTTGGGCAAGAGTAAGAGGTTGCTATATTGAGAGAGTCAGCAACTTTTGACCGGACCACAAATTTGAAATGGTAAGATAATCAATAATAATACCCAATACACAGGTAAAGCTTAGCACTTCTAGTAAATTATTTATGATCTACCATCCACATAGGCACCGGATATGTTATAACAATAAACTCAAAGGGTGTATAAGCTGGAGCCTTCAACTGAGGTTCTCTCCATTATGCTGTAAAACAATGCACCAAAACATACGAAGTACCTGAGACACTCTGTTCACTTCTTGCAAGGTTATGTCTTTGCCTCCAGTAATATTGTACACAATCCCAGTGGCAGACTGGATAGATGATCCAATAAGAGGAGCCAAAGTTGCCTGCTCAGCAGCTTCTTCTGCACGGTTCTTGCTAGATGAGACCCCAACTCCAAGCATTGCAGTGCCAGAGTCCTTCATGACTGCTTTGACATCAGCAAAATCTACATTAACCAGTCCAGGAATCTGCATTGACAAACTAAATTATTTTGGATAGCTTAACTCCAAAAGTAAAAACGCCTTGGAATGTTGATCACAAACCAATATAAAGGAATAATAGCTGCATGAAGAGAATGAGGTTTTGTTGTCCATCAATAACTTACAGTAATTATGTCTGAAATTCCTTGAACTCCCTGGCGTAGAACATCATCAGCTAGCAGGAAAGCATCTTGAAGAGGCGTCTGCTCATCAGCAATATCCAACAGTCGGTCATTGGGTATCACTATTAACGTGTCGACATTTTTCTGCAATTTTTCAATTGCCTCCAACGCCTGTAAGGTGTTACAAAAAGCATCAGTGAATGTAACAAGTAGGGCAAGTGAAACTCCAGAAGTAGACAATGGTAAGTACACATAACTCATAATACAGTCTGGAAAAAAATTCATATTATACATATGACTGAGTGAAATAAGCAAACGAGTTGAACAGGCAGAACAAGGATAAGTTCATTAGAAGTGTGCAGTGATTTTTAGGAAGACAAAAAATAAGGACCACAGTGGCACCTGCCTGCACAGATCTCTTGCGTCCTTCAAAACTAAAAGGGTAGGTAACCACCCCCACAGTAAGATACCCTGCTTCTTTTGCGATCTGTGCAACCACTGGAGCAGCACCTGATCCAGTTCCCCCACCCATACCAGCCGTTACAAACACAAGATCAGTTCCCAATAAAGCATTTGCAATAGCCTCTTTAGATTCCTCAGCAGCCTGTTCTCCTAAAAGTGGATTACCACCAGCACCTGTATACTGCATCAAATTAGATGAATATATACAACAGCCTAAAATTCAGGAAATTTTGTTTGCAAAAAACATTCCAAGCTGAGTCAAGGCTTATGAAATGAAACTGATTAATCAGCACCACTTACTCGAAACACCAACAGAAGTTTTTAAAATCACGAACATCATATCAAATGGAAAACATACTAAAATAAATACAATGCTATAACGGATTAAGCATACAAACCTAATCCACGTGTTAAAACCTCCCCAATTTGAATAGGATATTGAGCTGATGACTGCAATAAAGCCTGTGAATCCGTATTTACAGCATAGAAATCAATTCCCTGAAATTCAATATAAAACAAAAACAACCATTCATACAAATAAGCAATATGTAACACAAACTCAAAGCTTTTAAATCAATTTCAACCTAAACAAATCAAAATATCAAACCTGCAATCCACTTCCAATCATGCGGTTAACAGCATTATTACCACCACCACCAACTCCTACAACCTTAATCTTAGCCGACTCCATCGGCGCAAATGAGCAATACACACCAAAACGACCACTCCTCCTCCCGTACGCTCCATTTCCACCACTGCTCTTAAATTTGGTAGCGAAGCGGGCACCGAAAACGGCAGTGGATGACGCGATCATCAACTCGTTGGCATTCGTGAGCCGAATCGTCGACGTCGCCATTTTAGTGAATTCGCTTTCGTACAGAGTTTCAATTTTTGTCTTCACTGAAATTGTTAGGGCTTTATTTTATTTAAAAATATTAAAAACATATTTACAAGAAATTGTTGTAGAGGGAAATTAAATCTGTGATAAAACTGATGTGTATTTACTCCAAGATTATTATATGCGGACGGATAAATAATTGTGAAACAGTGTAACATGATTTTGCTGTTGAATATTAATAATTCAATAGATGAGATTTGATTCAAAAAATAACCGTTAATTTCAACCGCTGAGATTTTTAGCAAATCCAACTGCCCTTATATAAAAATCAACTTTAATCTTAATCACAGATTAATCTAATCCAACCGTTGATATTAAATTCTCAGTTAAACTCTTTGTTTCTTATATATGACAATGTCTTGATTCTTAATGATGTAATTGTAAAAAGTTTATATGATGGAATAAAAACATCTATCAGCAACTAAAATACAAGTAGATCATCAGGCTGATCTACAGACCATGTTCCGACTGAGCATCGTCATTTGTACCGGGTTCGTCGAGAGTCATGCATGAGACTTCACTGGTGACTGAACAAGTTTCGTCGTCGTAAACTGATGGTGCAGGGGATGCATTAGGAGATGGACAGGCACTCGAGTCATCTGCTGGCTGTTGTAGACTCCAGTACATAATGCTGGCGGTAAGTACTATAATCATTTTTTGGCTTACCTGCAAAATGTTGTAAAACAGTGTTATTGAAGTGACTTTTAGGTAGTTGAAAATATTACTTTTTTTACTTAAGATTCATAGCCTCACTTCAATTATATCTTCTGGCAAAAGAAAGATGGAACACCCAAGCTTCCGCGCAACACTGATTATATATGTAGCATTCAGCTTCTTTTCCTCATCTGGAAATTCAATACAGCAATGAAGTGTGTTAGATCTTCATTTGGAGTGAAATAAACTAGTCCATTGTGTTCAAATTCATTCGGTTTAATTTGAACATTGTTGAAACTTATGAAGACAGTTTGAAACTATTTGATTTTTACCGCTGACACCCTTGGTAACCACGTTCCAGTTGACAACCCTTGGCTCTACTGCGCTTAGAAGCTCGAGAAAGAATAACCCATTTGACAATCTTTTATCCTGAACATAATGTTACCATCAGTTGCATGCTACAGAAATTAATTTGCTGAAGATTTGGTACAAAATTCGGGTAATTTGTTAACCTTGAAGCTCTCCATCCGTGACGTTCGCCCAGATTTTTTAACTTTATCGTTTGCCCACTTCAAGATCTGTGAATCTGTAATATCTTTCCCTTGAGAGTGACTTCTGCTCAAGTTTTTCAGTAACTGAAGCATGTTAAACCTCATCAACTGCCATAAGAAAGCTGAAAAAGAAACCATCGATGTCAGTCCTCGTAACCATGTTAAAAATCTTGGTGCATATAGTAGTATTTAACTTACCGAGTATGAGCTTTTTATTTCCTTGAACGACGTCACTTCCGGCTACATTCACTAGGGAAAATTTTAATTCTTTCCCGATCCTGATTACCTGATTGCAATTCTCAACTTTTCTAAATGGCATTTTGATAGGAGGCTTGGACGCATGTTTCCATTTCACTGATCCTGGAGAAATCTTGTCGAGTACTTCCAACAGCACCCATCTGCTTACCCAGGAAAAAGAGAAAATATGTTGGTTCCAAGACAACAAGCAGCGGTGCTGAAATATGGGAAGCATTACAAATGATGAAACTTGCCCGTTTTTGACATCCTCAAATAAATTATTCACGTAAGTCTCGATTCCAAGACTGTTAATCCAGAGGCGGTAGCATCTCTCATCCCTACATACCTGCATGTCTTCTGGCATCATTTCCGCAAATGAAACCGTATTGCCGTCTAACGACAGGCCATTCCTGCAACATATTTAACCACAGCATAAAAACAACTAAGTCTAAAAATGAAAACCATAGAAAGTAGAACAATTATTCAAGAAAAATTAAGGACGGCAGAAAACCATTGACATTAAATTATTTAAAACTATAACCGATTGTTTTTTTACAGTTAGAAACAAATATTCAAGAAAAAATCAGGACGGTAGAAAGTGTTTTCACCTCTTTTGGAAAAGCTGTGCAACAAATGCAAGGTTTAGAGTTGGTGATCCTTCCACAATATCCTTTGGAGTTATGTATCTATTACAGTCCATTCTCTCCGCATGGTCGAGGACTAATTTTGCCCTTTCAAGAGGGTCTTTTGCGTCTAAAGTTGCTGTACTACAGAATTCTGGAGCCAAAACATTGAGAAGGTATGCATAGGCCTCTGCATCCTAACAAACAAGGCCATGCATAAAATTAGTCAAAAACTCATTTATAGTGACTATACGCGTACAGGTTATTTTAATAATGTGGAAGAAAGGAATGGATACCTTCAAATCAGAAGAAAAATTTGTAACAGTTTTTTCATACCCTCCCTTTTTGAGATGGAAATTCATCCACTTTAGCAACATTTTCTCAGGCGGTAAGCTTATGAGCTCCTCAATGTTACTGTCCTCTACCAGTTCCACAAGCTGTGGAGTTTTCATTATGCTCAAGTTCGCCAAAAGTTGAATCTGCGTTGAGATTAAAAAACACATATCGAAGAAGTGAGCTGGTCATTTTCTAATCTCTGCTACTAATAACAAAAAAATTGTAAATGGTTTTACCTTGATGATTTGGGATATCAGTCCAAGCACCAGATGTGGCTGTTCAAAAAATGACGCAACATTTTAGAATATAAATTCTTAAACATTGCTTCTAATATATATGTTTGTAACCTCATAAGCATACCCTCCCTTCAACCAAGTCTGATGCGCCAATATTAACAACTGTGCAGCCAATAGCTTTTGCAGAGTTGAGACACAGCGTGTGATTCTCATTTCTCTGCCAAGTATTAAGCACCCGATTTTTGTTTATAGCTCGCTCGTCAATTGTTCCAGGGACAGCGAGATTAATAAGTTTACTGCAAAAACAAATCCATTGTTAGCATAAACTGTCCCTTTTAAAAGTTTATTTTACAGTAAAGTGTGTGTTACCAAATAAGCACTCCATCTTTTGCAAGATTGAACAAATCATCCGTCTCTGGATCCAGTGGAAGATACTTCTTCAAAAATTTATCGTCTCTTAAGTAACTATTAATATGAGCCACATACAATGTTTTCTCCGATTTATTAATACTGTCCAGATGCTGCGAGGTCATGGCTTTGAGTAAGGACGACGCATCCTTTGAAATTCCTTTTCCATCGACTACCCGACTTTGCAAAGTTAAGTATGCCTGCATGCCGGTCATATTTGTTACAAAAATAGTGGTGTCTTTAATATATACCCGGAAGCCTAAAGGTGGCTGCAATGTAGAGGAAAATATACGCTCACCTTTAAAAAACCTTCAAAGTCGATCTCGCCACTCATATCGAAACCAGACTCACTTAGCACAGTGCGAATTTCTTCCTGAGTAGTAACCTCACTAAATATTTTTAATTTTGCTAAAAAAGGTGGCAACTCCGCCACCTTAACTTTCCCATTTTTATTCCTTTTTGCTGTAAACTGAGAATGAGAACATCAGAAGTGCTTAGTAAATGAAATTCGAAAAAGGCATCACCTGCGATCCTAAGATATAAAGATGGTACTTTTATGTACAATGGGAGAGCTTACTTTGGTGTTGAGGCTGCGAAGTTCAACCTCCGTGA